>JAKOGI010000283.1:315000-769281 GCA_029747015.1 Carnegiea gigantea
GCTAGAAGCACGCTACCTATGATCTGTAACCTTGATCGTAGATCTCCACAAACTTCTATCCTGAATCATGTCCATAAAATTCAAATCATATTTAATCACCTCATTCTAAATTTTCTTTGGCCATCCTCTATCACTTCTGCATTCTGAAAGATTAATTGTCTCACATCTCCTCAGTGGTGCATTCTCACTCCTTGTCTTAACATGGCCAAGCCATCTTACTCTAGTCTCCCTCATCTTATCTTCTATGGGTGCAACTCTGGCTTTCTCTCTAATCACTTCATTCCTAATTCTGTCCAATCTTATATAACCACATATCCATCGAATCATTCTCATCTCTGCTATCATTAACCTTTAGACTTGAGTCTTCTTGATTAATGAGCATTCTGAATCATATAACAAAGCTGGTCTGACTACCGTGATAAACTTTCCATTTCAATCTTAAAGAAATTTTCTTGTCACACAACACCCCGAAAGCATTCTTCCACTTTTGTCATCCCACTCTAATACCCTGGCTAATATCTTCTTCAATATCTCTTTTCTCCTTAATAGTCAAGCCTCAAAATTTGAATTCCTTAGCCCTCGATACTGCCACCCCATCCATGATGACTTCTTTACCACCTGCTTCCTTGCTACTGAACCCACATTTTAAGTATTCAGTTTTTGATATGCTCAATCTAAATACCCCAGATCCTAACGTATATCTCCTTTCCTCTAACTTTTTATCAAGACTATTCCTAGTCTCATCGGTAAGAACTATATCATCAGCAAATAGCATGCACCATGGTACCTCATCATGAATCCCTTTTATGAGTTCATCCATAACAATAGTAGAAAGAAATAGGCTTAAAGTTGAACCTTGATGGAGCCCAATGTTAGTGTGAAAGTCCTCCGTGTCTCTTCCTGCGGTCCAAACATTTGTTTTTACTCCCTCATATATATCCTTGATAGCTCGGATATACGCCACCGACACCTCTTTCTTCTGCAACACTCCTATAACACTATGTGGAGATCCCTTTTCCTATCCCTATATAATTCCGTAAGCCTTCTAATGAAATAGATTGCTTCTATAGTCGATCTATTTGGCATAAAACCAATGTGGTTTTTCGAAATTGAAATATTCTTCCTCAACCTTCTCTTAATCACCCTTTGCAGTTTAATACCTCTATAATTATTACAATCTGGAATATGACCCTTGTTCTTGTAAAGTGGGATGATTTTACTGATTCTCCATTCCCGAGGCATCTTTGTAGCCTTAAAAATGACATTGAAAAGTTCTATTTACCACTCTATTCCCTCTTCACCTAAACACTTCCTGATTTCCACATCGATGTGGTCCGAACCCACAACCTTTCCAGTCTTCATCTTTCTTAATGCGTATCTAACCTTTTCTTTACTAATACGACTGCACAACCTATAGTTGTGCTGACCCTCCTGATCCCATCTCTCATTGGTCTAGGAATACTCATTCTTCTTGGCCTTATTTTAGCTTCCTCTACTAATACTTTACCATCATCACCTTTAATGCACCTTATGTTTTCCTAAGTCTCTTGTTTTCTTTTCTCTAGCCCTTGCTAACTTGATTAGTCTCTAGTTTTTGATATAATCTTTCATATGTTTTTTGCTATAGTGACAACTTTCTTTGCTATCTTTTTAGCAGTCTTGTACTTAACTAAATTGACAACTTTTTCTTCGTCTGTTCCACCATCAATTAGGGCGGCGTATGCATTTTGTTTCTCTTTAATTTTTGCTTTTACCTCTCCATTCTACAACCGAGCTCCCTTGATCCTGCCTCCACCACCTCTAGAGATCCCTAAGACCTCCTTAGTTGACCTACGAATGTACTCAGTCATTGCTTCCCACATTGTGTTCGCATCCACTACCTATAATCTATGCTGAGTCCCCAAATATCATTGGGTATCACTTTACAATCTTTACATAGCATCCTCTTGTTCGCCTAATTAGATAGTAGTCAATTTAAGTCATAGTAGTACCACTCGTAAAGGTTACCAAGTGGTCCTCCTTTTTCTTAAAAAGAGAGTTAACAATCTCCAAATCGTAGCAATCGCAAAATCCAGGATTGACACCCTTCCATTTCTTTTTCCCTATAACTGAAGCCTCCATGCGTCATATTATACCCATCTATCTTTGTTCCGATATGTCCATTAAAATCTCCACCTATGAAGAGTGTCGCACTTTGAAGTACACTCTACATGACTTCTTATAACTCCTCCCAAAATTCTCTCTTGATGTCATCCGTCAACCCTATTTGTGATGCATAGACACTTATCACATTGAGGATTTCTACCCCCCACTAACTTAATTAATATGATGTGGTCACTCTTGCACCTCACCTCTACAACTTGATCAACCAACTCTTTATCGACTAAAATACCAACTCCATTTCTAACTCTAATGCGCCAAGAATACTGTAATTTATACCCATAAATTTCTCGAGCTTTGGCTCCCATCCATTTAGTCTCTTGGATACAAGCTATATTAATCTTACGTCTATGTAAGACTTTAACTGATTCTAAAGACTTGTTATTAAGGGTCTCAATATTTTAAGATGCAAAATGCAACCTACCGATCCCTTCTTTCTTCCTAACCCCTTCCCCCCTAGGAGGACAGACTTGAACTACTCAGTACTTGCCACTAGGTAAAACTAATAATAATAATAATAATAATAATAATAATAATAATAATAATAATAATAATAATAATAATACAATTTAATAAACAAACTACCAATAAACTTGAACAAATCAAGGTAAATATTAAGTAAGGGGCTAGAAAGTAACAACAGTAATAAAATAATTTTGTAACCAATTCTCAGTTAAAAAAACAAATTAAAGGACCTAATTACATAGAACAAACCCTAAAATTTGTCAATAGAAAAATCAATAAACGCGCAAGGGAGAGTGTAAATGCAACCAATATACTAAAGGGATGAAGGAACTAATTTGAATTAGAACACTTGCACAATCCATGGTGAAATAAGTTAGTAAAATATGACAATCACTAACTACGTCAATCAATAAAATCCAACTACTAAAACTAGACTTGGCTAGACACAAAATTATACTATAATAGGATAATAAGATAATAAATTGAGATAGGATAAAAAAAATAGAAAAGTAAAAGAGCAACTATATGGCAAAGACTAGAGCTAATAGCTAGACCAATTGAACAAATACTCACTAAAAAAATAAATAAATATGTAAAACGCAGCAAAAGGAAGTTTTAAAAAAATGGAAAGAAGCACCACCCTTTGCTCTATCCCTCGACTCTAAGCAAATTAACTGGAATAGACAGCCAACGGTCCAAGTAACTTGCTAAATGTTAAGCAATGCACTCTACGGTGATACCCTTACCGTCGGCGATGTCTCTCACCACCTTCCATAGGCTACCGAATGACCAAGTAAGTGTGAGAGTTGGGGGAGAGAGGTGGTTTGATGTGGTCAGAAGTGATTCTGTCCGAGCTTAGGCCACCTTGCCAATGCTAGTGGTCGACGAGCAAGGGGTCGCTTAGCACCGGTGCCTGGTTAACAAGAGACAACAGACTAAATCTGCCGGTGAGTCAGGGGTTGATGCAGCAAACTCAGACAGAATGAAATGGAGATTGGGTAAAAGGGGAACTCATTGTCGGCGGCTAGCATTTGCGGCTTTAGTAGGTTGGGACGGGTCTTCGCGCTGTACTTATCTGCTCTGTATCGCCCACTCGTTGTAGTTGCTTTGGCCGAGCTGTCCGTTATGCTTACGGTGTAAAGTGGCATCGGTCATTACCCTCCTGACCAAACATGATGAGTAGAATGTCGAGTCACCGGTGAGTCTTGCCTGAAGCGCTAAAGCGCTCGACTGGAGGAATGACTTGGCGGGATGAGACTTAAGGTTTGTTGAATGGAGTTGCTGTTGTTGAGACTACTAGATTGAGGGAGGAAAAAAGTTCCATATCTATATATGTGTGCGTGTGAGAGAGAGAGAAAGTGTATGTGTGTGTGTGTGCGAGTGTGTGTATTACTTTCTTTTTTACATGTGCGTTTTTTAGACAAGTCAATTCGGACAGGCGGATTAAATACGGGTCGGATATATTTGTGTTCAGGTGAAAAATGGGTCGGGTGTATTTTGGGTTCGTATCAAATACTGCGTGATCGTATTTCAGTTTTACGAGCTTTGGGTCAACCCAGCGGATTTAAAGCGCATTTTTAGTGAGTTATTTCTCTTTTTGTCAAAATCAAAAATTTGGAATATTTATTACTTAAAATTGTCTGTATCTATTATTTAATGAACAAACATTCTAATTTTAATTTCTTAAAAGAATATAAAAAATATTCAAACTTTTCAATTTGATATATGAACTCCATGTACCGGTGGACAATGAATCAAGTTTGAGTGGGTTGATTAATATATTAAAATATTAATAATATGTCAGTCATTCATGGGATGATCCATCTAAAGCATGATACCGGATTGAAGTAGTTTGACCTATTAATAACCCATTTAGGGCCTGCTCTTTTCATTAGAAAGTATGAGTTAATAAATGGGTAAAGTTCGTTGAAATTAGTAGAAGTAGGTTGAATTTGGTATATCTTTTGTTAAAGTGGATTGAAGTGAGTTGAATTTTTTTATATGATGGGTAGAAGTTGGTTAAAATAGTGAAAAGTTGGTTGAAGTTGGTTGAAGTGGGTTAAAGTTGGTTAAAGTGGGTTAAAGTAGGTATTTTTTATCGAAGTTGGTAAAGTTGGTTGAAATGGGTTGAAGTGGGTTGAAGTTGGTAAATTGAAATTTACCAACGAAAAGAACATGACCTTAATGATTCGATATTTTGTTAATTAACCTACCATTACCTAAACCTACCATTACCTAATCGGGTATACTTTACTAATGATTTGATCCTAACACGAATATAAGTTGGTCCATTGCCAAACACTGACATCACGTGGAGACTAATTAGAATGACGTCAAATGAAAGAATATTATTGATGCACAAGATATTATAATTATTTATTAATTATAACATCAAAATTTTATATTTGTACAAAGTAATATTATTAAAAATGCGATGAAACGTGTTCATTCTACTAAGAATATAATGGCATGACTAGGGATGGACATGGGGTGGGTAGAGTTATACCCTCACTCATACCTATTTTTAGAAGTCGTCCCTATACCCACACCCATACCCATCGAGTTTCAAAATCTATCCTTAAAACCATATCTATCGAATATGTCAGGTATTTCAGGTTTTACTCGAGTACATATGGATATTAAAATATAATATCCATCGGGTACGATAACTTCTTTTACCTAAAGAAATTCATAAAACTAAATTTAACTGAGCCAATTGTTCTAAAGAAATACAACAACCATTGGATTAAGTGCAAGAGCTCATATTTAGCTCATGAGCAAAAACGGCATTCTGGAAATAATCGAAATGAGGGAGTGAGAAACACACTACATAAGGGAGTGAGGGACACAACAAATGAGTTAGGATTTTACATTTGTGAGTCGTGAGTCACGTGACTTCATATATCGGCATAGTAAATCAGCGACACAAATCATTGGATTGCATGGTTGAGGTGGGGTTGGGGTGTTAGAACTTTTTTTTTTAAACGAACTACCAACGTTCAAAGCTCAAAACTCTACCCACCAATTTATTTTAACCTCTAAAAAATTCGGGTACAGGACGAGTATGGGTATGGGGCAGGTAATGCCTATACCGAACTTCGTACCCTCACCCATACTCGTTTTCAGGGTACTCGACCCATATCCATTTTTTTAAATTTTTCGTACCCATGCTTGTTATAAATGGGGCGGGTTTGGTTCGGGTGCAATTGCCATTCCAGGCATGACTTGCATATTTTTAATACTTGTATTATTCTAAATTAATTTTCTTAACACTAGGTATTTCATGCCAATTTTATAAAATTGTTTCATTTATACATTGTATATGATATTATTTTATGTGAATGAATTTGGGAAAGAATGAGTACCATCATCCAATTTGCAAAGAGATGTGATCGGTATGTAAGATCTCTTTAAATGATTCGTTATAATGAAAAACTATTATTGTTAAGGGGGAAATTAAAGAAAAATAAAAAAATATCGATATAATATTCAAGTTGAGCTGACGGGTTCGAGTTCAAGTTTGACAAAAAAAATTGCAGCTTTTGTGGATTTGAATTGAAAAAATTGTGATCAAGATTCAAAATTTTCAAACAAGTTCAGATCGAATTTTCGAGTCGATTTAATTTTTACCAAGTCTAGCATTATTTGACGAGGCCCCGTTGTCAGCCTGAAAGGAAGACCTTGGGCCGAACTTCTTGGCGAATCAACTCAAATGCCCAGCTTGACGGTTCGTAATTTGACAATTTCTGAGTAGGACATCCGCCGGCGACTCGGACGTCTGGCATTTCTCCCACCGCCCTCGTCATGGCCTCGGCCGAGCAGCCTCTGAAGAAGCGCAAAGTCTACGAAGCTCTTCCACCGCCGGCGCCGCCGCAGCCGTCGCTACATCTATCGCCTCCTCCGGGGCCGCGGAACGCAAATGACGAGCCGCCGCCGCCTCCTCCCGAGACGCCTCCACCATTATCTCATGAAGAAATTCTCCGAAGGCGGAGGAACCACGAAGAAATTCGGAATGTCTACGAGAGTTACAAGACCATCAAGCGCTGTATCTCCAACGGCAAGGACGCTCGTCACATGCCGGAGCTTGAACAAGCGTATCTCTCCCTTATCTCTGCTTCTAGAGGTCAGTTAACAGAATTCTCCTCTCGCTCGTTTTTCTAGGGTTTTGTTAGCCTTTTCTTTCAGTTTAATTGCGACGGCTTAATGAATTTCAATTGACCGGTCTTTGATGGGATCCCCATGTCGGGACTTCAAGTAGCATGCCGATTATAGGGAACTGAATAGGATGGGATTGTTCAAAGATAAAATTAGTGAAATGTTGCCCGGTGGAAAATAGGAATTCGTTTATGAGCACAGTTGAGATTATCAGAGATAGGCATGCAATTCTCCGTTTCAGAACAGTTGTTGCAGTTGATATCACAGCTGTTCTTCGTTCTAAAATGGACTTGATCTTTCCAAGCAAAACGTGACGAACGTCTAAGTTCGGCAAGATGTGGTGCTATTAACTTCCAACACCTTTTTGATGTGACAAACCATTGTGAAACAACCTCATTTGGACTCTATGGTTAAGGACCTCGGAAGAATAACTAATTTGGATTTTTCTATTCATCTGTTTGATCAGCAAGGTCATGTAGCAACTCGCAGATCAGTGATACAATTGAAACCCTATCCAAACCCTAAAAGTTCACTTGCTTAACTGCTGTGTTTGGAAATCTTGCGTGCTCATAGAGTTCAAACTTCAATCCTTGCTTTGAATGCCTATAGTCCTAATTGAACTAGTTGCTAGATGGGGGCCATTGTTTGAATTGTGAGGCAAAAAGATGTAAGTCTTAAACTTCATACTAGCTAGGTAAGTGATCTACAAGGAGACCTTTGCTACAGAAATAATGTCTCTTTTTCTATTTGTCTGTTTGGTCAGCAAGGTCATACAGCAACTCGTAGTTGAGTGATACAATCCGAACCCTGTCCAAACCCTAAAAATTCATTGACTTAACTGTTCTATTGGAAATCTAGCTTGCTCCTAGAGTTCAAACTTCAATCCTTTCTTTGAATGCCTATAGTCCTAATTGAACTAGTTGCTAGATGGGGACCATTGTTTGAATTGTGAGACAAAGGCGTAAAGTCTTAAACTATCTACTAGCTAGGTGGTACATATGGACCATGGAAGTGATCAATAAGGAGATCTTTGCTACGGAAATGATGTATTTTGATCGAGAATCGATTCGGTTAAAGATAGAGAAGTGGGACGTGGAAGAGTTTCGTGCTGATTGACTAAACTATAGAATACAGGGAAATAAACCAAAAAGGAGCGGTGGGAAAGGGGTTATCCCAAACAACTCGGAAAGTTATAGAATGCTTTTGTAAGCTGCATTGATGGTTATCATTTTGACTCATGAGGCTTCTTGTGGCACGTTAAAGTTTATCGATGGCCACAGCGGGAAGGGAAGAAATGTTAGGGGAAAGAATATGTTGTTCCCGTTTGCTAACCTAAAAAAATAATATGAAAGAATGGGTTAAAGAGGACAAGATGAGCTTTGCATATGGGTATATTATTGTCTTTAGCCTTTGGGATAAGTCTAGCTTTACAAAATTTTCTTGATGGTTTTCTTCCTTTGTCCTGCAATAATGTTTGAAAATCCCAAAATTAAGTTCCTTTCTACTATCATTAGTATTAAAAAATGTCTTTCTGACATTAAAATGTAAAATTGAATAAATGTCTTTCAAAAAATTTCTTTTTCCAAGATGAGACTGAGTTTTTGGATGGTGGAAATAGTATTTTATTTTATTATTATTTTTGACCAATGAAAGCAGTATTTTATTTAAGAAAGTATGAGCAACATCTGTGTCTATTTCTTGTTGCTTCTCTAATTCGGGTTACCTTAATAGCTCCATGACTTACTTCTTACATACATTTACTAGAGGCAGAATTGTTTTCACCTTCAATGGATTTTTGTACAGGTTACTCTATCTATAGAGTTTGACTATATGAAGTGTGTCAGGTTATAATTAATCATTAGTTCATGTTGTGTAGCTGAAGAGGATATTTTTTTATAAATTAAACTAGGAGTGATGATGTGTAGACGTGGATAAATAAGTTAGATTAAGACTTGTATGATAGATATAACAACTCTAATTTATTCATTGGTTTTTAATTGAAACAAATATTTGGATGTTATTGGAAACGGTATTGAAAGTGGCTGTGGCTTTCATTTGATGTTAGAGGGAAAAGGAAACTCATGATCATGATCTAATTCATTCATAAGTTGAAGTGATGTTAGACTGTGGAGCAAGCTCGAGGCTTTTCCACGAGCTAGTTTGGATGTTAACATAGAAGGTATCCTTGTTCATCAATAAGAGGTGCAAAGTTTGGAATATTTTCATTGCAAGAGGGGTACAGAAAGGCAAAGAGGAGTTAAAGCGAAACTTCAAAGGCGAATTAAGATAGAATCCATTCATTGTATGTTAGCTAATGAGCTAGGTCTCTGTTTGATTTTAGTGACGTTAGTGCGTTATTACCTTTTCTTACCTGTTGCTTTTTACCGTGTTCTATAACTTTCGCTGTACTTGAAACTAGTTCGCACTGATGTTATCTAACTCATGAAATACGACACGTTTAAGGGTGTGAATCAAAGATTGAAGATGCCGCTTCGATTGCGATTGCAGTTCTAGTTGCGGTATGCAGAACTCTTTAATTCAACAATCGCGTCGCATATCGCTATTCCCATGCGGTGAAAAATGCAGTTTGCTCAACTTTAAACTACTTTAAAACATTTACGATGTGGTTTTTCGTCATGGAACAATCACATTTTGAATCCACGGTGGCCTTAAGTATGCTTGAAATGTGTGGGAGGTCTTTGGAAGGATCTGAAGGGGGTGTACACGGGAATTCAATGGTAGTTCATTTCATAGAACAGTTCTTATGGGTGACATTCTTTGCTCTGATCCAAAGAGTATTGGGCTCAAAAAGCATAATGTTGGTATGCGCCCACGGGAGACCTAGGTTTAGATCCCAGGTCTACATCCTTGATGCAAGAGATGCCCAATATTCAAGCAAACCAACAACACAAAGGCCCACTTGGGGCTTTCCTTGGGTTTTTTTTTTTTTGGGGGGGGGGGGGTGCAGAATATTCATTAAATTTTGCTGAGGTAGCATTTTCCTTGTATTATGATCTTTATTAGATTCTTGGTCTTTTTCAGCTGTGAACTGCCGTTGCTATGCTAATCTTGTTCATGGAATTGATTATGGAATGAAATTATAAAACTGAGGTGTTTGCATTAGCTTGGTATCATGGTGGGTTATGTGCCGCCAAAGGCCCTCCTTTGGGATATATCATTTGAATTTCATTTCATTATCGCACAATTTATGCTGTCTTCAAAACTAATATTTGCATATCTAAAATCTTTGAACCATGGTGCTACAGGGACAAAAGGCAAGATGCCTACAGGCACTAATTGCTTGTGTTTGCAATATTCTAGAAGCTTATAAATAGGTCAACATTGTAGGGAAAATAATATCAGAAACTTAACAACATCGTGCAAGATTAGGGGTTATGATGTATTTCTCAAGGGTTAAGTTTAATTCAATTCAAGAATGAAAACTAAAATCAAGAAAGATTAGAATCAAGGAAAAGGATAGAAACTAAACTAATCCTTAGATACAGATTTCACCACCCAAGATTACTCTAGTGAAAACTAAATTCTTACTTGGATACAGATATCACCACAAAGCTTGAGTTTAGGGCTCTTAAGCTTAATTAGGATACAGATATCACCACCTAATCAAGGTTTAAGACTTACTTGATCACCACTCTACTTGGCCTAAGTAGAGATAAGTAAGTAAAGTATTTGAGTTGTCACAAGGAGCAAAAGTTCAATGCACTTTCTTTTCATTCAACATCAACTTATTACAAAATGAAGCATCTAAGCTATTGATATAAGTTCATACGTCCTTCACATTCAAGCACCTCTAATAGGTTACTTCATGTTTAGGAAAGGTTTAAGCTAATCTAAACTAAGCTAGATTACAAAGCATGATTAATTAGGCTACGTACAAAAGATGAGTGATGTAATACAATTGATTAACATTAAACTCACTTAGCCTAAGCTTCTAATCAACTCTTGGCTGCCTTTATGCATGATGTATGCAAGGTTGAGGTGTCGGCAAATCTACTTGGTTAAGGAAACTCACTTGGTTAAGTAAACTTAGCCATGAAGCAGTTGAGGCCTCCTTGACACGTGTCTGCCACTTGTCCTCCATGCTTTTCTGCCACGTGTCCACCAGCTTAGTAAGCACCGTAGTCAGCAAGTAGGAGGTGTCGGAAAACCCAACCAAGAAGGAAAACTGCAAGGCACTCAACCGGCCACCGTAGTACCTGCACAAGCTGTCTTTTGCAAGTGATTTTAAGCATGCTTAGCGGCAAGTTAGGTGGCTTGTTTCTGGTTGGGGGAAAACTTTTAGGTGTCAATAGACCCCCCCAATTAAGAAATCGGCCATTAGGCTCCACTTAGATGCCTAATCAGCAAGTTTACTCTAACCGCACAGATTGGGACCTAAACCGGGTGGGTCATGGTTTTTGTTGTTTTTGGACCGTAAGGCTCGGTTTTCTGTGGGCCAAATTGTCATTCTTGATACTAGACATTCTAAACTAACTAACAAAAAAAGAAATACAAAGTTTGGACATCATTTAGGCTATGAAACAACAAAAACAAAAACGGGTATGTGTTGGGATGAACCGGCGGTTTTGACCATCAGAATTGTTCTTGGCTTTGAATGAGCAATTGATGTCCATTTTGAGTGATTCTTGATACCCTGGAAAGATAACATCTTGGGGAACCAAAATATGCAAAAATTTAGGACTTAAACCTCTTGGAGGCCTAAGTAATTAAGCTCTCAAAATCTGGGTATGTTGCTGGCCTGAACCCGAGATCTTCTATTTCAAGTCCTTGATAGTTTGGACAAAAATACTTAATTTAAAACTGATTTAATTGCATAATTAAGTTTATTAGAATGTTAATAAACTCTCTTAGCAAAGAAATCAAAGTTAAATCAAGTTTAAGTTGATGAATCAACTTAAACCTGAAACAGGTTCAAAAATGATTTGTGCTAATTGAGGATTGCATGGGCTGATATCCATTAGGTTATGATGGCAAGTACATCCCTTGCAATTATCTTGAAGCAAAAGAATTGTTGAACATAGAAAAGTAATTAATCATTGTTCCTAACGAAGTGCTTGTTTTTGTTGTTATCAAGAGGATCCCATGGAAAAAAAGGTTGCTGCATGTGCTGGATTTTTGGATGAATTTGAACAATAGGTGGGTGAGCCACATAGATATTAACATTGAAGTAAGTAGAGCCTCAAAAATTGTCTATAATGCCACGGTTGTAATGTAGGTAGGTGATATCAAAATTCAGCTAATATATTTTATTTTTCGATGTGGTGCTGTGGAGTTTTGACTCTTCTCCATCAAAGACCTCAATTTTCTTGCCATACGCAGCAAGAAAATATATACTGCAAGACTCCCATCTACCTTACTGCTCATTCTTCTTGTTGGAAATGTTGTAGTCATGTTTTGGTTGCAGGAGGAGAATGACATTATGAAAAGGAAATAGAAATTTTACAATATATATTGTGGACGTAATAGTTTTACGAAGTAATTCTATTTTGAGATTTCATATTATGTTCAAAAAAAAATTTATAGGGTTACTTTTTTAGGATCTAGTTACATTTGTGATTAGGGAACAAGCATTTTACTCAATAGGAAAATCTATTATTTTCCTTGTCTTGTTAGGTGTTTATGTTTTTGTCACTTAGGGGGTAGCTTAGTGGTAGGATGCTTGGTTTTTACAAGAGAGACCTATGTTCGATTCTTATAGGTTGTGTGCATGTGACGTGTGTAAAATCCCCCCCCCCCCCAAAAAAAAAAAAAGGTGTTTATGTTCCCAATTTGCCTTTGCCATATTTCTGGAGTTGATTACAGAATACAATTGAGTTGGGCTTTGTTGGAGAGGGTTCTGATGGGTATCCTTATTCCTAATTTGGTTTTTTTTTTTTTTTTTGATATTTGTTTCAGACTGTGGATTGACTAGTGTCAAGCCTACTTCTCTGGGCAATATAACAAGGCATTGTGCTTAGTCTAGTTTTTATTATCAAAGGGTAATTCTTTTGGTTGAGGGGAAAATCTACGAAAACAGAACGGGTTGGCCCCTCATGGGATGCTTATTCCATTGTTTCTGACTTGATTGATTTGTGATTTTTATTATAAAGTACAGACCCTATATTTTAATTTTTTTTGGTTCTGTTTATTGTGGTTACTTTTTTCTGACACATTATTGTATATGCCTTGTGTTGGAGATCCTCTAAATCATTAATCTATTGTTTCTTTTTTGATGTATCTCTCAAGGGTTAAGTTTAACTCAATTCAAGAGTGAAAGCTAAAACCAAGAAAGATTACAATCAAGGGAAAAGGATAGAAACTAAACTAATCTTTGGATACAGATTTCACCACCAAAGATTCATCTAGTGAAAACTAAACTCTTACTTGGATACAGATATCACCACCAAGATTGAGTTTAGGGCCCTTAAGCTTAATGACGATACAGATATCACCACCTAATCAAAACTTAAGATTCACTTAATCACCATTCTACTCGGCCTAAGTAGAGATAAGCAAGTAAAGTATTCGAAGAAACAACACTCAGGAGTTTTAAACTCAACTTCAGATTTCAAATTAACATCCATTGATTTACAAAATGGATTCTTGGATTATATATAAGGCACGCCCAAGGCCTTTTCCTACCGCACTAAGTAACCTTTAGGAGGTTACTTAATGATTAGGAAACCTACTAAGTACACTTACTTAGTTAGATTACATTGCATGTCCTTAAACTAAGCTAAACATGATCAATTAGTCTAGTAACTAACAAAGTAATCAACTAAACTCATTCCTTAATGATACTAGGTAGCTTGGTCACGTTTTCCTTGCTAGGAAGGTCTTCATCCATGGCTGCCACCTCAAAAAGCAAAGCTCACACATGCACGCCACCTCCAGCCCATGGTGTTCGAATTCATGCTTGCAAAATGGCACTTTCTCCTTCACCTACTTGGCAGTCTCTCCTTGAATGAGTCATAAGGTGACTAAGTATTACTAGACAGCCAAGTAAGCACGAAGGTTGGTGAAGAAAACCCACCTAGGAGGATAAAACTCCTAGGCTAAGGAACCGGCTGTGAAGGTGCCGTGTGGCTTGGTTTTTGCTCCCATTGTGCCATCTCATTTTGATGAGTAATCTTAGGTTTCCTTCCATGGAGGGAAACCTCAAGGTGTCAGCGAACCCCCCCCCCCCAATTTAAGAAATCTTCATTTGCACGTCATTAGGAAGCTCAAGTAGCTTGATTAATCCAACCGTGCATCATTAGGTGCAAAACGTGTAGCATGGCTTGTTGGGCTGGACTGGACGATTTAGCTTGCTTTTCTTGGACCTTTCTTGACATGCCTGGTTGCTTGACATCCTAAACTAACAAAAAAAGAATTACAAGATTTGGATGTCATTTAATCTATGAAATAACCGGGTTAAAACTGTCCCAAAACTGCAGCCTGGACAGTTTGCGTTTAAGAGGTGAGTCGAATTATCAAATTAAGTCCAAATGAGCTGAAACTTGTTTCGTTGGAAAGCTAACTTCTTGAATTTCAAACCCATGGTAAAATATTTGACTTAAACTTCAAAAAGGCCTAAGTAATTAAGCTCACAAAAACCGGATATGTTGCTGGCTTGAAAATTCCCATGCTATCTTGGTTTTGACTTTACTCTTTTGGCATGGTTTGAAAGTTTAGGATGTTAATTAACATCCTAACAAAAGAAAAGGCTTACCTCCTGGAGGTTTAGGAAATTAAATGCACAAAATCAGCTTGTGCATAGGTTCAAAAAAATGATTACTAATTGAGGATTGCATGGTCTGATATCCATCAGTTTTCTTGCTAGCCTCATCACCTTCACTATTTATTCATCTTGTTTAAGACCACATGAGTAAATTGTGGCAGCATTTACGATTGCAACAGCCCTGAATCCTTGGATTCATCTTCTGCAAATATTGGGTTATGTATCATGACTCTGTAACCTGACCTAAAAGTTTAAACTTTGAGGTTGACCTTTGAAATTGTTAAGATGTTCTGATCATCTTGCCAAAGTCATACGTGGAACTATGGGTTTTCTAGTTTTCCCTTCTTACCTTAGGCGGTGTGGAATCATCCTTTGCGAGCATTTAATCACGAATCAGTGGGCTTGAACCAACCTATTTCAAACTTAAAGCTGTGATGTGCAGTTGGTGAGGGAAAGGAAATAAGAATTAATGATTTATGGTATAAATTATGAGGTCAGGAAACAACTATACATTGATATTTTTCTATTATATTTGCGTATTTTATTTTAGGGATATATTTAATGATAGCAAATCCTATAATATAAGTCATACTACGGTTGGGACAGTAGTACTCTTTGTATGTTAGAATACTAGAATATTTTCTTTATTTTGTTAGCTTGTTTTAGGCTATGAATACCCCTTTATGGTTATAGTTTCCGTCTTCAGAGTTGGTAAGGTAATAAAATTGAGTGTCTTGTTTTGAGTAGTTTTGATGATGTTAGCGTGGGGTTATATCATCTAAAGGTTGTTTAATTCTTAATATTCTTCATCCCCAATTGGAGAGTTGTTGCTATTTGAAACCAATCGGTGCCAATTCATCACCATGCTTCCACCACCATGTCCACCATCTCCAGAGTCTCTAATCTGCTTGTTGTCCGCCCAATTCCAATACCCAAAATTTTTTCACTCAACCATATATGGATTGAATTTACTCGAGTCTAGCCACTGGTTGCCTGGATTTTTGCCCCCTTTCTGTTATTGCATTTGTTCTTCAATCTGCTTACTCCCTGGCTATTAAGATAACTGTGTGCTTAATAGCCAGCTAAAATTACAGTCCTCCTTTCCATGCCATATTGTTACTCCAGGTAATTTCTTGTTCATTGATTGCTAATTCATTTTGGTTGGCGTTTGGAGATGGAGATATTGGCCATTATGATACTCATGATGTGAAAACATATTCCTCAATCAACATAAAAAAGAATTTCAAAATTTTTGATATATAAGATTACCATGCTGTTAAATTTAGTGAGGACATTTGTCGTGGATGAGAAATGAAAAAACAGGAAGCTTGTTATTCCTTGATGTAGGAAACATGCAAATTACAATTCTTCTTTCCATGATATATTGTTACTCTAGGTAATACCTTGTTCAACTTAAAAAAGAATTTGAAAATTTGATATATAAGATTACCATAGCTACGCTGTTAAACTTAGAGATGACATTTGCTGTGAACGAGAAATGGGGGAAAAAAAAGTAAGCTTGCTATTCCTTGATGTAGGAAACATGCAAACCTATGAAATCGACACCAGAGTACGAAGTCACTATTAAAAAAACTAAGCTTAACGGCACTTTACAAGAAGCATAAGACGTTTTGCAAGAGTCGTTAGTTACCCCTCAAATGTCCTAAAGTCTAGTAAGAAGTGCAAGATGTTGAATTTCATTGAGAGATTGGAGAAAAAACTATAGACGTTGTTCTTGAAGCAGAATAAGCACTTGTTGACGTTGAAGAAAAAGAGCTTGTGCTTCATAGTAAGTGCTATAAAGGAGACGAATTCTGAAGGCTTGTTAAATGCCTCAGTTCTTCACTTAGAATATAGTATTCTCTTGGTTGAAAGTCTCAGCTTGTGTGTTGTATATCATAATTCAGCCAAATGCTAGGTACCCATGGATGCTTACTTCCAAGTCTCTAATTCTTCATTTCTTTATGTCTTATGGTTGATCCCTCCCCCCCCCCCCCAAAAAAAAAGAGGAGGAAGAATGATGAGATTTATGATTCATGGTTGAATTTTATTATGTTTAGGAAATAATTGTATCTTGATATTCTTTTGCCTCTAATTCTTCTGTTGTTTTTGTACTTTGATATTCTTTTTGTAATTTCAAATTTTATTTAGGGTATTTCTCAATATTTTGTACTTTGATGTTCTTTGTGTAATTTCAAATTTTATTTAGGGTATTTCTCAATATAGTAAATCTTATAATATAAGTCAAATTAGGACTTGGATAGTATGAAGTAGGCTCTTAGGTATATTAGAACACTAGAATATGTTTCTGATCTTGTTGGCTTGTTTTATACTATAAATGCCCCTTATAGTTGTTTTGTTTTCAGCCTTCAGAGTTGGTTACGGCATAAAATTGAGCGCTTAGTTTTGGAGTGGGTGTCTATCGCATGAATTAAGAGTGACTGGATAGTTCATACGGGAAAATATGGTTTTGTAATTTTTACTTGTTACTTTGTGAAAGAAATGTTATGTTCTGGACTTTTCTAGAAGATGAAATGAATTCGACAAATTTTCTATTTGTCAAATATAGTAGTCTAATTATTTGCTTCACTTTTAGTGACTGTGTGTAATAGTTAATGTTAAATAACAACAGTTTGCAATGGATTTTCATGTGTGTTTTCATAATCCTTGTAAGGTAATGACTTTGTGCCTTGGCTTTAGCAGAAATTTCTTGCCCTAACAGCATTGCGTTCGGCGTTCCACAGGTCATCTGTTTCCATGCTTAAGAATTACCTAAGCAGATTCTGACCGTCATGATCATTCTAAGCTCAATGGTTCCCAATTCTTCTAATTGTAGAATTTCCTGTGGCTTATTGTAATCATTCTGTGACTGAATCAGTAATACTGCAGTCTACAATTTGGATTATACATGTATTGTCTGCTTTTGCAACTGGCCTAGGTGTGACTGCAACTCGATTTCTATGCAGTGTCATACAAGATCTAACTAAAAGTTTTTTGGTAGATCAGATGGCTTGGGGACTTTCTGTGGTTGGTGATCCAATATTTTTGCACTCGTTGAGTTCTGCATTTACTTTCTGCCTGGTGGTCTTAGGGAAAAGCTATGTTGTATCCCTTTTATGTGGAAAGGATAGTGAGCTGTTCCATGCTAGGCAACTCAGTCTAACCCTAACGTGGAATTTTTTTGTTTCTGGAAATATCCGTTGGGAAAAAGGAGGAACTGGTAGATGATTTGGCTGCAGGGCGTGGCATTATCACTACATGATGCAAACTAGGCCGGGTGTGATTTGCAGTTTTGTTTTTCCCCTTTTTGTCTCGTTTTTTGGGTTTTTTTTGGGGGGTGGGGTGGGAAATGTGGTTTGACTAAGTAATTATGAGCACAAATTTTGAGCATGTATTAACTTGTTTTTCCATTCTTTTCAGGTTGTGCTAGTGTTCAACGTATCCTGTCTGAATTTATCCCTCATTATGCAAGATATTGCCCCACTGCTCTTGAAGCTGCCGCACAAGTCATAATCAATATGTATAACTGTAATTTACCTCTCATAATTCGGGGGGAAGATACAGATGGAGTTTCATTTGATACTGCTAAGAATTGTATCCTTGGCCTGGTTGGTATCTGCTGTACCGCATCATTGGAAGCACCTTCTTCATCTGTTATCAGAGGAATATGCTCTGCAGTATTTCTCAATGTTGTTACCTTTTTCGCGTCTTCCATTGAGGGGAATGATATTTTTCAAATTTTAGATAAGGAAAGTCTGAAGATGCAAGTTTGTGCGGAGACATTTTCTCAGTTAAAGCAGTGTGTTTTGGAAGAAGATGCCCCTCCATTTTTTAAATTGCTGAGACTTCGAGCTTTATGTTTTCTTAGAATCTTTTTTCTTTGTCCTAAAGATCTACTTGCTGCTTGTTTTGAGCTCTTTAGCAACCATGCAGCAGATGGATTTTGCAGAGAAGCTAAATATATTCTCCGCCAGCTGTCTGATACACTCAATTCTGACGGTGAAACTCGTTTGTTTGATGGGAATGGGGCAAGTGGTGTACCTGAAGCTAGCTCAAGTGGCATGGAAGTGGAAGCTTCTAGCAATGAGGTCAATTCCAGAAGGCAAGAGTCTAATTGTGGCCACTTCAATGGAAATGAAGCAGGTTTACTGAAACACTGCTTGCTGGGAATGGTAAGGTTTCATGAGACCCTAATCTTGGGGCTGTCTCTGTGTTGTTATTCCTTCCATGATAGAGTAATTGATATGTTTTCTAGTGTCCGACATCGTATGGAATAGGCTTTGGAGAACGTTGAAGTGGAAGAAGTGTAAAATTTTGACAAATTGGGAAAACTAACTGTTCTTGGAACATGTATATATTCTTTTTTTTCCCCTTTTCATTCGAAGTTATGTTATTTCGACTTGGATTGGAAAGTCAAACATGACTACGTGTCCAAAAGTCAGACTCACTTTATATTTTGACATTTTCATTTATTTTAGGTGTAATTTGAATTATTGAGGAGTCATATCATCTCTGAGTAGATAGCAAAATGAGGATTCTGAATAACATAGGTCAGAAGTGTGTCCCATGGGGTCTTCTTGCCACCCTCTGGCCACCCCAAAAAGGAAAAGAAAAAAAAAGAACAAGAAAGAACGCCGGGGGGGGGTTTTGGTGTTGGAGAGGAGGTTTTCTTACGGAAAAATGATGTGTCATAATGTCTATTTGTGATTCGGCACTGTTTGGTTGTTACTTGAATGACCTCGGCCATTTTACGTTGGACAATCGAGTTGTTTCTTGGTGATACTTTTCTGCCTGTTTATCTTTCAGTCTCCCCCTCCCCCCCCCGGGGTGGGAAGAGGGGTTTATTGGGCCTAAGTATTGGTAATGGTAGCTGGATCTAAGCAAAACCCCTCTATTGGTTTATGTCTTCAGGTCCTTCAACAGCATCATTCCTTAAAGAAGTGGATATTTTCTAGGTACAAGGGGCTGCGGAAATTAGCATCAGCAGAAGCTGTGTCTCAAGTGACCATTGCGTTTGAAGGAATATTTGAATCTTTTACAGAACTAATCAAAGCACAAGATGTGGAAAATAGCGATGAGGAAGTTTCAGATTTGTCAAAATATACCAGCGCGCAATATTTGGTGCATAGAGTCTCTGATCAGTGGAGTCCTCTCTCTGAAGTATCTGGAAGAGATTCTGCTTTGCAAATTCATGACAAATCCTGCAAGGGTGAGTCGACACACAAAATTTCTGGCCAGTATCTAAAACGACATGGCTCCATATTGTCGCTTGAAAGCGATCATGACTGCCACCCAAATGGTAGTTGTAATAATGATTGTGGCAGCTTGAAGTGCATGAGCTTTGATGCTAAAGAGCAGGGAGCCACGTGCCATGTGTGGTCTTCCATGCCTAAGGACCACCTGAGTGACCAATCTCTCTCGCCACTGTTGGAAAAACCATCTGAAATTAAGAGCAGTCCATTTGAACAGGGAGAGAAGGCCGTCCAAGTTGGCACTCCAAGGGCAAAATTATCTGATGGAATGGCATGTGGCACTGGGTTTGGAAATAATTCAGCAGCCTGTTACCCATCTGCTTCAAGCCAAGTCGTTTGGTATTCTGATGGAGACCCTGCAGCACTAGATGTGTTTTCTGCTACTAGACAACTGTGGTTAGGTTCTCTGACCCCTGGCACATCTGAGGCTGCAGTAAGATTTGAGTTTGAGAGATTTGGTCCCATAGAGAATTTTTCCTTCTTTCCAGTCAAAGGTTTTGCACTGGCTGAATATAGAAGTATTATCGATGCTACTAAGGCTCGGGAATTTATGAGAAGATATTCCCCTTGGGGTTACCCAGTTCGTATCAAATTTATTGATGTTGGATTGGGGACAAGAGGAGCTGTGAGCGGGGTCGCCATTGGCTCCAGTTGTCATGTATTTGTGGGTAATGTATTTAACCAATGGGCGAAGGATGAGATTATACGGGAAACAATGAAAGCTATCTGGAGAGGCCCTCGTCTGGTTACTGATCTCACCAGTGAAGGTGCTTTACTTCTAGAATTTGACTCTCCTGAAGAAGCTGCTAATGCTATGGCATGCGTAAGGCAATTCCGTAGAGGGGTCAACAATGTTACAGCACCTGCACCTGTTGGTGTTGGTGCTACAGATATCCCATGCACGTATCCAAATTATTGGAATGCAGCACCTGCTCCTGTTGGGAATTGCCTGGGAAATACATGCAGCACTTTGCTTGATTCACCTCATGGTCAAACAGTTGGAAGCCCAACTAGCAGGTTTGTTCTGAATTGACTACCCCACGCCGTATCGTACATGCACAGCACCCCCCCCCCCCCCGAGAGAGAGCGAGAGTGGCCAGAGACACATAAACAGACATGCATGCATAATGCATTATGCATCCCCAGCATTTGCTAATATATAGGTGATTTCATTTGATGATCTGATAGTATTGGCTAATGTCAATTATTCTTAGAGCATTAATAATATCTCTAGGAATGTCACAGTGGGCTGCTGTACATTATTGGTAATTTTTTTTTCCTGGAATATGTGGACAATTTTGGTTTGAATGTTACACTGTTGACTGCTGGGAACTTGAACATCAATAGCTTTGATCACCCGGGGCGGTGGTTGTCACTCAAGTATATCCCCTGCCTTATTTCTGCTTCCCCTTTCCCTTCCCCTTTCTGTTTCTTGCGTCTAGGAACATGGTTACATGTGTTGTTGTGCACCCCTCTAAATTTGTTGATCTTCTCTGCTCATTTGGCTTAGATGATTTAGTCCTTACCATATTGTTTCAACCATGATTGATGGGCAATGATCAGTGGCACCAAGCTTGGCTTCAAAGAAACCACGCTTCCAGTTTGCTAATGGAGTTTTTCCTTGCCTGAAAACATAGGATGAACATTGCTGCTCCACCTTGTTGGATGAAGCCTGAAGGTGTCCCTCCAGAGTTCGTATCTCCCAGAGCAGTTTTTGAGCAGGGATTTACTATCCGAGGGGGACAAGTGATCCAGTCAAATATGGCTTCCTCGGGTTGTGCAGAAGCACTTGGAATGGGAATCAGCCATGGTAACTTTCTAAAACAGAATGCCCGTAGCTCATTACGCATGGATTTCCTTAACGGTCTCTCTTCTGTCCCATTTGCAATGGTAAAAACATCCGTTTTGTTTGTCCCATTAGATTGTCGACGTACAGTATTCGAGAACCAATCATTGTTTTTATTTGTTCTAAACCATTTTCAACCACACATTATAAAGATATAGAATATAAACTACTCCCCCCCCCCCCCTTTTTGATGTTTTTAATCAATTTCCTGTGTTTGGCAATAAATATGGGGGTTGAGGTTCCTTTTTATTTTTGGGACTTTTTTTTTGGGTTTTCATTAACGATCTCTTCCCATTTTCGTAGGAGGAACTTGTTTCAACCTCTTTTCCCCCCATCCTTTTCTTTTCTCTTCCTCTTCCCAAGATTGGTCATTCATTGATTTTCTTCGACATGGTGGGGAGTTGGGAAAGGCTTAGTTTGGATATCTTGTTTGCTGATGTATATTCTTTTCTAGGTTCTACGTCAGCTCCACCGGAGCAGATGCGGATATATTGGAAACCTGATCTTGAAAAGCGTTCTGCAGCAGGAGCTGTTACATCCACCTCTATAGCTACACAAGGACCCATCATTGCACCACCTCAGTCAGTTCAAGCGCCACTTTACATGCGACCTGTTTATCTTCCACCTACTACCAATTCTTGGGATGCACATGGTTTCAGTCATCACATGCCAAGACCTATGCCTGCTGGTGTACATAGTAGCACAATATCTCTACCTTTTGTTCAAGCTTCAGTTACCCCATTGTCACAGATACCAGCATGTGGAATCCAGCCATATAGTCAGATGGTTCCCCAGCCAATTATGCCCCCTCATTTACCAGCAATGCCACCGCCTCAGCCCGTTATGCCACCTCCCTTACCCCCTTCCCCACTTATTGTTCCCCCTCCACCTAGTTCTCCCCCTCCGCCTCCACCGCCACCTGATGCTGACCCAGCTCCGCCTTCTATAGACTTGTCCAACATATCAAGCACCAGGGGCAGCCTGCAGATTCAGTGGCAGGGTACACTTGCAAAAAGTGGAGTTCACTATTGTACTGTAAGTGCTCGTCGAGTTGATTCTGACAGTTGTAAATATTCAGGTTCTGTTTCAGAGCCTACTGGGTAAGGAGTATACACACATTGCTACCGAAACCATGGAATTATGCATGGTATTTCAGCTACTAATTTTTTTGTTTTTTTACTTTCTTCAGTTGGCCGATAAAATTAGACATGACAAAGCGCACAGACTTTCGCCATGTTAAAGCTGCATTTACTAATACCCCACCATCCAGAGTGAGTCTCTATAGCTTATAATGAAACTTCTCCCCCCCCCCAAAAAGTATGGTAGCAGCCCCCCCCCCCCCAAGTGGGGGGCGCCCAAGAAAAAAAAGGGAAAAAAAGTTGTTGGTATGCTTGAAGAAACTGACGGATGAGAATTCCATTTGCTTGCTTGTTTATCACTCTTATTGTTGAAAGCAGATAGAAGGTGCAAGTGTGCAACATTTTCTGTATGATAAAATATTGGTGCCTGCAGATACCTATCAGTTAAAGAAGTGCCTGAAGAAAGATTGATTGTTAAGTTCTTGGTGTATTAGATTAGACATATGGATTCATAAGATATATTATGATAGTCAAAATGTTGAACTGATGTTTTTATTACGATTGGACATTTTTCTTCACCATTTTATATTATAATTGTCAATGTGTTGAACTGATGTTTTTATTACGATTTGACAATTTTCTTCACTATTCCTCTTAAATGTTCTATGATCGCTGGGTTCTTTTGAGCAGACTCTCTGCTAGTCTGAACATGTATCTCCACGTCCATATTAGCCTGGTATAGCCCCATCAGTGACAGATAGCAGATGAATCCGATTTAATGAACTGTATGGCTTAATGAAGAGAGATGTCAAACCTCAGCAACAGTAGATTAAGCCCATAATTATTGTTGTACGTACGATTCAACTCTTTTGCTCTATTGAAAAAAAAAGCCTTTTTTCCTTTTTTTTGGGGGGGGGGGTCACGTGAAACTTGGAAGGACCCCCCCTCCAAAATAATTCCTTTACCTTGGTGATCTCAGGGGCAATCACAAAAGAGCATTAGGTTGAATGCGAGTGGTAAATCCTATGTGCCTGTTGCTTTAACTTTCGAAATTAGAGTGGACATTTGGGGATGATCATCTCTTTTTGGGCAACATGTCTTGGTAGCTAAGATTCAACCAGAGCTGCTAGCATAGTTTAAGTTGGTATCATGGGGATTGGGCTTCTTAACTAAGCTAGGATGAATGAATGTTTAACTGAACATGCAAGTCTTTTTCTGTTCTCCAGAAGAACGTTGAAATTTCATTTCTTTACATTGTAGGTTTTTTTTTTTTTTTAAAAAAAATAATCATCTGCACAATCTGACTCTAGGCTTTGGATTGATACATTTATTCCATCCCAACTTCCTATTTTGCTTCCGAGAACTCATCATGCGTTACCCAGATGAAAAGGACCATTGAACGTAGTTTTCTGATATTTTAAGGAGGGGGGCGGTGTCTAATGGATGTGTATGATGCTAGGGATTGAACCTCCTTTTCCCCTCTCTATGCCCGCTGCCTTCTCTGTTCAGCAGTTTGTGTTACTGAGCTAGAAATCTTTAATTTTCATCCTCCTCAACAGCGATTCTTACATAGTGGAGCTCCATTGATTTCAAGTTGTTTTTAATCTGACGTAGTTATGTTGCTTTCAAAGTGAGTAACACTCATTTTTGATATGGTGCAGAGGGAGGTGTGTGAGCTGGTCCCATCTTCAGCTGCTGATCATAAAGGAGTAAGTTACATTGTATATTTGCCGATGTTAATGTGGCAAATTACCGACATTATCATGAGACATTGTTCTTAGCTCATTATTGCCTACACAATATGATTGTTCTATTCGTGTTATTAAAAAAAAAAAAGCAGAAATTTCCAACATAAAGTGTTAAACAGACACAAATTAAAGTTTGTTCGAATGAGCGCAAAACTAGAGTTAATTAGAGCTCTTGATCACTCAAATCTTGGGAAAAATTTTGATTGTCAGTTTACACATTTTTCATTTTTTACTGTCATAGTTACTGTCATTAAACATTGTGGTTTACGCAGACGCCACCCAACCTTAATGTCGAGAGTCTATTTTGCATGTTTTGCTGATATCTATAGGCAAGCTCCTCCCTCTGTACTCTCTTGTTGGTGGATGAGACATGGAGTTTCCAATCTATTCTGTTCTCATTAAATTAATGAATACTGTGCCATTGGTTACCTCCCTTAGCCCTTTTCTACCAGGAAGTCTGGCTTGATTGAGATTGCTTCACTTTGAGTTCTCCCATAGCCCTTTTGTTGTACTGCTCCATATTGGTGCTCATTTCCATGTTGCTGCAGGCAACATATACACACACACACACACACACACACACACACACACACACACACACACACACACTCCCCCCCCCCCCCCCCAAGCGCATTTCTGGGCATATTCTATTTGGACACTAGTCCTCCCCCCAAAGAGAATGTATTGCTGGTGTATCTAGTGGCTTATTCTGTCTCCATTTCTTGCTGCAGTTTCAGGATTTTATTTTATACCTAAAGCAGAGAGAATGTGCTGGAGTTATTAAGATCCCTGCCGTGAGATCTCTTTGGGCCAGGCTACTTTTCATTCTTCCGTATTCCCCACAGGCGTGCTCAGTGCTTTCTATAAGGTCTAAAGCCTCGGATTGCCTAATTGCTGTGGTTTTGCCAAAGGAAGCAAACTCGGAATGCCCTTAGTTATAATTCTTAATATTTGTCTGGACAACATTGGTAAGAACATGCCCCCTTCAAAGTGGGAGAGTCTGGGACTGCAGCAGCTGCATGTTAACGTTGTGGGAGCGAGAGGCGGGGGCAGAAAGTGATAGACCCTTTTATATGTGCTGCAAAGTACTGTCCCACAGGTCCACAGGTGAACGTGAAGTGCTCACTGAGGCAGTGATATCGGTGCAGAGTTCACTGCCAGAGCAGCAATGACGACTATTTTAACATTTGCCGTGCTCTATTAAAACATTAGCAAGTTGAATATACATTCATCCTGTTAGGCAGGAGGATTTTGACACTTCTGTGTAGATGAATGTTTGCTGGAATCTGTAAATTCTCATTCCAGTTCCCAAAATTTTGCATCAGCTGTCGGCAAAGAGATCTGCCCCCTCTACTGTGTACCTTTTGTAACTCTTTACCTCATTGATTGTAAGTTGGCCGCTGTGGGCTTTACCCATTCCTTCGCTTGAGCAATGCTTGGCGTTTCACTGTGTGTTTGTGACCTCTTTTCTTGAGTAGCTACTTCACCGACCCAACCAGGCAGCTAGACATGATACAGGCTCCTGGATCAGGTTGCTTCGCCAATGTGCTGCCATATATAAAATGTAGATTACCTATCTAATCCAACTTAGGGGGCCCCCTTCCCCTTCGGGGAGGACCGTAGGGATTGTTTGAAAGAGGGGTTTCGGGAGCTTAGCATTTTTTTAATTATTTATTTACATAGTTGTTGGAGCAAAGAAGATTTTCATTGCTTTAAACTTCGAACAGCAGTGCTTACAAGCTCCCTCTAAGCATTCCCAGGCAGGGTACTGGCTAAGAAACGCGAAACCCTTCGATGTATCCTACGTAGAATCCAACCAAACAATCACAAAGAAAAACAGCAGCCTGAGCAATAGTTAGCTAAACAACTTAAATAACAATTTTAATGACAGCAAATCATCAAAGCATGATGATTTTACCGGCACGGCACTGTAGCAGCGACCGACCACACAAGAATACAGCTTTTAGGAACAATCTTTCAACCACTTCTTATGTATTAATCCACTTGCCATTGTAGATGTTTCATCCATCCATTGGGAGGGTCTAGGGATCCTCTAAACCCTCCCGTACTCATTTTGCATCTAAAAGCTTCGAATGTAACAAAGCTTGACCAAACTATACAAAGTACTAGTCAACTTTTTTTGATCAGTACATTGGTCTAACTTTAAGTCAATTTCTGTCTACATTCAAACAATATTAAGAGAACTGATCTGATGATCAATTTGGTCAGAGGAGGGGGTCAATCAGTTGGATTGATAAAATTATTTTACTGGTTGATAATTTAACGAGATTAACTCGAGTATCACCTAATCAAATTTAAGATAAATGTTGTCAGACTGATCCAATAAATAATCCTAATTTCAAAATTAACGAATCTTTGTTGCAAATCTTGTCACATCATTAGTTTTATAGTATGTTTTTAGTTAGAAAAAGTAGCCTAAATACTTATGTGACCAAATTGACTCAGACCAAGTAAGCAAACACACGCTAGTCCATCTAACTGATACATAGAAAAGCCCATGAACAAAAAACAAAGAGATTTTTAAATTTTAATAGACAGTTGCATGAAAGAGAGTGTAAAACCCTGAAATATTGTTGGTATCTCTCTGCTAGCCTTGTACCATTTCTGTCATCTCCCCTTTCTCTCTCTTCTGCTCCCTCTCTCTTGTTTTTATATTTCCTGACCAACACCTACCATCTTCTTCTATCTCTTTCAATCCGCTCGTATAACCACCCATCAATGTCTTATGCTGAGATCAGCAACTTGACGCCTGGACCAAGCACTGACCAGTAAGGTTTATCGATGCCAGAGAAGGCTCCCGAATATAGGTTTTTCCCCTTCTTGGCAAAAATCTAGTCGAATAGCGATTTGGCTAGGCCTCTGATTCACCAGGCTGCTTGATTTGATGGCTGCTTTTAGACCTGACAAAACTTGACCTGACCCGAAAAAAACCCGAACCTGCACGAAAATTTGGGTTTTGAACATGATTTTCTTAACCTGAACTCGAAATAAACAAACAAAAAAAAAACCGCAAATTAGCGGGTCATACCCGATCCGAACTTGAACCCGTCCGCTTGACCCGAACATTATATCCTTAGTTTTTTATTTTTCTCTAATTTACCCCTCTTAAGAATGATAGTTAGTCATTTTTATCGAATAGTTTAAAAAGAGATTATATAACTATTGCATCTATTTATAAACAACAACAACAACAGCTCCCAGTGTGGGTCCTGCTTTCGCGGGGTCTGGGGAGATCCAGCTGTAGGCAACCTTACCTCTACCGGTATTCCTACCCATAGAGAGGTTGATTCCTTAAGACCCACAAAACAGTTTTGTGAAAAAGGTTTATAAAGAATGTTGCATCTATTTATAAATTAAACAATAATAGCCTGATTGTTTCTTCTCCATCCTCTAAAAATAATATTGTACATAGCTTTTAAATGAAAAAACATTAAAAATGGGTATCAAATTGCATGAAATAACTTTTAAACAAATTTAATTTGAAAGAAGACAAGCATTAAAGATGCGCAAGTCATACCATTATATACTTAGTTAAACAAATATATCTAATTATTTTTTAAATTAATTAGTTTGTAATAATTTAAAATTTTGATGTTACAACTGCAAGTTAATATCCTGTACTTCTTTTATTCAATTTTAATTGGTTTTTGTTCTAATTAGTCTTGAACAATGATGCTAGTGATAGTAAAATGGCTAGCTGTATTCATATTGGGGTCGGCTCATTAATAAAATTTTCCCTGATTGGATATTGGTAGGTTAGTTAATAAAAAATTATTTAATAGGTTATTAATAGTCAAACTGCTACAACCCATTACTATGCTCTAGACGGACTACCCCATAAATGGGCAACCCGCCATTAACTATCTTTTAATGTACGGGTTGATTTACCCAAAATCAAGTGGGGCTTGATTCTTTGCCCGTCCATACAAGATGTTCACATATTATAATAAAAAGTTTGAATATTTGTAATATTATTTTGAGAAATTACAATTAATACGCTTTTTCATTAAATACTGACAATTTTGAGCAATAAATATGCAGAATTTTTGATTTTGAAAAAAGAAACATAACTCACAGAAAAGGCGCTTTAAACACGTTTGGTTGATCCGAAACCCGTAAAACCGAAATACACCCGCCCGTATTTTACCTGAACTCGAATACACCCGACCTATATTTTATCTGAACTCGAATACACCTGATCTGTATTTAACCTACCTGTCTAAACTGACAGGTCTAGCTGCTTCCCGTATGACACTTGACAAAGTAACTTGTTCTCTAAATCTTTTTACAATGAAACTGATTGTGTTTGGGTGGGGAATGGTACTCTTCTTCCAATAAAACAAGTTGGGTCCTTGAGTATTTCTACTTCTATTCGGCCTCTTTCCATTGAAAATGAGTTTCTTGTGCCTTCATTAAAATATGACGTTATGTCTTTTCATCCATTATTTTGTGATCATAATTGTTCTGTCATTTATGACTAATCTTTTTGTATGTGCCAAAAACAAAAACCGAAGTCGGATTCTGCCTTGCGTCGTCTATTGGGATTGTCTATCCTCTTGTCATCTCATCCATGACTTCTTTTGATGCTTATGTTGCTTTTATTGATCCAATTGTCACCATGCATCGTCATCTTGGCTAGTGTACAGTGAGGACACTATCTGCTCTTACTAACACAAATTTAGTTTCTTTTCTTAATAAATTTCAGGATATTTGCAATTCATGTCATCTTGCAAAATCTTATAGATTGCCCTCTCAAATGGTTGAATTTCATTATGACAAACCTTTACATTTAATTCATTCTAATATTTGGAAATCTACTATTGTTTCTTACTCTTGTTATCGGTATTATATTTGCTTTGTGGATGATTATTAGCATTGTACACGGTCTATCCATTAAAACAAAAATCTAAGGCATTTACCACTTTTCGTAATTTCTAGAAACTAGTTAAAAATGTCTTTAATAGCAAAATAAAAATGTTCCAAAATTATGGGCACAAGAATTTGATAACAAAGGATTTGGAGCTCATTTTGTGAAACGTGGAATTTACCTTATAAAATCTTGTTTTAACACACAAACTCAAAATGGTGTAATCGAGCGTAAGTACAGACACCTCAATGAAAAGGTTTGTGGCATTCTTCTTGAGGTTAAAATGCCTACTCGTTTTTTGGCTAAAGTAGTATATAGCACCGTTCATTATTAACCATCTCCCTACACTTAACTTCCATGGTGAAAGTACTCAGGGATCGAAGTCGCCATTGGGGGGTGGGGGGACACTAAGGAAAAGGAAGGTTGGGGCTCTCGGGTGCTTAATCGACTTTCCTTTCCATTGCTTCACCCCACGACATGCCCTTTTTCGAAGGAGATGAATGCAATGGGTAAAGTGTTCCATGGTTAAATGTGGTCGTATGGAATTGTGCTTTAATTTTATAGAGTCGCTAGCACATTTTCGAAGGAAATGTATAGACCTATAATTCTGTAGAAAGTAACCAATTTCTTCTTTTAATCAATCAATCCTTAACATTGAAGTGACAACTGAGGGACATGTTATTTGACTTTCAAGAAGGGTTTTTCCTATAAGATTATAATTATCAAGGTTCCAAAGTGGGTATTTAAGTGAATGATTCCGTGGCTACAAACCATGAGAATAGATTTAAGGGTAGAGGTACAATTTAATGGATATGTAAGGCCACATTAGATAACCTGCTTCACTAGCAGCGTTTACTAGAAATGAATGTATTAAAACTTACATTTTTCAGTTGCAAGCAATAGGTATTTTTCATGAATTAGTCTTATTTAGTGAGACTAATCTCCGTGTGACCGAAAGGTCATGAGTTCGAGCCATAGAATCAGCCACTGACAAAGTCAGGATAGGCTGCCTACAATTCACCCCTTGGGGTGCGGCCCTTCCCCGGACCCTGCGTGAACGCGGGATGCTTGTGCACCGGGCTGCCCTTTAGTCTTATTTAGTGAGGCATCTGACAAGAAGAATATTTTTGGTGGCAACTTATTAGCAATTCATCTTGAAAGGAATTGAAATGTACAAGAAATTTATAAATTTTGGTGGTCACTTTATTATGAATATATTTTTCTTTTATGAACAAGAATAGAAGCATAAAACACATAATCAAGGACGGTTACTCAAGAACATGATGAAGAAGATCAAATTAAAGAAAGCAATAAATAAGATTATTCTCTTTAGTGCATTAAGGAAGGAAGGGGCTAGTCCTTTTCAAAATAAGAAACTTTTTTAAAAAGTTTGACCAAAAAATTTGGTAGAATTTCATTCCTACTAAGTCTGAGAAAGGTTTTGTGTGAGGAAAGAGTGAGGCATAGTTTTGCTAGGGAGAAAAGTATGGGTTCCTAGAGAGAATGGAGTACAGATTCCTCTAGGTGTAGCTATGTTATGAGAAGAGAAAAAGTACAGTTTTTCTAAGTGGTGAGAGTGTTTTGAAATAAGGGACTCAATTTATAAGGCTAGCAGGGTGACTTAGCCAATGAAGAAATAATCCGAGAATATTTCATCAAATTTTTTTTGTTCTTAAATACTGTAAAATGGGATAAAATGGCGTTGATTCGCAGACAGTTGTATTGTCTTGCTTGATCCAGGGATAGGGCAGCTTGCTTGATCCGAGAACCCAGTCGGGTTCCTGGGCCTAAGCAGGCCCAGTTCTTGGCCTAGACAGGTGTACTGTCTTAGATCAGAGTGGTTTTACCGAAAATAAATAAAACCAAATGAAAATAAAAAAGAATGAAAAGACAAAACAACAACTATGCATTAAGTAGAGCCGATGGTGAGTTTTAGGAAAACTTACAAACCATATCACTTTTCGAAGTAAATAGTATCGATGGGGACAATCGATGGGAGACTGAAGGGACAATTGATTTTGCTTCAAAAAAGTTTGCCTATGAGTTATCCCTAGTATGGGAACCATTTTCACTCCTACGTCTCGAATTAAGTATCCAGATTCAGGGACGATGGTACGGTAATGTAATGAAGTGCATCACATCACTGCCCATCATCACTGATGACCTATACTATTCAACATGGGAAGTCAAAATTTCAATCACACTAACAAATAATCATGTAGCAGATTAGTACAAATCATAGTAAATCATGCAAAGGAACAAACTTTGGTCTACGAAAAACCTAAAAATAGAATAATAGTTACAGCAGGTAGGGAACTATGTAAAAACATCTTTGATAATTTGGAATAAAAAATCATAATTGATGAAGGTCCATCCATGGAGCATGATATGGGCCTCAAATTAGTCAAGGAAATCCAAGTTCAAACACCAAGGTACAAGGATTATCCAAGCTTTGCTTAGCCAAAGTTTAGGTTTATCCGGTTCTGATCTAGTGCACAAGCTCGGTTTTGTGCATCTGATTTCTTAAACCTCCGGGAGGTTTAAAGCCATTCTTTTTTGCTTAGGATGTTATCCAACATCCTCAATTATCAAACCATGAAGAGAAATCCAGGTTAAGTGAAGCGTTTCATGTGGTTTTTGCAGCATCAAGTCAACTACTGTAGTTTTGGCTCACATTTGAGATGGTTTGCATTTCTAATTGGTTATCCTCCCTAAACCTAATTCAAGCATAATTGCTTCACTTAGGGTGCTTATCAACATCCTAGTGAATGCATCCATGCTTTAAAATGAAGTCTAAATCAAGTCGAGGTCAGGTAGCTAGCTTGCTTAAAATTGGTGCTAATCCGAGTGTTTTACTGCTTTTGGCTTTGCCATGGTTCTGCCTTCTAAAGGAAGATTTGGGGACCTATTTACTTGCTTTCTTACTAGACTAAGGATCCAAGAGCAAAATCATTGGGTATTTTGCAGCTTTGGAAGACAAGTTGGCCACTAGGAGAGGAGATGAAGATTTGCTAGTAATCTGATTGGATGGCTGAAAAGGGAGCAGTAGCAACAACCATTTTTCTCTCTCCTATGTGTAAATGGATCACTTAGGATCTAATTCACATGTTCAAGCTTAAGTTTAGCCTTTAAACAACTTGTTTTAACTAGACTCACCAAGTGTAGTTAGCTAGGCCTATGCATGCTTTGCAATATGATTAGTTTAAGCTAGATCAGGGGTTTCCTAACTTGTAAGGAACCTCCTTTACTACTTGGCAGGAGGGGGGGGCATGTATTTATGCTTGCTTGCTAGCTTGTTGTAATCAGAGTTGAACATTAAATGAAAGAAGTTGAGGATTGCTCCTTTGAGCCCAAGACATTCTTCTGGCTTATCCTTACTTAGGCCGAGTAAGGTGGTGATCTAGTTGGAGTCTTAACCTCTCTTTCATGGTGTTTCTATATCTAAAGAAAGGTTAAGGACCCTAATTACATTCTTGGTGTTGTTTTTGTATCTAAGAATGGAATTAGCTTCTATTTATCCCTCTCTCTATCGTGGTTTCACTTGTTTCAGTTTTCATACTTGCATTTTGTCTTGGCTTAGCTTGCACTCTGACTTGAGCGTGAGTTAATCCTTGATAAAAGGCATCATATTTGGTATTAGAACCAAGATTTGTCCTTAACCTGGAACCACACCCCAAACATGTCCCGACTGCCCAAATACAATCCAAACACAAAGAACCTGACTTTGAACCAACTTCAGTCATGAGTGCTAGCATGACTTTGGAAGAGAACTTCAAGGCTCTCATGAAGAATTGTAAAGCAATAAAGCCTATCAATGAAGAATTGATGAACTAGAATGCATATTTGAAATGCCAACTTGGTGATTCAATGAAGTAAAAAAGAAAGACCTTTGTAATCTCTCATTCTTCTAAGTCACCCGGTTCTGCCCATGAAGAAGAAAGCAAAAAGGATAGCCATCCTTTGGCTTCTAAGAGGATCCTTAAAGAAGACTAAGAAGAGGAAGAAGGTACCAACCTAAACTTAATGACATTAGGGTTGAGGTTGCAGAGTTTGAAGGAAAAACTACACCCAGATGAATTCTTGGAATGGCTACACCTGATGGAAAGAGTTTTTGACTACAAAGAGATCTCGAAAGATAAGAAGGTAAAACTTGTTGCTCTTAGACTTAGAAAGTATGCATCACTTTGATGGCCTAATTTGTGCACCAAATGAGTTAGAAAAAGAAAAGAGAAGATCAGAACTTGGGAGAAAATGAAATCTAAGCTTAAAACCCGTTTTCTACCCCCTTCTTACCTTCATGATAGTTACTCCAAATTACACAATCTGACCCCAGGTACCATGAGTATAGAGGAGTATATTAGAGAGTTTGAGAAAACTTTTGATCAAATGTGACCTACAAGAGGCTGAAGATCAAACCGTAGTGAGGTACTTAAGAGGACTTGATCATAGGTATGCTAATGTCGTTGAATTGCAATAATACCGAGCCTTTGATAAGGTGTGTCCTAGCTCAGAAGGTTGAACAACAAAAGAAAGCCAAGCCCCATAAAAGAGACTTTGCTAAACCTCCACCTTGGAGGTAACCTTTTAATAAGGGGAGCCTATTTCCACCCCCTAAACCTACGGTTTTACCCTCTTCCACCCCACAAAAGACCTAAACTCCACAAAAGAGCCTAGCCCCACAAAATAGACCTAACCTTGACCCAATGAACACTAGAAGGTGTTTTAAGTGCCAAGGCCTTGGTCACATTACCTCGGATTATCTAAACAGAAAGATTATTTCCTTAGCCGAATGGGAGGCTGCAAAGGAGGAGGAAAATAAGGAGGAAAAGGAGGTGGACTTGATGGAGGATCAAAAGGAGGTTGTAGAGGAGGCTAACGAAGGAGAAATATTGGTTTTGAGAAGGGTTTTGAGTGGACTTAGAGGAACCAAAGAAGAACAATGAGAGAGCATCTTTCACTCTTGATGTACTATCCGAGGGAAAGTATGCTCTTTGATTATTAATAGAAGGAGTTGTGCCAATGTGGTTTCGCTTAGCATGGTGAGGAAACTCAATCTCCATGCCTCGGCTCACCCTCACCCGTACAATATCCAATGGCTCAATCAAGGTTAAGGCTTGCAAGTTAACTTTATATGCTTGGTTACTTTCTCTATTTGTATGAATTACCAAGATGAGCTTTGGTGTGACATTATTCCTATGGATGTATGTGACATTTTGTTAGGAAAACTATGGCTGTTTGATAGGAAGGTAATGCATGATGGTTACTTGAATACCTAAGCCTTCTCCAAGATGGGAAAAAGATCACTCTTGCCCCTTTAAGCCCTCCCCAACTCCATAAAAACAAGCCATAAAAAGGCCATGAGCATTCAGATCTCTTTCTCACTTGTGGTGAACCATTACTTAAAGCTTCTTATGACGACTTTAGAGCTTTTAAGGAGTGGATTCTCATTATCCTAGATGAGTCCGAGAGCTCTCACCCAAGCCATCCCTTAGCCATTTCACTCCTTGAACATCTTATTGTCTTGCATAATGACATACCCTTGAGTTTACTCCTCAAAAGAGCCACCCAACACTACATAGACCTTATTCTTGGAGACATACTTCCCAACAAACTAGCTTATAGGATAACTTCTAAGGAAACTTTGGAGATTCAAACATAAGTAGAGGAATTGATCTCCAAGAGGCTGGTTAGGGAATCACTTAGTTCTTATGCTATCCCAACCCTTTTAGTCCCTAGAAAGGATAAGAGCATGAGAATGTGTGTGGATAGTCGAGCTATCAACAAGATTAATATCATGTATAAGCATCCTATACTACAGCTTGAAGACATGCTAGATGAACTACATGGTTCTAAGGTGTTTTCTAAGATGGATTTGAGAAGTGGCTAGCTACTAGCAGATTTGGATTAGAGAAGGAGATGAGTGGAAAAGAGCTTTTAAGACCAAAGGAGGCTTGTATGAGGAGCTAGTCATGCCATTCGATTTGTTTAATACACCAAGTACCTTTGTGAGGCTTATGAGCCAAGTGTTTAGGCCTTACATTGGTAAGTTTGTGGTGGTGTATTTCGATGTTATATTGATATACAACAAAACTGATGAGGAACACCAATACCATCTAACTCAGATTATGATGGTTCTTGAGAAGGAAAAACTTTATGTCAACCTTAAAAAGTACACCTTCTTTATAAATGATGTAACCTTTCTAGGGTACATTGTGACTGTTCAAGGCATCAAAGTGGATGAATGTGAAGTAGAGGTTGTTCGGTCTTAGCCTATTCCAAAGAGTATTCATGATGTTTAGAGTTTTCATGGACTTGCCTCATTTCATAGATGGTTCATAAGAAACTTTAGTACTATTATGGCCCCCATGACCATGGTGATTAATGGTTCATCCTTCAAATGGACCCCTAAAGCTCAATCTGTCTTTAAAGAGATCATATCCAAGCTTACTCAAGCCCCGGTATTAGCCTTGCCGTGCTTTGATAAGGTTTTTGAGATTGAATGTGATGCTTCTGAAGTGGGAATTGGTGGAGTGCTTACATAAGAAGAAAGGCCCATAGCCTTCTCTAGTGAGAACTTATGTGATTCAAGAAGGAAGTACTCCACACATGACAAGGAATTCTATGCTATTGTTCGACATTTAGAGCATTAGAGCCATTATTTGATGGCTAGTGAGTTCATTTTACATTCCGACCATGAGGCCTTGAAGTACATTTAAGGGTAGCATAAGTTAAACTCAAGACATGCGAAATGGGTGGAATACCTCAAGTCATTCCACTTTACAATCAAGCATAAGTCCGAGACTCTAAACCAAGGAGCTGATGCCTTATTAAGAGGGAACTTGTTACTGTTTCAGTTTGATGCTTGCATTCTGGGATTTGAGCATCTTAAGTCCCTTTATGCTGATGATGAAGACTTTGGGGAGCTTTACACAGATTGTCAACAGCATCCCAAAGGAGACTTCTGGTCCAAGAAGGGTACTTGTTCAAAGGTATTCGATTGTGTATTCCAAAGTGCAGCACCCGTGAGTTATTGTTTAGGGATATTCATGGTGGTTCTATAGCTGGGCATTACAGTGAAAACAAGACCCTTACCATGCTAAGGGAACATTATTTCTGGCCAAGCATGAGTAAAGATGTGCAAGACATCTTGAGGAGGTGTGCTACTTGTCAAATGGCTCAAAGTCACTCGCTCCCTCATAATTTATACACACCTCTGCTAGTTCCCACCCTTCCTTGGGTTAATCTGAGCATAAATTTCATCCTTGGCTTACCAAAAACTCAAAGGAATAAAGACTCCATCTTTGCAGTGGTGGATCGGTGTTCTAAGATGCCTCATTTCATAGCTTGTAACAAGATCAATAATGCCACTCACATTGCCGAGCCATACTCCAAAGAAGTTATGAGATTGCATGGTATTCCGAGGTCTATCGTCTTGGATCATGATACCAAGTTCCTTAGTCACTTGTGGATCACTTTGTGATAGAAAATGGGAACCAAACTCAAGTACAACACCATATGTCATCCACAAAATGATGGCCACACCAAGGTTACTAATAGAACCTTGGGAACTCTCTTAAGGACTTTGATTAAGTCCAATGCTATAGCATGGGATTTGCTTCTCCCACATGCTGAGTTTTCTTATAATAAGGAACCAAGCAAGATTACAGGAATGCCTCCCTTCAAGGTGGTGTAAGGGCTTGATCTATTAAGTCCCCTTGATCTTGTGCCTAGAGCTGCGGATGAGAAGCCTAGTGTGGAGGCAAACAAAAGAGTGGAGGAGATTTAGAAATGCCATGAGAAAGTCACAGCAAGGATTAAGAAATTCGATGCACCCTACCAAGCTCAAGCTAACAAACATAAGAAGAGAGTGATGTTCTAGCCCGAGGATCTAGTTTGGATCCATTTGAGAAAGGAGTGTTTTTCATGAAAATGCAAGAGTAAGTTAATGCTAAGGTTGATTGTCCTTTCAAGGTCTTAGAAAGGGCAAATGATAATGCATACAAGGTCAATTTACTGGGAGATTTTTGTATTTCAGCCACATTCAAGTGACAGATTTGAGTCTTACTTGGAGGATCATTATCTAGCCAATTTGAGGGAAAATTTCTCTTCAATAAGAGGAGGATGATAAAGCTCCATACATGGAGTATGATTTGGGCCTTAAATCAGTAAAAGAAATCCAAGTTCAAGCACCAAGGTCCAAGGATTGGTCCAAGCATTGCTTAGCCAAATTTCAAGTTTACAAGATTTTGATCTAGTACACAAGCCCGATTTTGTGTATTCGATGTCCTAAACCTCTAGGAATTTTAGATCCATTCTTTTTGCTTACGATGTTATCCAACCTCCTTAATTATCAATCCATAAAGAGAAACCTAGGTTAAGTCAAGTGCTTTATGAGATTTCAGCAGCATTAAGTCAAATGTTGCAGTTTTGGCTCAAATTTTACTCCAGTTGAGTTTTTGATTATTCATCCTCCCTAAACCTAATTAAGGCCTAATTTCTTTACTTAGGGGTGTGTATTAACATCCTAGTGAACTCATCCATGCCTTAAAATTAAGTCTAAATCAAGTGGAGGTCAAGCAGCTAGCTTGCTCAAAATTGTAGCCAATTCGGGTGTTTGACTATTTTTGACTTTGCCAAGGTTCTACCTTCTAAGTAAGCTTTGGGGACTTACCTACTTGCTTTCTTGGTAGATTAAGTAGTCAGGAACATTGTCATTGGGTATTTTGTAGTTTTGGAAGACAAATTGGCCACTAGGAGAGGAGATGAAGATTTGCTAGCAATGTGATTGGGTGGCTGAAAAGGGAGCAGTAGCAACAATCAAATTTTCTCTCTCCCATGTGCAAGTTGATCATTAGGATGTAATTAACATGTTTAAGCTTGAGTTTAGCCTTTAAACAACTTGTTTTAACTAGACTTACCAAATACAGTTAGCTAGGGCTAAGCATACTTTGCAATCTAATTAGTTTAAGCTAGATTCGGGATTTTCTAACTTATATGTCCTTTCCAAATTGACACTAGGGGGGAGGGGGTGTGTTTATGCTTGCCTGCTAACTTGTTGTAATCAGATTTGAACCTTGAATGAATGAAGTTGAGCATTGCTCCTTTGAACCTGAAACTCTTTTCTTGCTTGTCCTTGCTTAGGCCGAGTAAGGTGGTGATCAAATTAGCATCTTAACCTTGCTTTGGTGGTGTTTCTATATCTAAAGAAAGGTTAAGGGTCCTAATTACATTCTTGGCGGTGCTTCTGTATCCAAGAGTGGAATTAGCTTCCATTTACCCTGCTCTCTCTATCCTGATTTCACTTGTTTCAGTTTCATACTGGCATTATGTTTTGGCTTAGCTTGCAACTTGACTTAAGTGTGAGTTAATTCTTGATAGAATACATCAGTAATAGAGAAATAGAGTAGAAGGGTAGGGAAAGATAAAGTTTTTGTTCTCAGGGTATCGCACCTGATTTACCTGGGAATCTAGCAGAGTGATGCCTTTTTAATAGGTGACCCAATTGTAAGACCCGCCTTCTTTATTTTAGGTTAACCTGGATGTCTTACCTGCTACGTTATAAAATTCGTATTTTTATTAACTATACGAGTTAAATTACTATCGATGTGCTTATGTGAACGATAATTTTATTAAAAAGAATTACTATTGTTATTATTGATTTTATTGATGTTACTTATTTATAAAATTATTGAATCGATGCTAACCCGAGTTTTTAAAGTCGTTTTTGTTTTATTTAGTCGATTCCTGAAGTTTAAATTAAAATGTCAGTTGTAGGACATTTCAACTTGAGTTTTGTCTAATCGCTAACGAGTTCGGGACCAGAACCTAGCTGAATTGTGTTAATTGAGCAACAAAAAAAAGGGAAAAAGGAAATTAGATTAAAGGGGGGGCTAATTTGGGTGCTCGGACCCGAGACCCCTAAACCACCTCCCTCCTTCTCTCTCTCTCTCTCTCTCTCTCTCTCTCTCTCTCTCTCTCTCTCTCTCTCTCTCTCTCTCTCTCTCTCTCTCTCTCTCTCTCTCACCGACAACTACTTGCCGGCGTCTGGCATCACCGCCGTCTGTCACGCATTGCCGGCGAGAGGAGGCATCCACCGGTCCCCTACCCACGCGTTGCCAGCCGCCGACCACCACCGTTCTCCTCTCTTCACTTCTCGCGGCTAAGCAGACCCAAAAACCCACATGTCGTCGCCCCGAAATCCACCACCCACGTGCCGGAATCCGACCATACTCAACAAAACGACCCCCATTATAAATTAAGAGGCCGAATTTGCCCCAAACCGCACTGAAACTTCATCAAATTGGAAGCTAGGGTTTCGGGTTAGTGAGTAGTCGAGCTAGGGTTCGGGTTCAGCGAATTGGGCATGCGTTTGGGGCGTGAAATTACTCTATTGGGGTTGAATTTAAGTTAGTCTAAGTAAGTGTTTTCCCCTCCTAAATCATTGTTACATTCGAAAATGTTTTAGCCTAAACGATGATGCATGTCAGCTTAGGTTTAGTTAATTCCATGGAAACTGTAATGAGAACCTATGCAGGTTAAGTTAGATGGATTACATGCCTGAAAGCTTAATTCGAACTGAATTATGCATGTTTAGAATCAATGTTAGCATATTCAGTTCTTACATGCTTAAAAGTATAATTCGAATTGAGTTATGCATGTTTAGAATCAATTTTAGTACATTCAATTAACGCATGCTTGAAAGGTTGACTTGAATGGTAACTTCGAGATAGTAAACGAATGCCTAGAATTGTAATATGTTTAAATGACCTGATTAGGTTCGACTGGTAACTTTGATGTGATAAATGAATGCCTAAAATCGTATTATGCTTAAATGACATAAATAGGTTCGAATACTAACTTCGATATAATAAACGAATATCCTGAAACGCATTATGTTTAAAGGGCCTAAATAGGTTCAAATAGTAGCTTCGATATAATAAACGAATGTTTAGAATCGTATTATGTTTAGATGACTTAATTAGGCTTGAAATGTAACTTCAAAACAATGAATGAATGCCCCGAATCGTTACTTGTCTATTTAGTTGAATTATGCTTGTGAAATAGCTTAAGAAACAAGGTTCGAATGACGAAATGAGCATGTTTTACCCCTTAACTGCAATACCTGAATATAATTGTGTTTTATGCTTAGTTGGTTTAACTTAGCTTACTGAGCATTCGTTTCAAGTTAAGGTTGTATGAATGTCTATATATATGTGTATGTATGGTTACAACCGTTGGTTACAACGCACAACTAATTGTTATCTGTTTGTTCGGTAAGTTAAGCATTGGTAAGTTACATAAGATTATATATTGCTTTTCAGTATATCATGATGATTAGAATACTAAATTGTGAAATTGAAACCGAGATGGTAGTTGGATGGTTTGAGGTAGAACTTTGAGTGGTTCGAGATCTTGTGGTACGGTGCTTGTGAGGAGGGAGCCTGGGTTGTGATTACCACAATCGTGTGGATTGCGAGGCCGTGTGTGGCTCATTGTGTTGTTGAAATGATTATGAAGTGCTTGAATGTATTATGTGCAAATCCCTTCCCCTTATGTTATTAAGATGCATTATGCGTGTGAAGGTGTTGTTTTGAAAAAGGATATTTCTCGTGTTTCAAAACAATAGTAGCCATGACTATTAGCAATCAATGGCATATTTTAGCTATATGAAGTTCGTTTTGGGAGCGAACTCACTTGAATGGGGGAATCCCTAAAGAATTTTACAAAGGTGTGAGTTGTATGATAAATGATTTCGCTATGAGAGGCAGTAAAATTATTAGCCGTTATGGCCCATACGCTTTAAATTGGCTAAGATAATATGCTTCGGACAATATGATATGAATGATGTTAGCCTAGGGGATAAGTCCTGGTACTAGGAAACCCTAGAAGACCCTGACGAGGGTAATGTAATGGTTCAATATGTTATATGTAGCCGTCCCGGGAGTAAGAGCTTAAACATGAGCGTTAGGTCTTACTATGGGGTTGAGAATAGATCTCACCTAATCAGCACCCTGTAATGATCTTATGCCAGAAGTATTTTCCTAATAAGTGAAGAAAAGCAGTCGGCTTTATGCCATTTCAAGTATTTCCGAAAGAAAGTTTTTATGGGCCATCAAGAGGCCAGATGAATGAAATGTGAAAAGCTTATAAGGGTCGTTATATGACTCATACAAATTGAAATCTCTTTTAAAAGAAGAAGAACCTCAACAGGTTAAGAAGAATGTTTTTAAGGAAAGAAAGGAAGTTTTCTATGAATGATTGATGAAATGATTCCTCAGCATAGTTGAATGTGGATTCTAATAACCTGTGGCCTCATCCTTTTTCTACATTAAATCTGTCTGATTAAAAATGGCATGAATTGAGTAAGAAAGCTTCTAGTATGTTAAAAGTTCTATGAATGAAGGCCTTTCTCCTGAATGAATGAATGTTTGACATGTGAATAGCCTACGAGTGTGTCACATAGCTTAATATGGTGATTGGTAATACATAAATGCTTAATACGTGGTTAGTATGAGTAGTATTACCTGTAAATGGTTTTGTTTTAAGGAGTGGAGGAACAGTCACTGGGTATATGGTGGCTCACTCCATTTCCTTTCCCCTTTTTCCCCTAGGTTTTCTTTATGGCAAGTAGAAGTCAATTATTTATGCCAAGATGGAGTTCATCCTTGCTTGAAAGGTGTCGGGCGTGTTCATGTTGAATTGGCCTTACATGTTAAACAAAATAGTGCTATGTACTACTTAAGTTGTAATTGTTTGTAAACTAGGCACTCTATCTCATGTAATGCATATTGTTTATGAGTTGCTCTGTATGGCCATATGAGCCAACAATCTAGTTAGTTAGATGTCTTCTTGGTTAAAGTTAGTTATGTTTTGGGATATAAATCCCAATACTCCGGTTGTGTGAACCGTTGAGTTGTATCTTTTATTTTCTCTTTATTAATGAACTATTCTGTTTGCTGTACTTCGAGCGAGTGGCTCATTGAGTTATGAACTCCGGCGTGTAGCCGTTGAGCTTCTTTTAAATGTTTTATGCTTTCGTTGATTTGCAAGGGTTTATTGTAAGGCTTTTAGCCTGGAAACGGTCAGTTTTTAGGGAAAACTCTTTCCTTTTTACCCTAGAATTTAAGTAAGAAGTTAAGAAAACGTAACGCTCGGCTGGGGGTGTTACACCAATTCTCTCTCTCTCCCTATACATCTAATGTGTAAAGTATTTCTCTCCTAAAATTTGATACTCTCCTCTCTCTAATTATTTTGATGTGTTTTGATGCCAATTTGATTCGATGCCCTTATCCCCCAGGGGCAACCCTATTTATAGTGGCTGACGGCGTAGTCTGAATCGGTTTAGAGAAAGGAGACCTAATCCTAGTCCCATTAAGGTTAATCTAAATAATTGAATTAATCTGGTATGCTTCTAATTAATTAGACACACTTTAGAAAGAGAAACTCTCGGAGAGAGGAAAGTAAGGAGCCCGACTGGTTCCCTGTTGAGGAAACCATCTCGATTCTTGGCCGGAAACCCGGTTGGATGTTCTAGGCTAGGCTGGCCTGTAAATTATTTTAGCCACAATTTTTTCATCTAGCCTCCGTTTTGAGTGATTATGTTTTTCGTGAAAGCTAATTGAGTCTATTTTGTAATGAAAGTAATTTTGTAGTTTTTGAATAAGCATGGAAGAAGATATAAGTAAAATAGTGAACATGTGTCATTTTTAACACAACTTCTAATATTTGACATATATCATTTCAATTGCTGATTGAATTTCAGTGCATGATATGTCATTAGAAAGCATATCCAATGAATAATATTGATTTCTAAACTTAATAAGTTTATGCTCCATAGACAAGATCTCAAGTGGACGCTGGGCCCATTTGGGCCTTTTGGGTTCTATTAGCATTTCTTTCTTTATTTTTCTTTTAGACTCGAATTAAGGACTACTTTACTGGGACCCCAAGTACACAAGGGGGGGTATAATTTTCATGATTGGTACTTAAAAATAAGATGCCATTTTTATGCGTCTATAGTTAGCCCCTTTTGGCCGAGATAGAGCAAGGCGAAGGTCAAAGTAAAGGTCTTCACTTGTAGTTGCTATTTGGCAGTGATGATGCAGTACTTGAACCTAACCACGGAGGGTTAAGATTTGGCGCCGGCCAACTTTCATCATGACGGTGACTGATGATGTGAAATCTAAACCTGGGTAGTGCGAGTCTTGAGATTTGGTGTCTGCCAACTTTCAACGTGACAGCGGCTTGATGATGTGAAATTCAAACCTGGCCACTAAGGGCCCTGAGATTCGGCACCTACCAACTTTTCCAGTGATAGTGGGTGATGATTTGAAATCCAAACTTGGTTACTGAGGGTCCTGAGATTTGTTGTCCGCTAACTTTCACCATGATGGTGGCCTGATGATGTGAAATCTAAACCTGGCCACTGAGGGTCCTAAGTTTTCCATCTGCTAACTTTTGCTGTGACAGTGGGATGATGATGTCCCATTGTGCTAGAAGCCAGCAGGTTCTTATCCTTTCACTAGATTAGCGCACCTGTAGCTGGTCTAGCGGATTTATCTTTTCAGTGGTGTAGCGGATTATGATGTTAACCTTTCGTTGGTTTAGTATGCCTTTTACCGGTCTAGCAAACCTGTCATTAGTTTATTAGACCTTTCGCCAGTCTAGTGAACCTTTTGTCGATTTATCGGACCTTTCGTTGGTTTAGCGAACCTTTCATCAGTTTAGTGAACCTTTCCTCAGTTTAGCAGATTTTGATAATAAAACGTCCTATTATGTTGGGAACCAGCGGTGTTGTTGGAATATCCCATTGTGGCAGGAGCCAGCAGTGAGACCTTAGTGGTGTGGATGTTTGAGGATCTGTGGCCAGATCCTTGTGAATTTGGTGGCATGGAAGCCCAAAAACATATAACCAGATCCTTAACTTATCATTTGTGAGATGTTGTGATGTCCATTCTTCAAGTATGGCCTTTCCCCGATCGGGTGTCGATGTCATGTCCTCCTGATGGGAGATTGCTGGATGTTGAGATGTCCTAAGATAAAGAAGATGAGGTGTCCTCTGTAGCAAGATTCACTGAAGTTAGGTTATGTCCTTTCTATAAGGATATGGGTGAATTGCCCAATGGTGAAAATGCTTGCGTAAAGCCTTCTTGGAGGATGGAGCCCCCACTTTGACTGAGCTTGATTAAGGTGAGGGTCTAAGTATACATGTCTTTTGTGGCAGTTGTTGATACCATCTTAAGAACCTTTGACGTAGATTCGTGGCTAACCAAAGATGTGTGCCCTTTCTGTGGGGTCGCTGTGAAGACTGATTGCACTATTCTTCAATCCTAGGTTCCGAAGTGATTAATACATAGGGCAGTCTAGTAAATGGGCTAAAGACCTATATATTGATGTATGTGCAACTGGTAGCCTAGGCTAGACTATACATATATGATGACTCAATTATGCTGACTATGCAAACATGATTGTGCTCACTATACAGATTAGCGCACCTGTAGCTAGTCTACCGGATTTATCTTTTCAGTGGTGTAGCGGATTATGATGTTAACCTTTCGTTGGTTTAGTGTGCCTTTCACCGGTCTAGTAAACCTGCCATTAGTTTACTAGACCTTTCGCCAGTCTAGTGAACCTTTTGTCGATTTATCGGACCTTTCGTTGGTCCAGCGAATCTTTCACCAGTTTAGTGAACCTTTCCTCAGTTTAGCAGATTTTGATAATAAAACGTTCCCTTATGTTGGGAACCAGCGGTGTTGTTGGAATATCCCATTGTGGCAGGAGCCAGCAGTGAGACCTTAGTGGTGTGGATGTTTGAGGATCTGTGGCCAGATCCTTATGAATTTGGTGGCATGGAAGCCCAAAAACATATAACCAGATCCTTAACTTATCATTTGTGAGATGTTGAGATGTCCATTCTTCAAGTATGGCTTTTCCCCGATCGGGTGTCGATGTCATGTCCTCCTGATGGGAGATTGCTGGATGTTGAGATGTCCAAAGATAAAGAAGATGAGGTGTCCTCTGTAGCAAGATTCACTGAAGTTAGGTTATGTCCTTTCTATAAGGATGTGGGTGAATTGCCCAATGGTGAAGATGCTTGCGTAAAGCCTTCTTGGAGGATGGAGCCCCCACTTTGACTGAGCTTGATTAAGGTGAGGGTCTAAGTATACATGTCTTTTGTGGCAGTTGTTGATACCATCTTAAGAACCTTTGATGTAGATTCGTGGCTAACCAAAGATGTGTGCCCTTTCTGTGCGGTCGCTGTGAAGACTGATTGCACTATTCTTCAATCCTAGGTTCCCAAGTGATTAATACATAGGGCAGTCTAGTAAATGGGCTAAAGACCTATATATTGATGTATGTGCAATTTGTAGCCTAGGCTAGACTATACATATATGATGACTCAATTATGCTGACTATGCAAACATGATTGTACTCACTATACAGATTAGCGCACCTGTAGCTGGTCTAGCGGATTTATCTTTTCAGTGATGTAGCGGATTATGATGTTAACCTTTCGTTGGTTTAGTGTGCCTTTCACCGGTCTAGCAAACCTGCCATTAGTTTACTAGACCTTTCGCCAGTCTAGTGAACCTTTTATCGATTTATCGGACCTTTCGTTGGTCCAGCGAACCTTTCACCAGTTTAGTGAACCTTTCCTCAGTTTAGCAGATTTTGATAATAAAACGTCCCATTATGTTGGGAACCAGCGGTGTTGTTGGAATATCCCATTGTGGCAGGAGCCAGCAGTGAGACCTTAGTGGTGTGGATGTTTGAGGATCTGTGGCCAGATCCTTGTGAATTTGGTGGCATGGAAGCCCAAAAACATATAACCAGATCCTTAACTTATCATTTGTGAGATGTTGAGATGTCCATTCTTCAAGTATGGCTTTTCCCCGATCGGGTGTCGATGTCATGTCCTCCTGATGGGAGATTGCTGGATGTTGAGATGTCCAAAGATAAAGAAGATGAGGTGTCCTCTGTAGCAAGATTCACTGAAGTTAGGTTATGTCCTTTCTATAAGGATGTGGGTGAATTGCCCAATGGTGAAGATGCTTGTGTAAAGCCTTCTTGGAGGATGGAGCCCCCACTTTGACTGAGCTTGATTAAGATGAGGGTCTAAGTATACATGTCTTTTGTGGCAGTTGTTGATACCATCTTAAGAACCTTTGATGTAGATTCGTGGCTAACCAAAGATGTTTACCCCTTCTGTGGGGTCGCTGTGAAGACTGATTGCACTATTCTTCAATCCTAGGTTCCCAAGTGATTAATACATAGGGCAGTCTAGTAAATGGGCTAAAGACCTATATATTGATGTATATGCAATTGGTAGCCTAGGCTAGACTATACATATATGATGACTCAATTATGCTGACTATGCAAACATGATTGTGCTCACTATACAGATATGATTATGCTAACTATGCAATCATATGATGACCTAGCATTGTATGCATATAGGTCTCAAACTAAGTTTGGGGTCCATTGGATAAGGCCTGATTAAGGTATAGAAGACTGATGAGTTAGGCACGGTGATATTCTATGGTTTAGGATGAGGTGTAAAAAGTTAGGTTATTGTTGCATTAGGCTAAATCATGGGTTTAAGCAGCCCAGGATAGAAAATCTTTCTTTTTAAGGAAGGAGTATCCTTTAATTTTTCATTAAAGTGCTGCCATTCTAAGGAAGCCCCTAATTTCTATTTATCATAACAGAAGCCCTAGATGTGTGAGAATAGTGGTAGCCTAAGATGCTTTCACTAGGTTTAGTTGGAGTAGCCCTTAGTCCAATAGAGTAAATGTAATCCTTCCCATGATGGGAAGATGCTTTTGCTGGTGTTGCCCAGAATAGCTTCTAGTTTAATACAAAGAATATAATTATCTTCTTGTCAGAAATATTTACCACAAAGGGAGCCCTAACTGTCCAGGGATATATAGGAGTGCCCCTCATCTTGCACAATAGGTGATTGCCTATTTAGGAAAGCCAAGAATACGAAGTGAGGATCCACTCTTGAATTTGTAGTCATGGTTGAGACCAAGAGTCCTAAATTTTGGGATGAAGGTGAGATTAGAGGCTATAATGATTGAGAGGACGTGGTAAATAGGTGAATGGTTTGTCCAAGTCTGTTTTGATGGGAGTATGCTTCTTATTCTCAAAAACCTTCACTCTACTTTTGCCTGGTCCACCTTTTTGGATTTTCGGACCAACCACTCTTTATTTGCTCTCACTCTCTGTTTTTTCGAGACTAAAGGACTCAATTAATATGTTTCTTTATGAAAAAGAATCTTCGTGGCCGGGCCTCAAAGGGATTACCTATATATCCTACGTGGAATTAGGCCAGTTATAGTTTAAGGATAAGAACATATAGCTTAAAGGAGGGATGCCTCCAAGAGGAGTTTTCGAGGCTTTAAGATTAGGGTGCCGAGGGAAGGGAATTGGCCTGAAGGCTTAAACAACCCCTATGAACTCCCCAAGTGTGCATAGGTGATGAAATTACTACGAATCAACAATTTTTCTTTTCTTTATTCTTTTTTTTTGAGCTCCCTTTTTTTTGGGATCTTCTTTTCTTCTTCCTTTTGTTTTGTTTTTTTTTTTTTTGGTTTGGATGAGACCATTTGGTTCAAACTCTCTTCTTTTTTTATTGCTGATTTTGATATTGATGACACCTATGATGCGCTCTCACTCTTGATTAGGCCACGTGTGGTAATGAAATAAACAAGCTTATTTGAAAGCTCAAAAAGGGTTCAAAGTGGGAATTCATTAAGTTTAACGAAGGTGTTAATAAAGGTTGTGAAAGGAGTCCTCTTATCCTCAGCAAGTCCTTAAAGTTGTTTGACTTATTAGAAAGAAATTTCTTATACTTTCTCTATTTTAGATGATGGATCGAAATCCTTAGTCTCTTTTTTGTTTCTCTCCCTCTCGTTTTGCATGGCTTATCTTGTGAGGTTTTCAAGCTAGCCCCCTTTTTTCTCCTTTCTTTTTCTTTTTTTTTACCCTTCATTACAGGGCACAAGCATTATCAAAAAGAAAGGATATAAGAATATGCAAAAGAACTAGGGGAGGAACTGATTTAATTAATAAAAGAATGCTACATCAAACTTAGATTTATGATGGAAAAGAAAGCGAGTAACTTTATGACTCAGCACATGACTATGGGTTTAGAACACATCATATCTTCTAAATTTAATATAACTCAAGGCCTCTTGTACGGAGGTATTTAGTCTTGGACTCAACTTTGCATGTTATGTAAATAAACGAGTCTCACTTTTTACTTTGGTGGTCTAAAATGGCTAGAATTCTATCATGCAAGCTAAGCAGGTTGCTGTCCTTATTGGGTCCTTGAGCATGGGTAGTTCCAATAGGGGCATATTCAATGTAGCAATCTAGAGTACACACCTCCTTACTTATGAAACCATTGGCTTTCTTGTCCCTATTTTGATAATTGCCCTTCTATTTGCTACCAGTCTTAGTAGGTGTCTCCCTAGCTAATTCTTCCTTTAACATCATACTAACATTCATTAGTGTAGGGAAATTTTCAAATGGCTGGAACCACAAGTGCTACCTATATATAGATTGGAGATTCCTGATGAATAGTCTCACTTAGTCGGCTTCTGAAGGTTGATCCACGATTTGAGCAGCCTTTGCCCTCCATCTAACAAGGTAATAAGAAAACCCTTCCTTTTCTTCTTGCTTGATCAAGTCTAGGTCTCTAAGTGTGACTAGGAGGTTAGCATTGTATGAATACTAATATAGGAATTCCTTATGAAGATTATCCCAGTTTGTAACATTCTGTGGGTCTACATTATTATACCACTTCATGACATCCTTGTTAAATGTCCAATGAAATATGATGTAAAAGATATCCTTGTCAATTCCTTTTTAAAGTCATTGCACTTAGAAAATTTCTCACATTATGGTGAGCATTTTCAGTTCTATGGAACTTAACGTCTAACATAGTGAATTTTGGGGGTAATTTCCCTTTTGGGATTGAAGTAAATTTTTGCATAATCATTAAAGTAATAGTTGACCATGAAGGATTCCTTAAGTAGTTGTTCTATCTGATCTAGTCATGGATCGGTTTGAGGAGTGCTTTTCCCCCCTTATTCTTCATTCTTCTTATTATCCACTCCTCTTCCATTGTGAGATTTCTCTCTATTTTAATTTGGGGTGTTCTTGATAAGGGTTTGGAGTGGAGTGGCCGTTACTTCCATCTTTTTCTAACTGTCATCCATTCTAGTTTGTATTTTTTCTAGCATCATCATGAATTGACCCAGTTTGTTACCTTCTACCATTGGGATTGCTGAAGTATTAGACTTTGACCTGGACTTGAGCCTTGACCCAACTAGTGGAGTTCCCTCAAACTCTTCTTGAGATAGAAGTCTCTCGGTTTTTAGACTTGGCTCGTATACCTTCTCAGTCTTCCCTATCTTGAGTAATAAGATGACGGTTTAGAGTAGTGAACAATGGAAATGAAAGGTTAACAACTGGTTACAGGTTAAAGGAAGTGGTTACAAACTTGTAGTTGGGTAAGTATGGGATAATGACTTAATGGGCTTGAAAGTTTATGTTGTGATGGGATCTTAGATCTAGGGAATAGATGTATAGACCATGGATTTATGCATGTATCAGATATTTAAGTCTTATAATGATGCGTGATTGGGTGCCAATTAGAATATTAAGACTCCATAAGGTAAACTTCGGTGAGTTTAAGTGCATGTTTTATTTTTGTAATCTTCTTAAGAATTTTCTAAAAGCAGGGACATGCCCTTCCTAGCTCTTTGATTTGACGATCATGTCATCTGTGTAGACCTCCACCTCTTTATGTATCATCTCATGCACCAAAGTTTGGGTTGTTCTTTGATAGGTGGCTCTAATATTTATTGGGCCAAAAGACATCACATTGTCGCGAAAAGTGCACCATTACGTGATGATGGTTTTACCATTTTAATTTGGTTGTACCTAATATAACCGTCCATGAATGACACTAGGTGATGTCTCACTGTGTCGTATTCTAGCAATCGATATGAGGAAAAGGAGAGTCATCTTGTGAATATGCCCTGTTCAAATCTCAATAGTTCACATACATCCGATGCCGTCCACTTTTCTTAGGCACTATAATGATGCTGGCTAACCATTCGATATACCTTTAGGAAGCTGTCGTCTAATTTTTTTGTACTTCCTCTTCTATCTTTAAAGCCCGTCAGTTTCATTCAACGAAGTTTTGCTTGATAAGCTTCATATATGTTTCTATTTGGGATGAATTTGTCAAGTTATTCTCAAGAAAATATTTTTCTAATTCCAAGATTATAAAGCTAAGGAGTGAAATCAATCAGTTTGTGCAACTAGAAAGGGAATCATTTTGGAAATACTTCGGCAGGCTTAAGAATTTGTTGGCTTAATGTCCCCATTAAGGTTTAGCCCAAGGGCGTCTTTCCCATATTATTTATGAAGGACTTGAATAAGAAACAAGGACCATGTTAGAGTATATGTGCCGGTGCCCAATGCCACCATCGGGTTGTTTCTTCTCTATCTTTTCGCCCCTAATGCGGCTTCTCTATTTTAGCCACAGGATAGGGGTAACACCCATATCCCCTAAGGCTAGGGCTAATGTTTTCTTAAATCCTGGGGCATAATGGTTAGAGTTTCGTCTAAAATCTGACCATTTTCGAAGGCTTAAAGCCTTACAATAGTTCCTACAGTGATAAAACATACAAGGCATATCAATAACTCGACGGCCACATATCAGAGACCACAATTCTATAGGCCACACGCCCAGAGTATACCAAGTATAAAGTTCAGTAAAAGAAAAAAATAAAAGATACAGCTCAACGGATCACACATCCGGAGCGCTGGGATTTACATCCCAAAAATAAACAACTCCAACTAAAAAGACAACTGACTAATTAGATAGTTGGCTCATATGGCCATACAGAGCGGCTGCTATTTGATATACGACACATGGACTAACATGTTTAATTTATATAAGCTCAAGAACTTATGACTACATTATATTACATCATTAAACTCGTAAGTCTATGTGTAGATGTACATATAACACATTTTATAAAGCAAGAGGGAGACTTCAACTCGACTTACGTGAACTGCTTCTATTTGTTATTTCAAGAACCTGGGAAAAGGGGAAAAAGTTAGGGGATGAACTACCACACGCTTAGTGAATGATCCTCAATCCCAAGAAAACAAAATCATTGCACATAATACTTTTAAGTAGCAGTCACGCGTGGTTGATATTTAATATCACATAATAATCATATAAGGTCTCCTATATTCATTATTACCTCTATAACCTTCGAGATTTAAAAGATATTCCTAACCTCCTTCTATTCTATGCACGAGTTCTTAACTTGCCTAAACTATGCCTCTTGTAACTTAGGAGCGACAACCACTTGTTACACTTTGTTAACATCACCTAGCAGGCATACCAAACTCAGTAGCTGCCTGACTCTTAGAAAATTTTAGGTGTTGAGAATAGTGGAGCATTTAGTTCACACATAAACACCTATCATCAAGGAGATCAATTAATATCACCAAGTTGGATTCTTTTCAGTAAGAAATCGGGATAAACATATAGACGACAAGGACCATCACTTAAAGCAAAGAAAGTCTTTTTAAAACAATTGTTATTCACTGGCAAATAACTTGGAATTCAATAAAAGCTACTTTTAAGCATGTATGCACTTTTCCAAATCTTAGCACTAGCATGTTCCTCAAAAGAGGAGCTTGCATCACATAATAAGTATGAAATCATTGCATGAGGGCATGGATTCTCATATTTGTGTTATTTAGGGGAGATCCACACTCACCTTATTGGAGATCCATACTTGCCCTTCATATTATCCCCTGGGATTATTATAATTAGTGGACCATTATCCTCGTCAGGGTCTTCTAGGATTCCTATTTCTAGGTCTACTCCCTAGCACTTAGGGTTCCTGCATATCGGGTCTCCTCCCTAAACTTGTATCCAAACATTTAGCACCATTCTCCTAGCCAAAACATTTCAGATGCATGTCACTATAAACACATTTTGCATCAAATTCTCATTGTATCCCAACAATGGCATTTTCATTCTCAAGAAGGCTAAAATACCTGAATAAGGTCATTTGACTTTTAAAAAGCATATAACCATTCATTTTGTCAAAGCATGCTTCTAAATGGGTTAATGACGAAGTAAGTATTTGCTTTTCAAAGGAAATGTTATTAAAATCATCTTAAAAGCTTACAAGCCTACAACTTACTCGTAATCAGTTTCACTTAAGAGCATTCTTATCAAGTGAATGGTCTAACAGTCATTATTAACCACATAACTCAACATGCTTGCGATATCAAAGAAATTCACTTACACACTTATCGACGCACAACTTTAAGCATATTGTAACAAATTTATTCTTAATTGGCTTCACTTGCAAGAACTTTAGCAATTTGATTTAGCAAATCAGCCACATGCTTCAGTTTGCCAAATTCATTTCAAGTTACACGAATAAAGCATTTTAAACAAACTCGTAATCTTTACCTAACATTCATTTAATTCAAGAGCAACATTCCAATGTTTTGGTCGGTGACTCAGTTAATTGAACAAATCAGCCACATCCTAGTCTAGGTACGATAATTAGCTATGATTAAGAACTCGACCTAACAGGCAAATAATGTTTAGTTAGAGTAAGTTGGGGCACAAGCAAACCCCTGCTCAGTTCACGAACTTGATTCACTACTAAATTGATTCGCTGATCCGTTTAGGTGACCCACCCCTATTCTCTTGCTTCAATCCAATGCTACACGGGGTAACTAAGAACCACATGTTAGTAGAAACAATTCAATTGGGCAACATGTTACACACATGATGATTTATAAGTAATAACATAGCATCAACACGACAATACCTTTTGTAAATTCATTGATTTAATACACAACCCAAACTCCCTCTTCACAAGATTGTCCACCATAATCCTGAAGATTACCTAATTTTAATCCCAAATGATTTCAGTTAACTTAAACAACCTAACAACTTTCATTATTCTCACTTGCTCCATGTTTTAATCCCACATGCAGCTTAAAAAATTAAACGAAATCGCAAAAACATTGTAAATTATTAATAGTTTAGGAATCAAGAGCCACTCCCTCAGTTCCAAGCTAAAGGACCCAACTCCTGCACTAATTGGGTAATTTTCGGGGTGAGTTTGAGTCCTATGCATGCAGGTCGCATTGGTGGTAGTGCTAGTCACGGTGGTGGTGGTGCTGAGGGTTTCAAACCCTAATCGCTTAATCTCTAACTGGCTTGACACCAAGCCTGACCCTCGACAAGTGGAGCCAATGCGGCATGGGTGGCCACTGTCTGACCTCGCTACCATGGCCTCTCCCTAGTCTATTGGACCCAACTCTTACTCAATCTGTTCTCCCTCTTCTCTCCCTTTTGGTGGTTGTTGCACAAGACGACAAGGGCTGTGATTGGCAGCGGGTTCGCCAGTGCGTCACCGCAATTGCCCTTTCTGTTTCTCTCTCTCTTTCTCTCTCTAGTTTGGCCAAGAACAGGGTCGAAGGGCAGAAGCCCTGCCCCCTTCGTTATCGAGGCTGGGGTCTTACCCCCTTCTCATTTCCTTTCCTTTTTTTGTTGATGTTTAATACTAGAACATTTCGAGTCTCCCGGCCCTAGATTAAGCTCGTTAGCCCCAATCCAATATGCGATCCGACATTTAATGAAGTATCATCTGACGCTTGTAAATATATTGTGCAATTCCAAAGCTAATAATAATAATTTTCATATTTAATAAAATTATCCACTTAAATAAGCACACGAATATTAATCCATCATAACTAAAACAAAATAATTACGATTTGATAAAATTGTTAGACGGATTAGTTAGTTTATAACCAAATTAAAAATGCTGGTATTACATTCTCCCCTCTTAACGGAATTTCATCCTCGAAATTTTGAAGTCTAGGGTATAGTAAAACAAAGGATTCACATACACATGGCAGAACCATCTAAACTCACAATAGTATCCAAAATCGTACTTTACAACTAAATATAACTCCTCAAGTCAGTAAAACAAAAGCTTTATGGTATCCAGTCTTCCCCTTACCAATCCTCTTTAAATGTCTACTCAGTTTATTAAGATGCCGAGGGCAAATCTTATATAAGAGGGGCAAATGAGTTGGCATCGGTAACTATATTAGACTTACTTTAAGATGAACACGGACTTTTTAAATCTAGTCCTGAGCAATACCGGTAAAGCAACCCACAACTTTACATAAACACATCGATATGACTTAGTACCTAAGGCGTTCATGTGTGGTAACTTAACTAGAATAATTTAAGATCATGCAAGGTAGTCAACTGACTCAAGTTTATTTGGAAGCATGAAGTAAACGACTTATTTTAGAATTAAATTAATCAACAAGAGCTTTCATATTACGACAGGTTGGTAAGAACATCACATCACATAGTCCCACATAACATTGCATGAATAACAACAAATCTCAAACGACATTCAATGCTGTAGTGACATCATGTAGGCGTAACAACACTCAATACCCCAAAGCCAAGAACAAGTAATAAGCACTTGTTTTAGTAGGTATACGGCAAGTAGCTATGAGTGGTTAGAATATGGGGCTATCATTGATAAGTAATGAACAACTCGGCGGAGCATGGTATAGTAGAAATACATGTCCAATGGTAATAAAGGTATGAGGAGCTTCAGTACATTTCTAGTATATTGGTTGACTAAGGGAGGTAGGAAGGTGTTTCTATGATAAAGCTACGTCTAATACCAACTTCATGCATCCAGTGATGCAATTATGCCCTAGCTAACATAATGTTCTACCTTAGAGTCTTGTTTAGAACTGGTTATTTCTGAATCATAGGAAAATGCAAATATGATGTCATGCTCATAGACTTAAATATAGGCCCTTCTGTATCCCAATTAGATATTCAAAAGCACATACACATGACTTTAGGCTCTTTTGAATCCTATTAGAATATCAGAGGTATGCACCCCCGATGCAACTAAGCCACATCACGACATGTATTTCTATCAATCACATTGGCACAGATATCTCGTAACCCGATTGCCAGCATAGATTCTGATATCACTATAAGTACACCTAGCGTGTTATCATTCCTCTTACGAGGTTCATAACAAGCGCATAGATATGCAAATGCGATTCCTAAGATTAAACGATGATAGTATGATAACACAACAACCAAGAAGTGTATAATGGGAAAGTCCATGTAGGATAGCCTTAATATAATAGAACAACAATGTTAACAAACATAACACCCAATGAAGGCACAATTCTAAGGTTTTCCCACGAAAACTACCATGTAATATGTGAAACTCATCGCATAGGGTGTAGTACAATATAACTTAATCATGTCATGTCCTTGGATCTATACGAACTATGTCAGTCATTGTCTAACATGACTTCCCTAACAAGTATAGAGTCAACAATTTAACTATAAGCATGGCACACTAGCATGCCATCCGATCAAGCATAGAACACAAGGCAAGGGCAAGAATATGCGAATGTGACTCATATGGCTGCCACATTATGCATTACACACATATATATACATCCATTCAAACTATAATATGAGATAAAGAATTCATGGAGTGCAAATAATGACTCAGAGATCATACCGAGCAATGGATCACATAAGTTAAATCATTTAAAAGAAATCATACCACTTGCTTAACCAACACTCAAGAAAGTAAACTATAATATGAGATAAAGAATTCAAACTATAAGTTAAATCATTTAAAAGAAATCATGCCACTTGCTTAACCAATACTTAGGAAAGTAAACTCCAAGAGGTATGTTTGCCGTACAATTCATTAAACATATAAATGACCATTCATAATGAATCTAAATAACCATATAAGCCTCCATGCCCTTACATTGCACATAATGTTATGGTTATGCTTCAAGACACACAAACTCATAGCAGTGTCACATAGGGGAACTTCTAGCCCAGTGCATGCGAGTGCAGCCCTTATTTCCAATCCTTGGGTCAAAGGCATGCCTTGAGGCTTGTTCAAAATTATTAGAAGCTAGCCATCAATCAGCTAACAAGGGTTTAAGGGTAAGAACAATGGCGTTAATGGTCTTATGGATATATATCGAGGCCTTATGACACTTTTGTCTCATAGGATAATCATAGGAGTCTCGGGAACTTGTAGCGTGGAAGGGAAGGTTCAACCGCCTACAGAGAATTTAGCTTCTGCCCTTGGTGTTAATACTTTAAAAAATGTTGAGAAGGTATGGATCGTTCCTCTAGGAGGTGACGAGATGATAAATATGGTATGGCAATTCCAAAGTCTGTCAGGTTCTTCCTTTTATTTCCTCTCTAGGTGTGTTGCGGTTTGATACAGCTAGGACACTATCAATCCTATAACAAGAATAGAGTTCCATAATATGATAAGTATAACGCCTAGCTGACTTGTGAGTAACAGCAGTTGTATATTGGGAAGCAAGGAAGACTTTCTATATAAATAACAAATCTATATTAAGACCATATATAAGTATCAATGGCAAGTACATGGAGGGCTTGGAATAACACTTATGCAACAATCAATAGGACCCCATCACAACTACCTATATTGACATGCATGTATAAGAAGATCTCACTTAGTTCCCTTAACAATTAATAATTTATGCAAAAAGAGGTATTATCTGAAAGAACTTTTAGTCATAAAAAGTAATCTTTTAATCATTTACTAACAACTCATCATTAACGCATCGAGCAACGTGTGCATTTTGGCATGTAGGCATCAGAAACATCTGGCTACACATAGAAACTTATGTTCATAGAACTAGACTAGAACATTACGTAAGTCTTCAGAGATAACAGTAAGGCCTAACCAAATAATTAGAAAGGTCTTTTAATGCAAAAGAAAAACATTAACTCACTAATTAGGAAAGACTTTAACTTTAAAAGTCTCTAGGTTTTCAAAAGGGAAATAGTTTCACTGCTTCTAGCCCTCTCTCTGCTAACTATTGAGTACGTCTGCCTACTCCATTATAGGGCCCGAGGAGTAAATTATACCCTAGGGGCAAGGAATGAGCTTAGAGTTAAGACTTTTCTAATCATTTGAGTTCAAGCCAACCATGCTTTAAACTTTTGATTTAAATCACCAAGGTGCACATACAAAACAATTATTGATTGAGCTAACACTTAGCTTATTCATGTGAATACAAGTCATTCAGCCTATACTCTAGCAAATAGATTACTTATTCAATCAATCAACTCACTTAATTCATACATAGTTAATCAATTGCACCAACAATCATACCAAAGCCACATTTACGTACAAAAATGTTTTATACGCATATCATCACAAAGTGGTTCCTAGGCAGCTATATGAAATGAAAGACTTAGGTCACGGCCTAAAGTCCCAGTATCTTGCACTAATACCATCTCTAACACCCTAATCCCTTAGGCTTAGGTACGTTGATGTTTTTCTTAAATCATAGCATTAAACAGGCAGAGTTATGCCTTAAAACCGACCATTTCCTAGGCTTAAAGCCTTACATTAGGTCTCTGCAGCAATAAAACATACAAGACATATCCATAAGCTTGACGGCTACATGCTAGAGACCACAACTATAAGGGCCAAACGCTCGGAGAACACCAAGTATGAAGTTCAGTAAAAGAGAGAAATAAAAGATATAGCACACGGATCAGACATCTGGAGCGCTGGTTTTACACACCAAAAATAAATAACTCCAGCTAAAAAGACAACAGACTTATCAGATGGTTGGCTCACATGGGCACACAGAGTGATTACTATTTGATATGCGAGATATGGACTAACATGTTTAATTTACATAAGCTCAAGAACTTATGACTACATTACATTGCATCATTAAACTCGTAGGTCTACATATATATACATATAACATAATTTTGAAAGAAATTGGAGACTCCAACTCGACTTACGTGAGCCGACTTCTATCTATCATTTTAAGAACTTGGGAAAAGGAGAAATAGAGAAGGCATAAGCTGCCACATGCTCAGTGTATGATCCTCAGCGCCAAGAAAACAAACTATTGCACATAATACTTTTAAGTAGCAGTGTCACATGTTTGATATTTAACATCACATAATAATCATATAAGGTCTCTCATATTCATTATTACCTCAATAACCTTTGAGATTTAAAAGATATTCCTAACCTCCTTCTATTCCATGCAAAAGAGTTCTCAACTTGCCTAAACTATGCCTTTTGTAACCTAGGGGCGATAGCCACTTGTTACACTTGCTTAACATCACCTAGAAGGCATGCCAGACTCAATAGCGACCTGACTCACACAAAATTTTAGGTGTTGAGAATAGTGGAGCATTTAGTTCACACATAAAAACCTATCATTAAGGAGTTCAATTAAAATTGCCAGGTGGGATTCTTTTTAGTAAGAAATTGGGATTAAAGCATAAAGGACAAGGACCATCAATTAAACCAAAGAAAGACTTCATACAACAATTGTTATTCAGTGGTAATAACTTGGAATTCAATAAAAGCTCTTTTCAAAGGTATATGCATTTTTCCGAATTTTGGCACTGGCATGGTCCTCAAATGAGGAGTCTGTATCACGTAACAAGCATGAAATCATTTCATAGGGGCATCAGATTCTCATATTTGTGCTATTTAGGGGAGATCTACACTCACCCTTCATATTACCCCCAGGGATTCTTATAATCAGTGGACCATTACCCTCGCCAGGGCCTTCTAGGGTTCCCACTTCTGAGTTTACGCCTAAGGCATTAGGGTTCTTGCATACCAGCTCTGCTCCCTAAACTTGTGTCCAAACATTTAGCACCATTCTCCTAGCCTAAAACATTTTAGATGCATCTCACTTTAAACACATTTTGCATCAAAATTCTCATTGTATCGCAACAATGGCATTTTCATTCTCAAGAAGGCTATAATGGCTAAATAAGGTCATTTGACTTTCGAAAAGCATATAACCATTCATCTTGTCCAAACGTGCTTCCAAATGGGTTATTGACCAAGTATATATTCGCTTTTCAAAGGAAATGTTATTAAAACTCTTCTTAAAAGCTTACAAGCCTACGACTTACTCATAATCAGTTTCGTTTAAAAGCATTCTTATCAAGTGAATGGTCTAACAACCATTATTAACCACTTAACTCAGCATGCTTGCCATATAAAAGAAATTCACTTATATACTTATCGGCGCACGACTTTAAGCATATTGTACCAAATTTATTCTTAATTGGCTTCACTTGCAAGAGCTTCAGCAATTTTGATTCAGCAAATTAGCCATATGCTTTCAGTTTTTAAAATTCATTTCATGTTACACGAATGAAGCATTTTAGACACACTCATAATCTTTATATAACATTCATTTAATCCAAGAGCAACGTTCCAATGTTTTGGTTGGTGATTTAGTTAATTGAACAATTCAGCTCAATAGTTCAGCTGAACCATTCAGCGAACCTGCTTATTAATCCTAGTTTAGGTACGACAATAAATCATGATTCGAAAGGTGACCAAACAGGCAAGTAATGTTTAGTTAGAGTAAGTTGAGGCAGGAGCAAGTTGCTGCTCAGTTCACGAAGCTGATTCACCACTGAATCGTTCAGCTGACCCACCCCTATTCTCCCACTTCACTCCAACGCTAAATGATGTAACTAAGAACTGGATGTTAATAGAAACAATTTAATTTGGCAACATATTACACACATTACAATTTATAAGTAATAAAATATCATTAAGACGACAATACATTTTGCAAATTCCCTGATTTAATACCCAACCCGAACTCCCTCCTCACAGCACTGTCTATAACAATCCTCGAGATTACTCAATTTCAATCCCAAATGATTCCAATTAACTCAAACAACCTAACAACCACCATTGTTCTCACTTCCTTGGGATTTTAATCCCACATACAACTCAAATAATTAAACGAAATCATAAAAACATTGTAAATTATTAGTTGTTTACGAATCAAGAACCAACCACCTTGATTCCAAGCTAAAAGAACCAACTCATGGGTTAATTGGGTAATTTTTACGTTGATTTCGAGTCCTGTGCATCTAGGTTGAGTTGGTGCTAGTGCTAGTCGCGGTGGTGGTGGTGCTGAGGGTTTTAAACCTTGACCACTTAATCCCTAACTATCCTGACACCAAGCCTGAGCCCCTATACATTGAACCACCGCGGCATAGGTGGCCACTACTTGACCTTACCACCGCGGCCTCTCCTCAGTCTATCGGACCCAGCTCATGCTTAATCCGTTTCCCTCTTCTCTCCCTTTTGGTAGTTGTTGCTCGAGACGGCTTGTGCCGGGACCAGTGGCGGGTTCACCAGTGTGTCGCCGCCACTACCCACCCTCTCTTTTCTATCTCTCTCTCTCTCTCTCTCTCTCTGGTTTGGTGGAGAACAGGGGTCAAAGGGCCGAAGCACTACCACCCCTTCGCGATCGGGATTAGGGTCTCAACCACCCTTCTCATTTTCTTTCCTTTTTCCTTTTTTTAAATGTTGATATTTAATACTAGAACAATTTGAGTCGCCCGACCCTCGATTAAGCTCGTTAACCCAAATCCAATACTCGGAACGACATTCAAAAAAGTATCATCTTATGCTTTTAAATATATCGTGAAATTCTAAAGCCGATAATAATAATAATAATTTCTATATTTAATATAACTATCCACTTAAATAGCACACCAATATTAATCCATACAACAACATCTCCCAGTGTGGGTCTCACTTTCATGGGTCTGGGGAGATCCAGATGTAGGCAATTTTACCTCTACTGGCATCTTTACCGATAGAGAGGTTGATTTCAAGGCAAATAAACAACAAACAACAACAACAAACAACAACTCCCAGTGTGGGTCCCGCTTTCGCGGGATCTGAGGAGATCCAGCTGTAGGCAACCTTACCCCTACCGATATTCCTACCCATAGAGAGGTTGGTTTCTAAAGACCCACAAAACAGTTTTTGGGAAAACGGTTTAAAGAGGAAACGATTACAAACCAAGTTACCAACGGGGGAGAAGGGTATGTAGAGCAGATAAACAAGGAGCGGGGACATACCTCAACAAACCAGGGGCGCTAGAAGCCATCATAGCCCAGCCAAGCACGACCTACAGACAAGCACACAAAAGCCCGCCCCACCCCACCGAAGTTACAGCCACCTACGGAGCCGGTCCCCTACAATCAAAGACTCTAATCCTATCCCGCCACAGCCTCCTATCCTGAGCCATGTCCTCCGTCAGACCAACAACTCTCAGGTCCTCTCTAACCACTTCCTCTAGGCTCTTCTTCGGTCTACCCCTCCCTCTCTTTCCACCGGGGGGGTGATCATCTCGCACCTCCGCACAGGGGCGGCCACACTTCTCCGCTTAACGTGGCCGAACCATCTAAGCCTCGATTCCCTCATCTTCTCCTCTATAGGGGCAATCTAATCCCGTCCAATCTCGTAAAACCACACATCCACCTGACCATTCTCATCTCAGCTGCCATCAACCTTTGGACCTGCATCTTTTTTAGAGGCCAACACTCCGATCCATAAAGAACAGCCGGTCTAACTACCCTCTGATAGACTTTTCCTTTCAGTCCTAGCGGCACTCTCTTGTCGCACAGCACCCCGGACATAGACTTCCACTTTTGCCAACCCACTCTTATCCGCTGGCTAATATCCTCATCAATGTCCCCGTTCTGTTGGATGATCGAGCCCAGATACTTAAATTTTGCGACCTTTGGAATCACCCTCCCCTCCAGTGTGATGTCTCCCCCCTCTTCTGTCCTTCCACTGAAACGGCAATGGAGGTATTCCGTTTTTGATCTACTTAACCGGAAACCCCTATCTTCCAGTATATGCCTCTAACTCTCCAACCTGTCATTCACCCCCTTTCTGGTCACATCGATAAGAACGATGTCATCTGCAAATAACATGCACCAACGTACCTCGTCTTGGATTCCTCTAGTGAGTTCATCCAAAACTAATGTGAAAAGAAACGGGCTTAAGGCGAAGCCCTGATGCAGGCCCATACTGATAGCGAAGTCATTGGAGACCCCTCCCGTTGTCCTAACATGCGTCCGCCCTCCCTTGTACATATCCTTGATAACACGGATGTACGCGGGCGTCACCCTTTTCTCTTCCAAACATCTCCACAGAACCTCCCTTGGTACTCTATCATATGCTTTCTCCAGGTCAATGAACACCATATGGAGATCCACCTTTCTATCCCTGAACAAGCCCATGAGCCCTCTGAGGAGGTAGATCGCCTCAATGGTCGACCTGCCTGGCATAAAACCAAATTGATTCTCTGAAACCTCCACAACCTCTCGTAACCTTCTCTCAATCACCCTCTCCCAAAGCTTCATAGTGTGACTGAGTAGCTTGATGCCCTTAAAATTATTATAATCTTGGATATCCCCTTTGTTTTTGTACAGTGGGATAACTATGCTGATCCTCCACTCTCTGGGCATATTTGCGGTCTTGAAAATAACATTGAACAGCTCCATAAGCCACTCTAGACCTACCGCCCCCATAAACTTTCAAACCTCCACCGGTATCTGGTCCGGGCCCACTACCTTTCCATTTGACATCTTCTTCAAGGCTTCCCTAATCCTTTGTTATATGATCGTCTGCACTCTGCTCACTACTCTCTTCGCCCCCACTAAGGTCCTCTCGCACCCCTTCCCTATTTAGGAGTTTAACAAAGAACCTTTGCCATCGCTCCTTAATCTCAACATCCTCAGTCAACACCTTACCCTCTTCATCCTTGATGCACCTTACCACTCCCAAATCCCTGGTCTTCCTTTCCCGTGCTTTGGCCAGTTTAAGAACCTCCTTCTCCTCTTCCTTCGTCCCTAATCTATGGTACAATCTATCAAATAAAATAATTATGATTTGATAAAATCATTAGACAGATTAGTTAGTCTATAACCAATTTAAAAAGGCAGGTATTTACATTCTTCTCCCCTAAAAGAATTTCATCCTTAAAATTCCGAAGTTGAGGGTATAGTAAAACACAGGATTCACATACACATGGCACAACCATCTAAACTTGTAATAGAATCCAAAATTGTACTTTACAACTAAATATAGTTCTTCAGGTCAGTAAAACAAAAGGTCCATGGTATCCAGTCTCCTCCTCGCCAATCCTCTTTTATTGTCTACTTACTCTATTAAGGCACCAAGGGCAAATCGCATAGAAAAGCGGAAAAGGAGTTGGTGTGGGTAACCATATTATACTTATTTTAAGACGAACACAGACTTTTAATCTAAATCTAACTAATACTCATAAAGCAACCCATAACTTTGTGTAAATACATTGATAAGACATAGTACCTAAGGCGTTCATGTGTGGCAACTCAACCAGAATAATTTAAGATCACGTCAAGGTAGTCAACACACTCAAGTTTATTTGGAAGCATGAAGTAGAAGATTTATTTCAGAATTAATTCAATCAACAAGAGCTTTCATATTATAACAGGTTGGTAAGAACATCAATCACATAATCTCATATAGCATTGCATCAATAACAACGAACCTCAAACGATATTCAACGTCATAATGACATCACGTAGGTGTAACAATACTTAGTACCCTAAAGCCAAGAACAAGTAATAAGAACTCGTATTAGTAGGTATGTGGCAAGCAGTTGTGAGCAAGGCACAAGGAATAAGACTTACACTTGCCCCAAGGTCACATAATTCTTGTCTTATGGTGATATCCCCAACGGCACAAGGAATGAAGAAGCTGCCCCGATCTTTGAGCTTGGGGGGGTGGGGAGCTTGTTTTGGAGGATGACACTACATTCCTCTGTGAGGGAAACCATGGCATTTTCTTAGAATTTCCTTTTGTTGGAGAGCATCCCTTCTAGAAACTTAACATAAGAAGGCATCTTAGAGATGGCATCCAAGAATGGGATATTGATTTGCAATTTCTTGAGTAACCTTAAGAATTTTCCAAACTTAGCCTCAAGTTTGGCCTTAGAAGCTTTTAAGGTGAAGGAAGTAGTGGCCTATAAGGCTCAATCGGCCTGGGCTTTGTGGTCTCCTCATGCTTGTCTTGCTGTTCACTTTCCAGGACCAACTCTCCCTTTTCTTCCAATATTTCTTTGCTCTTGTCTTTGACCAAACCTTCATCCTCCTCCCCGTGAGGTCCTTTTCGTTCATCAAGTTGTTTTTCATGCCTTAATGTGATGGCATTCATATGCCCCTCTGGATTTGCTTCTGGCTGGCCTGGGAGGTGCCCTTGAGTTCAAAATAGGTGGTTCACTTGTTGAACAATTTCGGCTAATTGAGTCTCCATCATCTTTTGGTGTGTGGACATGCTCTCAAACTTGGTATTGAGTGGCTTACGGGCTCACCAAGAGGCTCATTTGTCTTAGTTTGAGTTTGAATGAACCGCTTTATGAAGCGCTCCAAGTTGGACTTTTGAGATGGAGATGTGGAGGTGGAATTTGAGGAGCACAGTATTGGAAACCAGGAGGATTAGGATGATTTTGTGAGGGATGGTGACAAAGGGGATTTGGATTTTTGTAGTAGAAACTTGGGTGGTGTCTCCAACCTGGATTGAAGGTATTGGAGTAGGGGTCATTTTACGGTCTATTATTGAAGTTATTGAGGGCATTGCCATGTTCAATGGTGAGATCTTCAAATAAATAACTAAGATGTAACTTATTCCCACTATGGCCTTAAATTCCACACACTTCACAAACACTTTCTTGCCCAAATGACCCACTAGGGGCACCACCATGAGAAGGAGTAGGCTGCAGCCCATCTACCTTTTAGAAAAGTGTGTCAATCTTGCTTGCAAGTATAGTGAAAGCATCAATCTCATGTCATCCTCTGTTCTTGAGGTGGCGCCGTTCACTTGCCCAATGATAGCTGTTGAGTGCCATATCTTCAAGTAGTTGCCTAGCTTCATTGATGGGTTTGGCTATAAAAGCACCTTTAGTGGTCGTATCAATAAGATCTTTATCGATTTTTGAAGACCGTTGTAGAACATTTGCACCAACAACCAATCCGGGCTGCCATGATGAGGCACTCCCATTGGAGCTCTTTGAACCACTCCTATGCCTCATAAAGAGACTCACCCTCCATTTGAGAGAAGGAGGTGATATCATTACTGAGTTTGGCGGTCCACCTGGGAGGGAAATACTTGTATAAGAATGCCATGGACATACCAAGTGGTGAACAAATCAGCAATTGAGTTCAAAATCCAAGACTTGGCCTTATTCTTTAAAGAGAAAGGAAATAGCCTCAATTGGATAGCGTCATTGGAGACCCCATTCATCTTGATCGTGTCACACTTGTCCAAGAAAGAAGCAATGTGATTACTGGGGTTCTCCATTGGGTATCCTCCAAATTAGTCTTGTTGAAATAAGGTGATGAACGCCACGTTGAATTGAAAATTTTTGGCCTCAACGGGAGGTCTCACGATGCTAGATAGAATGGCGTTTGGATCCGGCATCACAAAGTCCCTCAATGGAGTTGTGACAGGATCCATGATGGCCTCTTGAGTTTGCCTTTCTTGCCTACTTTAGCTTCTTAAACATCGTTGGTGAGCTCGAAAAGTAGCTTGAATCTCGAGGTCAAAGGGGCCTAAATCACTCAAAGCTTGGCTTCTTCTGTGTATACAACAACCAATACTACCAAAGGAGGAAAGCCAACTCAAGAAAGAATAGCGATAATTAAACAAAACAAAAACAAAAACTCTAGCCTCTAACCACACTTCGAGTTACGATACCTAAGGAACCTTGTTCCCCGATAACAGTGTCAAAAACATTTTTGTTTAGAAACAAGCTTTAAATTTATACTGCAAGTGAATGGTTTATCATCGTGTACTTAAGGTGCTATTCCCTAAAAACAAGACTTAGGGCACCTAACTTAGTGATTAGATTGAATCAAGAGGGTTGGTTTATCAGAAAAGGAAACAAGAACTAGGTAAAATAGAGGTCTAAAATTCAATAGGAAAGGGACCTGGGTCGAGGGATTATTTATGCTAGACATGGATTCCTGAACTTGGCTTAATTCACGAGTGATCATAAGGGGGTGATTGGCTCGTTGAAGGCCGCCCAAACCTCCTTTCGGAGAGTAAAGGTAACCTTAATCCGCAAGCCCACCTATTTTCATGGGGGCTCGAAGGTTGAGGTTGAAGAAGACCAACTTGCATCTAACAAGGCTTTGGGTTATTTTCATAACCAATGCTTGTTCTGCCTTCTTCTATCCACATAGGATGAATACCCACCTCTCGGTGTGGTTATTCGTACCAAGTATTAGATGGAATGTCCTTTCGAACATATCATCGAACACTTGGTGGGCAGAGAATGAGACCCCTAAATAACTTGAAAACTAAAGCAAGACAAGATCACACCATGCTTATTATGCCGTCCTAGCTCCTAATCCCAACCCAAGTTAAGAAAAACTACTCACTAATGACCATTATAGCAATCCAATACTCATAACCAAGCATGATCAAACAAACTAAGCAAAACTAAGTAAAGAGGAAAAGGGAGAGAAAGAAGAACACACTTAGATTAATGGAATTGAGAATAAAAATCTTCAAAATCTTCAATCAATAATAATCCAAGAACACTAATTTTGCCTTAACCCTAAATCAACCCTAGAAAGTGTTTAAAGTGCTTTTTACAAGAGAAATTAAGTGGTATTCCTAAAATTAGGATAAAGGAGGTATTTATAGGCTAAAAAACTGGAAAAGGGTGACGGTTGTCACCACCTTTTGGAACTGGGGGGCTTTTTGGTAGGTAGGCAACGGCATGGCTGTCAACTCTGCGAAGGTCATCACCTGTTTCATGCTTTCTTGCTTCCCTTGGGCCTTAACGTGACCGTCTTTACTCTGGCATTGCCCTTTTCCATGTACTGGTTACTCTTCTTGCTTGAATAACTTGAAAAACACCTGCAAAGAGTCAAAAAGGGGATTAAACAAGGCAATAACCCTAGGGGAGGCAAAACTCATTCACATCCCTCTAAATCAAAGGAGAATTAGGGAAAATGAACTTAAAAGGGGATAAGGGATTCATCAAAATTGAGGTCTATTAGCGCGTTATCATTCCTCTTCTGAGGTTCATAACAGGCACATTGATATATAAATGTGATTCCTAAGATCAAAGGATGATAGTATGATAACATAGCAACCAGAAAGTCAATAATGGGAACGTCCATGCAGGATAGCCTTAATATAATAGAACAATAATGCTAACAAACATAACACCCAATGAAGCACAATTTTAAGGTTTTCCTAGGAAAACTACCATGTAATACATGAAATGCATAGCATAGGGTATAGTACAAGATAACTTAATCACGTCATGTCCTTGGACCTATACGAACTATGTCAGTCATTGTCTAACATAACTTCCTTAATGAGTATAAAATCAAGAATTCAACTATAAGCATGGTACACTAGCATGCCATCCGATCGAGCGTAGAACACAAGGGTAAGAATATGCGAATGTGACTCATATAGCTGCCAAATTATGCATTACACACCTATATATACAATCATTCAAACTATAATATAAGATAAACAATTCAGGAACAATAAATAATGACTCAGAGATCATACCAAGCAATGGATCACATCAGTTCAATCATTCAAAAGAAATCGTGCCACTTGCTTAACCAATACTAGAGAACGTAAACTCTAAGAGGTATGTTTACCATACAATTCATTAAACATATAAATGACCATTCGTAATGAATCTAAATAACCATATAAGCCTCCATGGCCCTTACATTGCACATAATGTTATGGTTATGCTTCAAGACACGCAGAGTCATCGTAGTGTCACACAGGGGAACATCAAGCCAAGTGCATGTGAGTGCAGCCCTCATTTGCAATCCTTGGGTCAAAGGCATGCCTTAATGCATGTTAAAAATTATTAGAAGCTAGCCATCAACCAGCTAGCAAGGTTTTAAGGGTAAGAACAATGGTGTTAATGGCCTTACAGATATATGTCAAGGCCTTATGACACTTTTGTCTCATAGGGTGATCGTAGGAGTCTCAGGAACTTGTAGTGCGAAAGGGAAGGTTCAACCTCCCATAGAGGATTTAGCTTCTGCACTTGGTGTTAATACTGACAAAAATGTTGGAAAGGTACGGATCGTTGCCCCAGGAGGTAACAAGGTGATACATATGGTATGACAATTCCAAAGCCTGTCAGGTTCTTCCTTTTATTTCCTCTATAGGTGTGTTGGGTTTGATATAGCTAGGACACCAGCAATCCTATAACAAGAATAGCATTCCATAGCACGATAAGCATAATGCCTAACTGACTCGTGAGTAATTGTAGTTGCATGTCGGGAAGCAGTGAAAACTTTTTATGTAAATAACAAATCTAGATTAAGACCACATATAAGTATCAATGGCAAGTATACATAAGGCTCAGAATAACACTTATACAACAATCAACAAGACCTCATCATAACTACCCATGCTAACATGCATGTATATGAAGATTTCACTTAGTTCCCTTAATAACTGAGAATTTGCGTAAAAGGGCTATCGTCTAAAAGATCTTTCGGTTACGAAAAGCAATCTTTTAATCACTTACTAACATCATTAATGCATCGAGTAACGTATGCATCTTGGCATGTAGGCATCTGAAACATCTAGTTACACTGATAAGTCCTTAAAATGCACTCTATTTTAAGTCATTTTGTACCATTTTCAGGGAGAATTATGCGGTTTATGCTATGTTATGCACTCCTTTTTATGTTTTAAGCTCCGGATAACCCTAAGTCACCATGCCTGTGGAAGGAAGAAAGAACAGAAGATTGTCAAGACAGAGCTCACTACGGATGGTCGTAGTGAAGGCCACAGTCTGTGGTGAGTCCATAACTGCAAATATCTTTGTTTTCCTTCATTGTGTGGCTAAAGTTGATCAAGTTCTTCTTTAGATAGAGCCATTTCACAACAGATTGAAGAGATAGACAGCAAAAGAGAACTCCTATTATCTAATCTCTTCCATTCTTTTCCATTTTCTTAGTTTGGTTTTAGATTTCTTAGTTAGTTATGAGTTTAAGAGTGAAAGTTGTGAAGAAGTGCTTGCTATTTTGGAGCCCTAACAAAGTTGGGAAACCCTTAGAGGATCTCCAATTATGCTAGATTTCTTCTCTGAAACTTTATTTAGTCGTTATTTCAAATATATGTGAGTTGAATTCTCAATTTAGGGATTGTTGGGTAAGTATTGATGTTAGAATCTCTAATTTTTATTTATTTATGCTTGTTCACGATTGGAATTGGTTGAATTCTATCTTGCGTGTGAGATTGTTGTGAATGAATTTTGGCCAAATTTACTTGCCAATTCTAAATAGTTAAGTGAAGGACTGAAAGGCGAAACTTATTGCTTAACCGACAAGATAGGACTTAACCTAGCAATAGCTGAGAATGATTTGCTTGTTAAGAGGAACTTTAGCCATAAAAGATCCATTACTTCGACTAAATGAGGACATTTGAAAGAATGACAATTGGTTAGTCTAGGCAATTCAGTTTATTTCGAAAGAAAAAATTTAATTCTAAATACGATTGCACAACTTTCGATGTACTTATATAGATCAAGTGTGATGAACCCATAGAGGACCAGCTTGTGGAGCATGAGCATGATCAATCAAACAACCCAAATCCACAAGAGATCAAGGCCATGATTCAACTTGTCAAGGAAATCCAACCAGGCCAATATTCTGGTTCAGCCCGTGAAAAGGCTGAAATTTACTGTCTTGTAACTTGAGTTCGAGAAAGGTGGGGGAATTGATTTTTGAACCAAAAGAAAGCCTAAGAGGTCACGAATCCAACAAATCAAGTGTTAAGTTATTTGGAGTTCATTTGCTCTCTCAACTTCAGCTCCAAAGTCAACTACTCTAGATTTGTTTCCAGCACTACATGCCGAGATAATCAATGAGTGGTTGAGCTATTTCCACGACTGATTTGGGGGGTTTATTGGCATCAAATTGTGTCATAATATTTATCGATACTCCCCCTAAAAGATGGTGCATTTTTTCTAAGGCATTTGCTATTAACCTGCCCCAAAGCTCATGAAACACTCTTTTAACTAGTTTGAGCTATTTTGCATTTTGGGCTTAATCTAGCTGTTTAGCACTTGTTGTGAGGCTAACCAAAGCTCTAATAAGGTGTCTAGAGTATATGTGAGGTGTTGGAATAGTACTAATCAGATTGTATTAGTTTTAGACACCTATTTTGATGGAGACTCAAAGCTAATGTATTGTCAAGCTTTAAGCTCTCTCCTGTACTTAGTTACCAAGTGTTAGTGTGATTTCCCAAGCTGATTAGGACATGGGCAACAGCTGAGAATGGGGTTTAAATAACCTCTCTTCACTCTTGTATTCATTAGTTAATGATATAATGAAAGGTAGAGTTCAAACTCCCTTTTGTGTTTTCCTCTCTTGCTTATCTCTAGCCTAGCTACCTAGAGTGGTGTTTAAGAGTCCTTGAAGATCAATTGAGTGGTGATATCTTATCTCTTTGATCTTTAGGGAGAGCTCTAAGTAATCTTGGTAGTGATATCTTATCCAAGAGAACTTAGTTTATCTCATTCTAGCTCTTGCCCACAAAATCGAACCTCATTGCATCCCATTAGACTTGGCTACTTAAGAGCCCTTCTTTGTTTCATCTTTGGGACTTAAAAGTGCATCAAGTGGTACCAGAGCTTAGGCTACCCTCTTGGCCGAAGCTTCGTAGCCATAAACACATCCCTTACATAAGCACAAAACCACCCCACAAAGAACTCATTTACTTGCTTAGCCAAAATGACTGCTAGCACTACTTTGGAAGAGAAATCTGTGCAACTTTTGAAGCTAAATGTGAGAAAGATGCTCAACTTGAGTATTTGAAGAAACAATATGGACAAGCCATGAGGAATAACTGAAGGGAGATTCAAAGTTCTCATTCAGTTAGGAGTCCGAGCCTTCAAAAGGAGAAGTCAAAAGTCACCCCTTTTACTCTAGTGAAGAAGAAGAAAGGAGAGCAAGGAGAAGTAGAAGAACCATACACCATGCCATGGATTTCAAAGTCAAGATCCTAGGGTTTGAAGGGCAACTAAACCCTGATGACTTACTGGATTGGCTTCACACGGTGGAAAGAGTGTTTGAATACAAAGATGTGCCCAATAACAAGAAGGTCAAGCTTGTGGCCTTAAAACTCAGTAAGTATACATCTATTTGGTGGAGTAATTTTTTTCTCAAAAAGAGCTAGGAAAGGGAAGGGAAAGATTAGAAGTTGGAGGAAAATGAAGGAAAAGCTTAGAGCCAAGTTTTTCTCACCCCACTACCTACAACATAACTACACCAAATTCCATAATCTTAGGCAAGATTCTAAGAGTGTGGAAGAGTACACCTGTGAGTTTGAGAGACTTGTCATGACTTTTGATCTTAGGGAAAGTGAATACCATACCATTGTATGTTACTTAGGAGGGTTGAAGGAGTCCCTAAGAAACATTATGGAGTTACAACACTATACCACCCTCGATGAAGTGTGCTCCTTAGCCCACAAAGTCAAACTACAAAAGAAAACCAAAATCAAAAAAAGCCACCCAAGCCCCTAACCCATAGCTACCCTTTGAACAAGGGGAGTTACCCTCCACCCTCAAGACCTTAAAATCCAACTGGGGGACCTGCAAAACACAAACCAAATGATCCAAAACCCCCTCTTAACCCGCATGAGAAGAGGAGATGCTAGAAGTGCCACAGTTTTGGGCATATTGCCTTAGAGTGCTCTAACAAAAAGGTTATTACTTTGGCAGAGTACCAAACCTTAGAGGAAGCCAAATGTGGAGAAGAAAGGAGTCACAAGGAGGTTCACTTGATAGAGGTTGTAGAGGAGCATGTAGAAGAAGCGGATGAAGGTGAGCTACTTGTTCTTAGGAGGGCCTTAAGTTGTCATAAGCGTGCTAATCATGAAGAGCAAAGAGAAAACATCTTCAATACAAGGTGCACTATCAATAGCCAAGTGTGCTAACTTATTGTGGATGGAGAGAGTTATGCTAACGAGGCTTCTACTACCTTGATGGAGAAGCTCAACCTCGAGGCCGAACCACACCCCCAACCTTATTCTATTTAATGGCTTAACCAAGGTAAAGGCTTATAAGTTTCACATCGTTGCTTGATTTCCTTTTCCATTGGTAAAAGTTATTATGATGAATTGTGGTGTGATATCATCCCCATGGATCCTTGTCACATTCTTTTGGGGAGGCCTTGGCTTTATGATTGAAAGGTTATGCATGATGGATTCCTCAACACATACACCCTCCACAAAGATGGCTGAAAGATCACCTTAGGCCCCTTAGCCCCACAACAAATCACCAAGCCCAAAACAAGGAAACTCCCAAAGATTGAGAGGTATACCTTTCTTTTCCTACACCCACCTTACAAGCCAAGCTCTATGAGTATAATAAAAGAAATGATCCTTTTTACCCCCTTACAAAATGACCAAACCAAGACCCTTCACTCCCCCTTGCCATTTAACTCCCATAAAGTTTTTCTCATGTCTTCCCTGATGAGATTCCCTTCGGATTGCCCCCAAAAAGAACCATCCAACACCATATTGATCTCATCCCCAGAGCCATTCTCCCTAACAAACCTGACTATAGAATGAATCCCAAAGACACCTTGGAGATTCAAAGGTAAGTGGAGGAACTTATCTCCAAAGGCCTTGTCCAAGAGAGTTTAAGCCCTTGTGCCATTCTCGCTCTTCCTATTCTAAAGAAGAATGGGATCGTGAGGATGTGTGTGGATAGCCGTGCTGTCAACAAGATCATAATCAAATACTAGCATCCCATACCAACGTTGGAAGACATGCTTGATGAGCTCCATGGATCTAAGTATTTCTCAAAGATAGACCTTCAAAGTGGGTACTATCAAATTTGAATCCAGGGAAGGCGATGAATGGAAGACCGCATTTAAGACTAAAGTTGGCCTTTATGAGTGGTTGGTTATGCCTTTCGGCCTTTCCAATGCACCTAGCACATTCATGAGGCTAATGAACCAATGTGTTCAAGGCCTTTCTTGGCAAGTTCGTCGTTGTCTATTTTGATGATATCTTAGTTTTTAGCAAAACTAAGAGGGAGTATTTTGAGCACTTAAGAAAAGTCATGGAGATCCTTGAACAAGAGAAACTCTATGGTAATCTCAAGAAGTGTACTTTCTTCTCACTAGAGGTGGTATTCCTTGGCTACATTGTCTCGACCGAAGGGATACAAGTAGATCAAAGTAAGGTTGAGGCCATTAGGTCTTGGCCAATTCTTTCTTCTATGGATGATGTCTGAAGCTTTCATGGTTAGCTTCCTTTTACAGAAGGTTCATCTGTAATTTTAGCTCAATTGCCACCTCCATGACTGAAGTTCTCAACGGAACCAAATTTGTGTGGACAAGTCTAGCTCAAAAGTTGTTTGAAGAACTCAAAGACAAGCTTACTTGTGCCCCGATTTTATCATTACCTTGCTTTGATAAAGTCTTTGAGGTGGAATGCGATGCCTTCTCTATTGGGATAGGTGTGGTTTTGATTCAAGAGGGAAAGCCAATTACCTACTTTAGCGAGAAGCTAAGTGATACAAAGAGAAGGTATTCTACATATGATAAGGAATTCTTTCTAATCATTCATGCCCTTTAACATCAGACTCATTATTTGATCGCTAATGAGTTCATTTTGCATTCCGATCATGAGACCCTAAAGTACATCCAAGGGCAACATAAGTTGAACTCATGGGATGCTAAGTAGGTTAAGTATTTGCAATCATTTCACTTTGTGATCAAACACAAGTCTAAGAAGCTCAATCAAGGTATGGATGCCCTATCTAGAAGGCACCTTCTTTTGTTCCAACTTGATTCATATGTGCTTGGATTTGAGCATCTCAAGTCATTGTATAAAGAAGATGCGAATTTTGGGAAGCTTTATGAGTCTTATCAAGCTTATCCAAAGGGAGAATTCATGCTTCAAGGGAGATACTTCTTCAAGGGAAACTGATTGTGTATGCCAAGGTATGGCATCTGTGAGCTTATCCTTAGAGAGATTCATGGTGGTTCACTTACGGGCCACTTTGGAGAAGGCAAGATATACACCATAGCCAAAGAGCACTACTTTTGGCCTTATATGCTAAAGGACACCAAAGACTTGATCAAAAGATACTCTACTTGTCAAATGGCTAAAAGTCATGCACTTCCTCAAGGGCTTTACACACCATTGCTAACTCTACAGGGGCCTTGGTTAGATGTAAGCATGGACTTCGTGCTTGGTCTCCCGCTCACCCAACACAACAAAGATTCTATCTTGGTGGTGGAAGATTGGTTTTCAAAAATGGCACATTTCATTGCTTGTCATAAGACCAATGATGTATCTCATATTGCTGATCTATATTTCAAGGAAGTGGTGAGGCTTCATGAAATTCCCTTCTCCATTATTTCGGATAGAGACTCAAAGTTCCTAAGTTATTTTTAGATCACTCTTTGGAGAAAGTTAGGCATGAAGTTAAAGTTTAGCACAACATGCCACCCTCAAACGGATGGCCAAACCAAAGTGGTGAATCAAACCTTGGGGACCTTGCTATGGGTACTTATAAAGAAGAATTTGAAGGCTTGGGATGTTGTCCTCGCACATGTTGAATTTGCTTACAATCGAGCCCCAAGTAGAACTGCAAGTGAATCACCGTTCAAGGTGGTGTATGGGCACAACCCTCTCGCCTCACTTGATCTCTTACTCATACACTAAGAGAAGATGAATGCCAAGGCTAGCAAGAGAGTAAAATAGCTCCCAGAGCTCCATAAGAGAAGGCTAACAAGAGGTACCAAAATCAAGCCAACAACCACTGCAAGCAAGCCTTGTTCCAACTAGTAGATTTAGTTTGGATTCACCTTAGAAAGGAATGATTCCTTCCCAAAAGGAAATCCAAGCTAATACCACAGGGTGACACACCTTTTGAGGTCTTTGAGAAGATTAATGACAATGCTTACAAGTTGACCTTCCGGGAGAGTACGGGGTTTCTTATATATTTAATGTTGCAAACCTCAAAGAGTACTACAATGATGATAGCCTTGAGAAATTGAGGGCAAATTCTCTCCAATAAAGGGAGGATGATGTGCCCTTAGAGGACCAGCTTGTGGAGCATGATCATGATCAATCAAACAACCTAAACCCATAAGAGATCAAGGCTACGGTTTAACTTGTCAAGGAAATCCAACCAGTCCAATATTCTAGTTCAGCCCGTGAAAAGGCTAAACATTGCTGCCTTGTATCTTGAGTTCCAGAAAGGTGGGGGAAATGATTTTTGAACCAAAAGAAAGCTTCAGATGTCACGAATCCAAAAAATCAAGTTTCAAGTCATTTGGAGTTCATTTGATCTCAACTTCCACTCTAAAGTCAACTACTCCAGATTCATTTCCAACATCACATGCTGAGATAATCAACGAGTGGTTGAGCTATTTCCATGGTTGATTCATAGGGTTTCGTGGCATCAAATTGTGTCATAATATTTATCAATACTCCCCCTAAAAGATGGTGCAAGGTATTTGCTATTAACCAACCCTAAAACTCATGAAACACCCTTTTAACCGGTTTGAGCTGTTTTGCATTTTGGGCTTAATCTAGCTGTTCAACACTTGTTTTAAGGCTAATCAAAGCTCAAATCAGTTGTCTAGAGTACATGGAAGGTGTTGGAATAGTACTAATCACATTGTATTATTTTTAGACACCTATTTTGATGGAGACTTAAAGCTAATGTGTTATCAAGCTTTAAGCTCTCTTATATACTTAGATTAGCAAGTGTTGGTGTGAGTTCCCAAACTGATTAAGACATGGGCAACAGCTGAGAATTGGGTTTAAATAACCTCTCTTCTCTCTTGTATTCATTAGTTAATGAGTTAATGAAAGGTAGAGTTTAAACTCCCGCTTGTGTTTTCCTTCTCTTACTTATCTCTATCCCTAGCGCCCTAGAGTGGTGTGCAAGAGTCCTTAAAGATCAATTGAGTGGCGGTATGTTATCTCTTTGATCCTTAGGGAGCACTCTAAGTAATCTTGGTGGTGATATCTTATCCAAGAGAACTTAGTTTATCTCTTTCTAGCTCTTGCTCACAAAACCGAACCTCATTGCATCCCATTTGACTTGGCTACTTGAGATCCCTTCTTTGTTTCATCTTTGGGACTTAGCAGTACATCAAAGGGCATGTTATATTCCATTGATCCACATCTTTATTAGGCAAAATAAATCCCTAGATGTCTTAAATTAATTGAATTTTCCAATAAGATTACAGCATTATTCAAACACCCAAATGAAATTTGCTTGCTTAGCACTTTTATGGGATAAAAATTAATAGACTGCATTTAGACTATGTGGGAATGACATCTGTTCTAAATTACAACACCCGTGCGTTTATAGACAAGGTCATACACATAGAAACTTATGCTCATAGAACTAGACTCAAACATTATTGTATAGCGAACACAAGTCTTCAGATGCAATGGTAAGGCCTAACCAGATATTTAGAAAGGTCTTTTAATGTGAAAGAAAAACCTTAACTCACTAATTAGGAAAGACTTTAACTTTTAAAGTCTCTAGGTTTTCAAAAGGAAAATAGTTTCACTACTTCTAACCCTTGCTCTACCAACCATTGAGTATGTCTGCTCTCTCCATTATGGGGCTCGAGGAGCAAATCGCACCTTAGGGGCAAGGAATGAGCTTAGAGCTAAGACTTTTCTAATAGTTTGAGTTCAAACTATTTTAAACTTTCGATTTAAATCACCACGGTGAATATACAAAATAATTATTGATTGAGCTAGTGCGTAGCTTATTCGTGAGAGTACACATCATTCAGCCTATACTCTAGCAAATGGCTCCCTTAATCAATCAGCTCACTCAAGTCACGCATAGTTAACCAATTGCACTGATAATCATTCCAAAACCACATTTACACACAAAAACATTACATATGCCACATCATTCCAAAGACATTCCTAGGCTGCTATATGAAATGCAGGACTGAGGTCATCGCCTGTGGTCGCAGGACCTTGCTCTGATACCATCTGTAACACCCCTATCCACCTAAAATCTATGGGCCATATGCCTAAACCCAACAGAGTTCCACCTAAAATCTAACCATTTTCTAGACTTAAAGCCTTACATTAGGTTCTTGGAACGATAAAACATACAAGACATATCCATAAACTCGACGGCTACACACCGGAGACCACAACTCTATGGGCTACACACTCGTAGTACACTAAGTATAAAGTTTAGTAAAAGAAAGAAATAAGAGATACAGCTCAACAGATCACACATCGGGAGCATTGGGATTTATATCCCAAAAATAAACAACTCTAGCTAAAAAGGCAATTGACTAATCAGATGGTTGGCTTACATGGCCATACAGAGCGACATCTATTTAATATGCGACACATGGACTAATATGTTTAATTTGCATAAGCTCAAGAACTTATGACCACGTTACATTACATCATCAAACTCGTAAGTCTACGTGTATATGTACATATAACACCTTTTTCAAAGCAAGAGGGAGACTCTAACTTGACTTATGTGAACTGACTTCTATATGTGATTTCAAGAACTTGGGAAAAGGGAAAAAGAGAGGGGATGAACTACCACACACTCAGTGAATGATCCTCAACCCTAAGAAAACAAAACCATTGCACATAATACTTTTAAGTAGGAGTCACGCACGTTTGATATTTAATATCACATAAGAATCATATAAGGTCTCCTGTTCATTATTAGCTCAGTAACCTTCGAGATTCAAAAGATATTCCTAGCCTCCTTCTATTCCATGCACAAGAGTTCTCAACTTGCCTAAACTATGCCTCTTGTAACTTAGGAGTGACAGCCACTTGTTACATTTGCTTAACATCACCTAATAGGCATACGAGACCCAATAGCAACCTGACTCATAAAAAATTTTAGGTGTTGAGAATAGTGGAGCATTTAGTTCACACATAAACATCTTAAGGAGTTTAATTAAAATCACCAACTGGGATTCTTTTTAGTGGGAAATTGTCATTAACAAATAATGGACAAAGACCATTGCTTAAAGCAAAGAAAGTGACCTACCCCAACAAGTGCACGAGTATTATAGTTTAGAAAAGATATCGTTCCTATAGGGACCAATTGTAGTCTATTGAGTTTTGTCCTATAAAAGTGTTAAGCAAGCAAATTTCAATTAAGCGTTTGAATGACGCTATAATCTAATTGGAAAATTCAATCAATTTAAGATATCTGGGGATTTGTTTTGCCAAGTAAAGATGTGGATTAATGGAATATAACATGCACTTGATCTATATTGGGAGATCAAAAGGGATGCAATTGCATTTAGAATTCAATCTTTTCTTTCGAAATAAACAGAATTGCCTAAACTAACCAATTATCATACTTTCAAATGTCCTTGTTTAGTCTAAGGTCCTCTTAACAAGTGAATCTTTCTCAAGTATTGCTAAGTCAAGTCCTATCTTATCGGTCAAAAAGCAAGTTTTACCTTTTAGTCCTTGACTTAGATATTTAGAATTATAAAGTAAATTTGACCAAAATTTACTTACAACAATCTCACACACAAGATAGAACTCAACCAATTCCAATCAAGAACAAGTATAACTAAATAAAAATGAGAGATTTCAACATCAATACTTGGCTGATAATCCCTAGATTTAGAAAACTACTCACACATATTTAAATAACAACAACTAAAAAAAGTTTAAGAGAAAAAAACTTAGCACAATTAGAGATCCTTCGAAGGTTTCCCATCTTTGCAAGGGCTCTAAAATAGCAAGTACTTCTCACAACTTGCACGCAAAACTAACTAGAAATCTAAAACTGAGCTAAGAAAACGGAAAAGAATGGGAAAGATTAGAGAGCAAGATTTCTCGTTTTGCTGTGTATCTGCAAAGTTGCTGCCAAATGGCTCTATTTAAAGAAGAACTTGATTAATCTCAGCCGCACGATGAAGGAAAACGAAGAGACTTGCAGTTATGATTTCAACAGGGACCGTGGCCTTTACCACGGACCATCCATGGTGAGCTGTATCTCAATATTCTTCTGTTCTTTCTTCCTTCCATGGGCATAGTGACTTAGGGGTGTTCGTGGGGCATTAAGCTACACTAATTTAGTGGTCAAATCTGGGGTAAAATAGTCCAAAAACCTGCAGAACACAGAAAAGAACCATACGCTAGTCTAAAACAGAAAAAGGAGTGCATAATTTATCATAAAACACATAATTCTCCCTAAAAATAACACAAAATGACCTCAAAATAGAGTGTACTTCAAACACTTATCAAACTCCCCCATGCTTAAACTATTGCTTGTCCTCAAGCAACTATGAAACTGAGGTAAAAATGAAGAACCTCCTCAGGCAGACATTAGTAGCAACATCACTAGCTAAATCAACCCAAGAAACTTAGGCCAAAAGTGATTAAAACCCTTTACAAACAGATAGGAGAAGGAAAATTTTAAAATAAAAGTAAGAACCATCACATCAAAATAATAAATCAATCACTGAAATTAACTTGAACAATTATATTGGCATATTACAATAAGTAGAGCTAGAAGAACCAATAGAACCTCACTTTAGGGATGAGACACTCATCACTCATGTGTTTAAAGTTGAATGCGATTCTCAAATCTCATTCCATAGAACCAAATCAACTATAAGCTTGATAAGAGTCTCTAATTTGCCACCATTACAATACAAAACACACAGAGCAATCATAAGAATTTTTTAAGGGTTGTAACGGGACAAATTAGGTAAAGTTAAGGAGGGAATAAACATTTTGAGATTTGTGGAGCTAAAAGCCAAAGACTAAGAGCGTAATCCCTCATCTCCCAACTAAAACATATTCCTCAAGCCTATACATCTCAAAATATCAAGAAAATCCCCAGTGAAATGAAAAGAGAAAGTGCTTAAAAATATAAAACTAATGCCAAATCCTTTTATTTCATCATATTTTTCTTTTCTTTTTGTGTTTTTTTTCTTTTTTCAACACATTTTTTAAACACCTTAGAATTGGTTTGTTTGTTTTATATTTATTTTCTAATCGAAGAGGATGATCGTGGCAAACGAAACTATGCACTCTCAACACTTTTCTTGCAATTCATAAAATGTAACCCAATTGACTTAAAGGGAAAATAGAACATGAATCCTTTATCACATCCAACCAAACCACAATATCCATAAAAGGTTATTATCCACAAACTACTTCCAATCAACTATGAAACTCTATAGCCTTGGCTAAAAAGGGTAAGACATGTGTATGGCCAAAGATGATAGTATAGGTCCTCATCAATAAATACGGTAAAGGCTTAAAGGAGTAACAAAATAAATCGTTCATATAAGGGTGGCTATTTGGCCAATGTAGCTCATAAAGTCAAAAAATGCCTCAGTCATGTTGCCTAAATATGCATGCTGAATGTGATCTTGAACAAGAGTCAAAGCAAGTTCTAGAGACTTGAAATCTAGGAAGAGTTACATATGAAAGAAAATATGAAACTAAAATGATGAACTAGTCTATTCAAGCTCAAAACCTCATAAGACAAAGCTCATCTAGCTCATTGAATTCATATGCCAAATAATCATGCCAGGAATCATTATGGAATCAATTCATATCTAACTTGATGGTCAAAACATGAAGCACAGTTTAAAAACTCATAAACAAGCATTTTATTCATAAATACACCTAACAAAAAGGGTCAAAATAGGGAAAAGAAAGCTACTTAGTCTAAAGACTCATCATAAGAGGATTTATAGGCTCATGTTTTTTCAGGTTTTTTTTATTTTTTGTTGTTTTTATTTTTTTATTTTTTTTATTTTTTTCTCTTTATTACTACGCCTAAAATTCAACTAGAGGTTGAAGAAAATGTCAAAACAAAACTAAAACGAAGAAAGAAACCTAAAAATGCAAACTAAAACAAAGAAAGAAACCTAAAAAACTAAGTGATCAACTAAAAATGCAAACTAAACCTAAATGCATGGCCTAAAAAATACAAAGTTTCACACATACATAACATAGATATATACAACCACAAACACATAACAACTACAGCAACTCCCACTTGCGTAGACAAAGCATTGTCATCAATGAAAGCACCTAAAAAAAATATAAGACTCTATGATGTAGATTAAGGCTTAGTTCAAGACCCTCAACCAAAGAATGGGAAGACCTTGCTCACTAAGCACCACAATGATCAGCTCTGTGAGGGAAAATAATGCAGTTTTGATGCTTGTCCAGAGTGCTACATACCCTAAGTCTTCCTATAGACATACACACATCATTTTGAGGCTAACCAGCAGCCTTAGTCTAGCTCAGTTTTAATAAAAACTACCTAAAGTTCAGTGCATTTTGGTTGCTCTAATAGGTACTGGTGGATCATTTTCCATCAAAGAGTATCACCCCTTTTGGATAGTAACCTATCTCATTTGTTAGTACTATAGTCAGCTACTAAATGATAAAGGTTGCTTGAGTTTCAGCAAAATAGTCCAGCAGTAGCAGCAGATTAGTTTAGTAGCAACAACAGTTTTGGTGATTCATTTAAACCCCAGCTTAGCATATCATTTTGGCTCGTTTTAGGGCTTTAAAATGTTTCAAAAATATTATTAAGTGAGGCCCTAAATGTGCAGATTTAGATCACCTAGCATCAGCTTTTAACTAGCACAACATTCAGGAAATACCTTTTGATCTAATGGATTTCAGGGTACTGTACTTTGCTGACCAACCTACCTAAGCTCGATGTAAGCAGCTGCAAATAACCTCCACAGCCATCATTAGTAGTCCTTGGGAGTGGTTTTAGCTCGGTACTTCAATAATGGAGATTAGTAAGGGCATGAGGTGCCAAAAATTAAGGGTTAGTTGCTGTTTTAGGCAGTTTGCATTCAAACTAATTTAGCTATTTTTGTTTTAAGCTAGTTTATGTTTTAGCCGTTGATCTTGTATGAAAGGCTGAGTATAAAAGGCTTGTTTTTCATTGCAAGCATCAGATTATGATATATGAAAAAAAACATCAGTTGCTAGTTTAAGCAAACTGTCTCAAATCTCTCTAAACTTTATTGTGTTTGGTGGTGTTTAGCGAGCAGGTTCTTTACCTGATCTTCTGGTGCCTTAGCTTTAGGAAGATTGGTGGTGAACTCCTTCAGTCTTGGATGGTGGTGTCAGCCTTTATTCCAACATATAATCCTTCCATGTTGAGTCGTTAGGTTTGGTGCATTCCAAGCTTGCAGTTCAGAATACATCATCTAGTATTAGAGCCCAACTTTGGTTCTTAGTGAGTTTTCTTCTTTCCACTGTTCTTCTTACTTAATTTTAAGCTCATCTCTCTTTCCTACAATCTTGAACTTGTTGTTTAGCTACAAAAGAACCTTGCAAACCCAACTTAATCTAGCTACAAAGCACCCAAATCCCCAAAACAGCCCCAACAACCCTTTGTTTTACCTTGGGCATCATGGGCAAGAGGGACAATACTTATCCTCCTCCTCAACAACCTGTTAGAGTTCCTAGGATTCCTTTTCTGGAATAGGCTCATGAACTCAGAAGGGATATGGCTACCTTAGAAATGCAAGAAAATATTAGGACACTAATTGCGCAAATTAAATAGCTTATCACTCAGCCTAGAGGCAGGCAAAGATAGAGAACCACTTCAGGATCCTCTTGATGATTCCTATCCTTCCCTTAACTCCCATTATGGCAATAGCTCTTCTAATGGGGATGTTAAGCCCAGGAGAAGGAGAATGCATAGGGATGACCTCACAAACTTCAGAATAGAAACCCCTGAATTTGATTGTAGCCTTAAGCCTGAAGATTACCTTGAGTGCGTACAACCTTTAGAAAGGATTATAGAGATCAAGGGATACTCTGGGGAAAAGGCTTTCAAACTTGCTATTTTGAAACTAAAACAGTATGCTTCCCTCTATATGAAAACCTGTAAAGAACCACAGCCTTAGAAGGAAAATCCAAGATCAAAACTTGGGTTGAAATGAAGAAGCACATGGATAAAAAGTTTTTGCTAGCCACCTACAAGCAAAAACTTTATCTCAGAGTTACTTCTCTTCAGCAAGGAAGCATGAAGGTTGAGGAATACATCAGAGAATTTGAGCAACTCCAGTTCAGATGTGCCTTGAGAGAGGAGCCTAACCAGACCATTGCTAGATTCCTTAAAGGTTTAAACGCTGCAATTCTAGAAAGGGTTGAACTTCAACCTTTCTGGGCCTTTGAATATGCCTGCAAGCTAACTGTTAAGGTTGAGAAGCAGCATAAGTCTAGAAGGACTCACTCAACTATCTTAGCAAAACCCTCAGTGTTATGCGAGATCCTCCTTCTAGAGAGGACAAGGACATAGGGAAAGGAAAGGAAGTTGCTAAGGAAGTTCCTAAAGACTAGAAGAAATACTTCAAGTGCTATGGATAAGGCATTTTCAAGCAGACTGCCCTAAAAGAAGGGTTCTGACCATCAGAGAAATTGAAGATCTTGATAAGATGGAGGTGGAAGAAGATTAGAAAGAATCTAATGAAGAATGAGAGACCTTATACTTGCCACTAGCAGAGGGAGAAATGCTCATGATCAAGAGGCTACTTCATGCTACTGAAGCTCCACCTGAGGCAAGTTAAAAAGAACAGATCTTTCACTCTAGATGCAAGGTAGCTAACAAGACCTATAATCTGATTATTGATGGAGGAAGTTGTACCAATATGGCTTCCACTAAGTTAGTTGACAAGGTTGGCTTGGCTACTATGACGTATCTGAAGCCATACACCTTGCAGTGGCTCAAAAAGGGCAATGAGGTAATAGTTACTAAGCAAGTTATAGTAGCTTTTTTCAATTAGAGGTTACAAGGATGAGGTTGTATGTGATGTCTTGCCAATGGATGCCTGTGATCTACTCCTAGGCAGTATAACAGAAATGTCTTGCACCATGGTCAGTCCAACACCTACTCCTTCAAATAAAATCACAAGAAACAGACCCTCACCCCCTTAGCCCCAAACCAAACACATAATCCTAAAACAAAGAAGGGAAGCCTAAGGAAAGTGTCTTACTTGTCAGTAGAGGTAGAGTGAAGAGAGCCATTTCCAAAGAAAAGACTGTATTCGCTTTCTTGGTAGTGGAAACTGCCTTGAGAGTTAGCTCAGTGTCCCGCAGTCCTTTGATCCAGCCCTTACTATAGGAGTTTGAGGATATCTTTCCCCGAGAACTCCCTCCTCACCTTCCTCTCAAAAGGGGAATTGAGCACCAGATAGACTTGATTCCTTAAGTCCCTCTACCTAGTAAACCTACTTACAGGTATAACCCTACTGAAACCAAAGAGTTACAAAGGCAGGTTTAGGAGTTGATTGGTAGAGGTTATGTGAGGGAGAGCATGAGTCCCTACTCAGCTCAAGCTCTTTTAGGTGCCTAAGAAAGATGGCAGTTGGGGAATGTGTGTGGGTAGTAGGGCTATTAACAACATCACAGTCAAGTATAGATACCCTATTCCTAAATTTTATGACATATTAGATGAGCTACATAGTTCTAAAGTCTTCTCTAGGATTGATCTAAGAAGTTGGTAGATCAGAATGAGGGAATAAGATGAGTGAAAAACTACTTTCAAAACCGAGCAAACGCTATATAAATGGCTTGCTATTCCATTTAGGCTGTCCAATGCCCCAGGCACCTTCATGAAGCTGATGAATGAGGTGCTTAGGCCCTACATTGGTCTGTTTATGGTAGTATACTTTGATGATACTCTTGTGTACATCAAGACTGAGCAAGACCATATCCAGCATTTGAAGCAAGTCTTTTCCACACTTGGAGAGCAGAAGCTCTATAGAAAGATTGAAAAGTATGAGTTCTTTGTTCCAAGAGTTGTTTTCCTCAGATATATGGTCTCTGGTGATAGCACTCAGGTAGATGAGACCAAGGTTGAGGAAATCAGATGATGGCCCGTTCCAAGTTTAGTCACAGCAGTGAGGAGTTTTCTTGACCTACCTTCTTTTTACAGAAAGTTTATCAAGGATTTTAGCTCAATCACAACTCCAATCACAGAGTGCACGAAGAAAGGCAATTTCTCATAGCCTCCAGTAGCGAAGAAGGCCTTCGAGACAATCAAGCAAAAACTTTATGAGGCATTTATCCTAGCCTTCCTTAATTTTGAAGAATTATTTGATGTAGAGTATGATGCCAGCAGAGTGGGCATTGGGTCTGTTCTAACTTAACTCAGAAAACCGTTGCCCATTTTAGTGAGAAGCTCAGTGGTCCCAAGCTTAACTATTCAACATATGACAAGGAATTCTTTGTAATAGTGAGACCATTGAGTCACTAGAGTCATTATCTCAAGCCTAAGGCTTTTGTTCTTTGCTCTGATCATTAGGCCTTAAAGTTCTTCAATGGCCAGCCCAAACTCAATGCCAGGCATGCTAAGTAGGTTGAGTTTTTACAAGCCTTTACTTTCTCTACCAAGTATAAGAAGGGCACTGAAAATGTGGTAGCTGATGCCCTTTCTAAGAGGTATGCTTTAATCTCAATCCTAACAGCAAAGCTCTTGGGTTTATAAGCCATGCAAGCCTATTATCCTGAAGATCCAGCATTTCAAGACTTGGTAAAGAACACTCCAGCTCAAGGTCCCTACATGATGCAAGAGGGATTTCTGTTTAAAGGGAACAAATTGCATGTTCTAGCCTATCCTATGAGGGAGTTATTGGTTAGGGAAGCCCCTGGAGGATCCTTACTAGCCACTTTGGCTTGAACAAGGCCCTTGATGTCCTTAGGAAGCATTTCTTTTGGCCTAAAATAGGAGAATGTTCATAGGGTTGTGTCAAGATGCTCTATCTCCCACAAGGCGAAGAGTTAGTTCCATCAAGGCCTTTACACCCAACTTCCAATCCCTTTCAGGCCATGGGTGGATGTCAGTATGGATTTCATAGTGGCCTTGCCAAGAACTCAGAGGAGTAAGGATTTAGTGATGGTGGTCGTTGACAAGTTTTCCAAAATGGCTCACTTTGTAGCCTATCATAAAGTTGATGATGCATCCCATGTTACTGACTTGTACTTTAAGGAGATAATTAGGCTAAATGGGGTACCAAGGACCATTATGAGTGACATAGACACCAAGTTTTTGTCTCACTTTTGGAGGAGCCTTTGGTATCTGTTAGGAACCAAGCTGCTCTATAGCACCACCTACCATCCCCAAACTGATGGCTAAACTGAGAAGAACCTGAAAGAGTGAGATCTCAAACTCCCACATGCTGAATTTACCTATAACAAGACCCCAACTACAACTTCTAATTGTTCACCACTTGAGACCCTGTATGGGTTCAACCTCCTTACTCCCCTTAATCTCATCCCACTACCTACTAATTGCAAGGTCAGCTTTGAAGCTGAAAAGAGAGCCAAGGAGATGAAGAAACTGTATGAGCAAATCAGAGTTCATATTGAAAAGATCAATGAGGCTTACAAAGCCGAGGCCAACAAGAATAGGAAGGGAGTTGAGTACCAGCCTGGAGATCTTGTCTGGTTGCACCTTAGGAAAAAGAGGTCCCCTACCGGGAGGAAAAGCAAATTGATGGCCAAAGGAGATTGACCTTTCAAGGTCCTAGCTAAGGTAGGGGCTAATGTATACAAGCTAGAATTACCTAAAGACATGGCTGTACTTTGCTAATGCTAAAGTTGGATTCAGATTCAGATCCTAAAGTTGTAGATTCAGATCACTCAGCATCAGCTTTTAACAGCACAAATATTTAGGAAATACCCTTTGATCCAATGGATTTTAGGGTGCTATACTTTGCTAACTAGCCTGCCTAAGCTCGATGTAAGTAGCGGCAAATCACCTCCAAAGCCATCATGAGTAGTCCTTGGGAGTGGTTTTAGCGCGACACCTCAATAATGGAGATTAGCAAGGGCATTAGGTGTCAAAGATCAAGGGGTAGCTACTATTTTAGGCAGTTTGCATTCAAACTGATTTAGCTGTTTTTGTTTTAAGCTAGTTTCTATTTTAGCCGTTGATCTTATATGAAAGGCTAAGTATAAAAGCGTTGTTTTTCATTGTAAGCATCAGATTATGATATATGAAAAAAACCTTAGTTGCTGGCTTAAGCAAACTGTCTATAATCTCTCTAAACTTTATCCTGTTTGGTGGTGTTTAGTGAGTGGCTTCTTTATCTGATCTTCCAGGGCCTTAGCTTTAGGGAGATTCATGGTGAACTCCTTCAGTCTTGGATGGTGGTGTCATCCTTTATTCCAGGACATAACTCTTCCATGTTGAGTTGCTAGGTTTGGTGCATTCCAAACGTGCTGTTCAGCATACATCACTCTAAAAGGGAGGGGATCAGATAGGTGGTGGACAACAGTCTTGTCAATAGGTTCCCCCATGTAGTAAGGTTTAAGACGCTGCTCATTTCCCTTTAACATACCAATTGTCTTGTTCTAGACTTCCATTACTCCATAAGGGAAGACTTTTATAACTTTAAATGGGCGCGACCATTGGGATCTTAGCTTGCCCAGAAATAACCGCGACTTAGAATTGAACAACAACACGGAGTCACCTACCTCAAATCTTTTCTTCATAATATGCTTGTCATGCCTGTGCTTAGTCCTTTCCTTATAAATTCTTGAGCTTTCATAGGCCTCCAGATGTAACTCATCTAACTCATTCAACCATGGAAGCCTCTTCTTACCAGACACCTTAAGATTGAAGTTTAGAGTTCTAATTGCCCAATATACCTTGTGTTCTAACTCAACTGCCAAATGGTAAGATTTTTCGAAAACTAAGCGATATGGAGTAGCATTGAGATGTGTTTTGTAAGCAGTCTGGCAAGCCCAAAAGTGGATCATCGAGCTTTTGAACCAATAGTTTCGGGACCGATCCACCGTTTTTCTCAAAATGCTTTTCAATTCTCGAATAGATAACTCAATTTGACCACTAGTTTGCGGATGATAGGGCATAATAACTTTATGAAAAACCCCATACTTCTTTAAGAGGGACTCAAATGGCTTGTTACGAAAATGAGTCCCAGTATCACTCAAAAGAGCTCTTAATGTGCCAAACCTTGTAAATATGTTCTTTTAAGAAACTTAGTAATCAACTTGGAATCATTAGTGGGAGAGGCTTGGAAAGGTAATCAGCCGCCATGAGGATATAAAGATTATTGTAAGAAGAAGGACAGGGTCTCATAAAGTCAATTCCCCAAATGTTAAAAGTTCTACCTCAAGAATCCCATTTTGAGGACTCTCATGCCTTTTGGAAATGTTCCTCGACCATTGGCATCTATCACAACCTGTAATGAAGGTTCTGACATCTTTAAAGAGAGTGGACCAATCGAATCCGGCTTGAAGCATCTTCGCTATAGTAATTAGGTGCATTGTCTTGAGGGCAAATTTTTTACCTTTTCTAATTTTCTATTTAGTTAATTCTTATTTTTCTATTATAATCAATAAAGATGTAATCTTTAAGAAGTTCTCACCTACTGTAAATTATTTATTTTGTTTTTACTGTAGCTAAACTAAAGGTTATATGTTTGCATGATTGTTTGATAGTGTAATTAGAATAATAGATTTCTTATTTTGGAAAGTAGAGGCCGTTAGTGATCACTGGCGGTTACATGATGCTTCCTATCACATCATCATTCCTTCGCCCTCGAATCCAGATCCTTGGTTCGAGACTAAGGAGTTAAGACAGGTCCCACACTAGGGATTTCTCCGGGAGGGCTTTTTGAGAACCTTTTCAAAGCAGAATTAATTTGTCTGTTTGGTTGTCGCTTTGGTATGATTCACTTCAGAAAGAAATATGATTTGTACGCTCACTGGTGACTTTATTAATTGTATAATTGTGATTACTTTTTTTTCATCTTTTTCTTATCTCCTATTCTTTCTTTTGTTATTTTTATTTTCAGTAAAATGGTTCTGATCCAGGATAATGAGACTGTTTGGACCAGGAACTAGGCCCTGCTCAGGCCTAGGGACCAGTGAGGTTCTTGGATAGCCAGACTGCTTGTTCTTGGTTTAGGCAATAATAACTGCCAGGGATCTGGACCAGGTGGCTAGACCCAATCCTTGTCCATGAACTAATCGGTTCTTAGATCAGGGACTAGGACCAGTTGGATGATCCAACCCTATAAGTTTGCTAACTTTGATTTATTAAAAAAAATATAACTAATGGTTAGTTTCAAAATAAATAAAAAACATAAAACATCCAGCAAAGCGTAGTTGAACAATTCGTGTGGGATTGCACCCTTTTGGAGGTGGATTGTTACAGTAGTGGCTGCGTTGGGGATAATTTTCTTTAAGAATTCAAATCTGACATTTAATATAGGAGATTGTTTTAATCACGCTTGCATTAGGCACCTTGCATTGAAAGGGTCAGCCTTATGCGGGATAGCGACACGTCTAGGTAGCAATCCCATTATTACCCCCGGGATATTAGCTAGCTACTTAATAGGTCCACTAGACTCAACCGAATATGCAGTTGGCACACCCACTCATGACATACCTTTTGATCCGCTTAACTTAGGAAAGAAATCAAAACATCCCAACTTGTCATGCACCTTATGGATGATGTACAGGGTGTTTGGTCATGAGAAGACTATTCTAAACCTGACCTAAAAGCTTAGAACCTTGGTCTAGTTGCATGCTTGGATGTGTTCTTGTATGATTTAACTTTTTTGTCCAAAGGTCTATGCATTGATGCTTTAGTCTTAGAGAGCCTATGTTAGGAAATGTTGGACTTAGTGGCTAGAGTTATAAACCAAGTCGACTTCAAGGGCAATTGACCTCTAAAGGGCACTTAGCATCGGACCTAACTAGGTTCTAGCCTAGTATAGTGAATAAAAAGTCCCAAAAGGAGACCTAACCATGCTCAAATATGCATAACTGGGTGTTTAAAAAAAAAAAGAGAGTCTGCTCCTTAGTAGAAGTCTATGATTGTCATAGAAAAACTCGAGTAGGATTATTGTCAATCCGAAATTAGGAATAAGAGTTGGTGTCCTTGGCAAACTATGAAACCGACCAGTGTCTTAGGGGGCGTCTACTTACAGTCAGTTGGTTTGGACGTATGATAGAAAGATTAGAAGTTAGCCAACCAGTGCCAGGGCGCAGCATGGATACCAGCTGATACCTGTAGGTAAGATAAATTAAATCTATATTAGTGTGAGTCAAGATAGAGTTAGCATACTGAGCCCTCAGTCTTAGGATTTTTGCAGTGCATGAGTCAATATATTTTGAGTCCTTATTGCATGAATAATGGTTTTTGGATGAGCCTGTCCTGAGCACTTTCTTTTATTTATTAGGATATGAAAAACTAAGAAGGTATAAGAGCGAAGTCGACCAACTGGGGGACTTCTATCTAAGGAGGAATTAGAAGAAAATCCATCGGTTAGGTCAGGGCGAAGGTCTAAGTCAAGGGGAAATCACACGCCTATTCCATTAGCAGGGAAGAGCGAGATCACCCAACTCATGAAGCTAATTGAGAAGATGCTAGCTAAGATAGGGGAGAGCGATAGGAGGATGGAATCAATAATTGTTGCTCTTCATAACCTCAACAAAGAGTCCTAAGCGAAAAATAGTAAGCAACCTCCTGCACTATAAGTAGTAAATAATGAACAAAAGGGAGAGGTATAGATTAGGAAGGAAAGAGAGTTAGAGAAGAAGAGACATCAAGCCAATCCATATGTAAATCACATGAAGTAGCTACTTGAGAAATCTTCCTTGTTTAATTATTATTTTAATGATTATGCTGGTGTCACTTTAATCCCAAAAGAGAACCTAGTCCTAAAATTCACCATGCCTTACATCGGATTCCATAGGACCGAAAATCCACATCATCACGTAAGGAATTTCATTAGTGCTATGACTCTAAAGGGGTTAGACAAGGACATCATCCACCACATATTCCCTTGGACCTTTGACAAGGATGTCATGAGATGGTATAAAATCATTGACCCATGAAAGTTCACAAGTTGGGATGATATATCAAAAGAATTTTTATGCCAATATTTATATAACACTGATCTCCCAATCACACTCTGGGATCCAGAACTGCTTAAGTAAGAAGAGAAAGAAAGGCTCACTGACTACATGGCTAGATAGAGGGTAAAGATTGTCCACATTGTTATCCGACTCTCTGAAGCCGATCAAATAATATTATTTATTAGAAACGTTCGACCCTCATATAAGTAGCATATGTGGTTCACGCCATTTGAAAACTTCACTATATTAAGAAATGTTGGCATGCTGATAGAAGAAAAATATCCAAGGAGGCACCTGCCAAGGTAGGTAGCAAGTGGAAAAGCAACTACCAAATTAAAGATAACAAGGCTGGTAGTGCTAAGGATGTACACATGGTGAACTATTACCTAATATACTCCCAAAGAAATTACTTACACCCAAGTTCTGTAGTGACTTCTGCCTAAAGGCAATATAGAGCTTCCTAAAATTAACCCAGAAAACTAATTCCTTAGGCCATCCAAAAACTTTGATCTGATCAAGTGTTACAAGTTACCATTGGTCGCGAGGACATGATACAAAAGATTGTTGTAATTTTAAGAATATGTTGGGGAGGATGTTCAAGACCGGGTAATTCCAGTTGCCTTAGTAGCCCAGAAGCCCAACAAGAAAAAAATCCACTTGGGAATCATGAGAACAACTCTACTATTGACAATTGAGAAGAGGAATGGGACCCACCTATATTCATAGAAAACATTTATGACCCAAAACCAAGGGTAAACACGCCTACACCGAACTAAAAGTTTTTTTTCATATGGGAAGGTGATGAAGTTAGCGTCTATGACGACCAAGGAGGTAGTCTACCTACCAAGGCGGGTGATAATGACTTCTGGGGGGAAGATGAAGAAAACTACTCCTGGTGCTTGATAAGTGCTCTACAAACTTCATTTTTGGGATGTTTTGTAGCACTTTTTCGAGAATTTATGGGTTTTATGTTATAATTTATACTCCTATTCATATTTAATGGTTGGGTATGGTTCTTTGGTGACTTTTGTAGGATGTTAGACCATTTGACTTAGCAATTGACCCTCATTTAGGTGCATATTGGCCCACGTAGAGGTACCCCAAGTCCTATGCCTGTGGAGCAAGAGAAGAGTAGAAGATTTCGGATCTAATAAGTACTACAGTCTGCCCGTGATGGCTTCCACAGATCATGGTGAGACTGTAATTGCTAACCTCTTCATCTTTCTTCATTGTACATCTAAAGATGGTCGGTTTCAGTGCTTAAAAGGCAAGTTTTTTGGCTAAAGGAAGATCCATCATTATCATCTTACCACTACTCTCTCATCCATCTCTCTTAAGTTAGAATTTTTACATTACTTTTAGGAGTAAAAGGAGAGTTGAAGGTTGGAGGCTTGAAGATTATGGTACTATTAAAGGGCTGCCATTGTTGCAAAGTTTTATTCCCCTTGAATTTATCCTTGAACTCTTGTGTTAGTTGAATTTGAAATATGAGTGAGAAGTTTTATTTAATCTAAGGATTTGTTAGCCATAGTACTGTAGTTGGATCCTTAATTTCTAGAATCTTATGCTTACTTTATGATTTGAATGATTTACTTTTATCTTGAGATTGAAATGCTGTGAGTAAAGTTTGGCCAATTTTGCTTGCTTATATTAGGTAGTCGAGTGAAGTACTGAAAAGTAAAACTCACTATTAGATCACCTTGATGGAACTTGACTTAGCAAAACTCGAGAGAGAATTGCATGTGATGAAGAGACTTAGCATTCATCAATCATCAACCTAGACTAAATCAAAGACACTTGAAAGAGTGTTAGTTGATAACATTTGGGCAATTTAATTTATTTCGAAAGAAAGGATTAAATCTAACTCGATTGCAATTCCTTGAATCATCCAATCCATGAAAAGTGCATGCTTAATTCTATGATCTAACTCTTTGCTTGGCGAATAAAATCCCTAGATGCTTTACTTTGGTTGAATTTCCAATTAGATAATTAGTATATTTAAATCAACTCATTGAAAAGATTGATTACTTTGCATTTTCAATAGGACATTAGCTTGCTAAATTACTTTGGTTCCTGAGGATGATCTTTTAATCTAAACTACAATACCTGTGCGCTTGCGGACGTGTCAAGTGTTTGGCGCCATTGCCGGGGACCAAATGGTTAACTATTGAGTTAATCTTATGAAATTGACTAAGTGTTCTACTTTATTTTCCTTTTATTTTTGATTGCATTGGTAGTGTTGGTGATTGTGCTTTTAGAAAATTTTCCCTTTTTATGCGAAGTCCATTTCAGTATGAACCCAATCCTGAGACTGAGAGGACTTTCCGTTTAAGGAGGAAGAAGTAAAGACTTGTGAACTAAAGGAGCAAGGCTCAAGAGACCTCACCTATTCTGGCAGGAGGAGGAGGTGAGCAAAGAAGGACACTTAGGGATTTTGTTACCCCAGGAGGCCAAGGCATCACCTCAAGCATTGTTCATCCTAATGTACAGTCAAAGAATTTCGAGCTCAAGCCGGCTCTTATTTATATGATGTAACAATCCCAATTTGGGTGCACCCCGTTGAAAGACCCAAACTTACACCTCTCGGTCTTTTTAGAGGTGTGTGACACGTCGAAGCTCAACGGAGTCTCTACCGATGCCATTCGATTGCGACTATTTCCCTTTTTACTTAGGGACAAGGAAAGAGCATGGCTTCATTCTTTGCCTCCCGGATGCATCACCACATTGGATGAGCTTACTAGAGCGTTTCTTGCGAAATTCTTCCCACCAAGCAAGACGGCAAGCTTGAGGAACCAAATCACTAACTTTACCCAAACGGATGACAAGATGCTCTATGAGGCTTGTGAGCAGTTCAAAGACTTGTTACGATTGTGCCCTCACCATGGCCTTCCAAGATGGATGATTGTTCAAGCCGTCTACAATGGAGTGACCCAACCTGTAAGGTCCACTATTGATGCAGCACGGAGAACCTTAATGACTAAGACTGAGGATAAGGCCTACAATTTGATCGGGGAGATGGTGCTCAACAATTTTCAATGATCCAACGAACAAGGCTAACCCAAATGAGTAGGAGGTAAGCTTGAAGTTGACGCACTACTTAAAGCTAAAGTAGATGCTATGACTCAAAGGTTGTAACGATTGAATGTGAATGCTGTGAATTCCAGTGCCCCTCTCCCATCATGTGAAATTTGTGGTTCCATTGACCATTTGACTGAGAATTACCAAGTTGTGAGTCCTTTTGTCCAAAATACTAGTGACCAAGACAATTATGTCAATTATTTTAACCCGAGACTGATCAATGACCCTTATTCTAATACTTGTAATCCGGGTTGAAGGAATCATTCAAATTTCTCATATAGGCCTAACCCTTCCATCTTGCCCCACATGAATGCTAGGCAACCCCCCGTATTTCAAAGACCTCCCTTTTCCCAATAAGCTCCCCAAAAGTCCAACCTAGAGGCCATGATGGAGAGTATGCTTTTTGCTCAACAAAAGGAAGATGAGTATATAAAGCAATTAGCCTCTAAAGTTGATGTGCTCATTACTCATAATAAGATGTTGGAAGCCCAAATTGCCCAACAAGCTAGCTTTTCATCTACACCTCTAGGTACACTGCCTAGTAAACTCGAATCTAGCCCCCATGAGCATTGTAATTTGTTACCTTGAAGGAAAAAGTAGAGGACCCTAAGGACCCTGAGGACATACCAGTTGAGAAGGGTAGAGCAATGATCATATATGAGAGTAAAGAGAAAAATGATGGTGGCGAGCCCATAGCTTTTACAAAAAATGATAGCATTAAGATTCCCACAGTCTTTCCGCCTAAGCTTCTTGATGCAGGTAGCTTTTCTGTCCCTTATGTCGTGGGAAAAATGGAAATCGAAAGGGCCTTATATGACCTTAGTGCAAGTGTTAGTTTGATGTAATACTGTACGTTTCATAAGCTTTATTTAGGACCACTGCGACTCGCACCCTTTTCACTCCAATTAGCAGATGGTTCTGAAACATGACCTTTAGGTACAGTAGAAGATGTGCCCGTAAAAATAAGAGATTTTTGGGTGTTAGAAGACTTTATCATTGCTGATATGACTGAGACCGATGATGCCCAAATAATTCTTGATAGGCCCTTCTTGGTTACTTCAGGTTATAATAAAAGGGGGGCGGATAGCATTTGAAGCAAGGGGTTGTTATGCTATGTTCTGTTTTGTAGAGAAGGAAGTGGTTTCCCCTAATTCTTCCATGTCTGATGCAGTTCCCCTTTCTCCTGAGATTGAAATGGAGGATTGTTTGAATTGTCCTAATCTTTTCAATTTTGAATGGATTTCTACTGAGGATCCCAACCAAGGTTATATTAAGGTGGAGTTTGTTACTTCTATGCCACCTAGTATACTCAAGGTTGAGACCTATGGTTCTAATGAATCTCCCATGAGTGATTATTGCAGGTTTGCCCATGTGGTTCTTTCTTTACCTCCTATGGAAGGAGTCAGTTTAGACTTTGATCTTAGGATTGAACATGATAATAGTGGCCCATCTAATGGACCACGCCATTGGTTTGTCTTGTACGCTGATAACACATTATGTCATCATTTGTTGATCATGAAGGACCTCTAACCTGAGTTTCTAAAGTTGCACCGTCAATTGAAAGATTACAATTTTGTGGTTCGGAACAAAAACGATGCCTATATTTTCACTTATACCGAGTGGACATAGAAGTATGGTGAAGGTCTTGACCTTAAAAGAGTGCTTGTTAGAAAGCAACTCAAGTGCTTTTATAGCTTTGATTTCCATTTTTAGGTAGTTTCTCAAAAAAAGGGAAAAAAGGGAAAAAACGAAAGAGAGAAAGATGGTCAAGGGGATGAGAACAGGCGGTCCGTATTTTCCAATACGATCCGTGGTCTAGCTTGCCCAACAAAACGAAGAAAATGCAACCAGCAGCCACCACGGTCAGACCGTGGAGTCGTTCACGGTCAGTGGTGGATTGTCGCGGGCCACGGTCAAGGGTTTTAATCGTGGTGACCGTTCATTCTCCCCCATTTTCATCTTTTACCTCCAGTTTCTCTCTTTCTGCCTTCCTTTTTCTCTCTCTACACATTCCATTATCAAACTTGCAATTTCACCCTCATTTCTTCCCATTTTCACTCCATTTTCACCCAAAATCTAGCCTTTTCTCTTAATCTTTCTCTTTCTCCATCAAATTTCATCTTATTCTAGCATTTCTTTCTCAAGTTCGTCTTACTTTCACCCTTCCTCCGTATCCATTTTCTTCTCTCTCTCATTCTTCCTCTTTTTCGCTCAAATTCTTTATTTTCTTTTCACATACCTCATTCCTGAGTTTTTTGTTCCAATTTTGCACATTTTGACATCCATGGCACCCACCAAGAGACAAAGGAGCATTAAGGAGGTGGGGACATCTAGCTAAGCGCCACAACGGACCTCCCACACTTCCACCAATGCATGGAGTCGAGGTAATGTTGCTCATCCGCTTGGTTTAACTAACCCCAAACATATTGCTATATATAATTACTTGAGTGAAAGAATTATTGTGGCAACCTGTTATTATGATGAGGAGTTGTTGGGCTGTTTGGGATTATTAGATGACATAAGGTGGTTATTCGCACGCGGGGGGTATGAGGCACTTTATTGAAATGAAAGAGCATATATATCAGGACCTCACACTTGAATTTCTAAGTACCTTGCATGTTGAGGTCACCTGAGGGCCTCCATGTCAAGCGGTATATATATCATTTTATTTAGAAGGGTAGATTTATGAGTTGAACCTAAGTACCTTTAGTGACATATTTGGTTTTCTACCTAGCATTGGCTTACCAAACCTTTAAATTCCCCGCGATTCAACCCGAATGCATTTTGAGGCAAGCATTTGGGGGATTGTAGGTACAACACTAGTTCTTCCAAATGCACCCATATTAGGAACTCTTGCATTTAGGAGCTCAGTATATTCTCGCTTGTTATTTCTTTGCTCGGGTTGATAGTTTGAATGTTCCTAGATTATCTGAGTTATACCTCTTGTCTTGTATGCGAGATGGTGTCTAAATTGATCCTAGGCATTTTTGACCCAACAATTGTATACTGCAGTTGTTAGCACTAAGGGTAGAATAGTCATTAGGGGTATAATCAACACCATTGCTAGATTTTTAGGTACTGAGTGCAATCCTGAGGATCGAGTTTCTCGGTCCGAGTGGCTTGATCAAGCCTCTTTTGAGCTGATGAACTTTTGCAAAGTAGAGGCTGGATGTTTATGCTGGATTTTTCTTGGGGACCGGCTTATGTTGCTTCCCAATGTTGAGCAGACCATCTTAGTTCAATGGGCTATCCTTTATTAAGTAACTGGTGATGCTGAGGTTGCTCGCCCCACACCTCCTCCACCCCTATTTACTTGTCAAGCCGGGCCTAGTTCTTCCTCCCAACCTTCCTCCACTAACTATGGAAGCGTCCAAGCCAACCTTGGGTCCATTCAAGAGGAGTGAGTGTCCCTTCTAGCCTATGTTGCCTCTGAGAACGCCGCTCTTTGTGACTTTGTCCAAGAACGGTACGATGAGCTTCGCGGGATGCTTGCTACCCAGGCTCAATATTTTCAGGACTTTAGGATATGTTTACAGACCTAGCGAGATTGGCATATCTGTTATGGTTAACCTCCCCACCTTTCTTACCCACCTCCCTTCTGATTGTTTCTTGTTATTCCCCCTTCCCTTTTCTATATATGTGCTCACATTGAGGACAATGCTTTATTCAAGCATGGGGGAGTTAGTTAGTTAATTGATGGCGTTTAATGTCTGATTTGGTTTGGTGTGTACATGTGTATGTATTATATATATTGTTCATAATTGCATTTAGAGTTGCATTTTGAGTTTAATCTCATATAGCCAGAGCATGTTAGAGGTACATTTAGGTTTCTGTTCTCTTTCGGCTCCTTTTCATAGTTTTTGCATTTTCTTGGTATTCTTATTTGGCATATCTAGGATTAGTTTCAATCACCATGGCAAGTTGTTATTATGGGCATGCATTCACCAAAAAAAAAGAAAAATGCAAAAATGAAAAAAATGATAAGAAAATGAAGAAATGAAGACATCCTCTGATGATGAACTTTTTATACTAGGTAGACGTCCTTGGTTTAGATTAGACCTTTGATTTGCCCAACTGTGAATAAAAGTGTTTGAAAATGAGTTTGCTAAAATGAGCTTCATGTTTTGACCATTTGTTGAGTGTGAATTGATTACCCCATGATTCTTCACATGAATGTTCGCATGTGTCTCTTAATGAGCTAGGTATGACCCTTGTCGATGTCCCATAAGGCTTTGAGCTTTTAAAAACTAATTTATCAATTTAGTCTCTTGCTAATTCATTAGCGACTCTTCCTCGACATCATTTCTCTAGAACTTGTTTTGACTCTTATTCAAGATCACACTTGGTATATGCATTTAGGCAACATGATTGAGGCATTCTTTGACTTGTTAACCCAAAAGACCAAATAGGCACCCTTGTTATGCATAATATATCCCTTGCTAGCCCCTTTGAGCTTATATCCGTTTTTATTGATGTGAACCTCCGAACATAGCCGTTGGCCAAGCATTTATCTACCCTTAAGCCAAGACCAGAGAAGCGTTTCATCCTTGTAAACTGAGTTTGATTGGGAGTGAACAAGGTACATTAAGATCTTTCTAGTGGATTTGGTTGGTCAGTTGATGAAGGGATTTGTGTTCTTGTGTTTGTATAAGAGATCCCTTATTTTATTGTACAAAGATTAAAGAAGAGTTAAAATTCAAGGTTGAAATGTATTCCCTTAGTCAACTCTTTTGATAAATTGAAAAAAAGGGGAAGAACAGAAGGTAAAAAAAGAAAACAAAAAAAAGAAGAAAAAAGAAAGGAAAAAAAGAAGAATAAAGAAGGGTTAGCCTTATTTGGATTGCAAAAAGTATATTTGACTTTCAACTCTTTTCTCTTTATTTGGTTGTGAAAGGGGATATATTTGTTATTGAATTATATTGGAGAGTGTTGCATGAGAGCATTGGAAGAGTTTAGCTCTTAGTCTATGGCTTCTAGCTCCACATTTTCAAAATATTCGTTCCTTTCTTACCTTTACCCATGGCGCCGATACAACCTTATAAGGTCCTCTTGATTTTTCTAATGTGTATTGCATACTAATGATGGTGAATTAGAGACTCTTAACAAGCTTATGGCAGATTTGAGTCTATGGGATGAGAATTAAGGGAACCTTCCTACATTTTCAAACGCATGAGTAACGAGTGCCATATGACTACAAAGAGGTTCTACCGGCATTACTAGCTCCATTTGTTTCATATGTCGATATTATTGTATTTTAACGACTTGGGGGGTGATTCAAACTTGACATTGTGGTCTATCAACTATTTCGAAGACTTTATTTGCTAGCCTATTTGTTAAATAATTTTTGCACTTTTAGGCTAACTTTGGATCAGCTTTGCCATTGAGCTGCTACCAATATCTTTCCTGAGGAGGTTGTGAATGATTTTTGGACTTAGTGTTACTTGGGGATAAGCAACGATTTGAGCACGGGGGAGTTTGATAAGTACTTCTATATACTTCATTTTTTAGACGTTCTGTAGCACTTTTTCGAGAATTCATGGGTTTTATGTTATAATTTATACTCCTATTCTTGTTTAATGCTTGGGTACGGTTCTTTGGTGACTTCTGCGGGATTTTAGATCATTCCACTGGGATATTGACCCTCATTTGTGTGTATGGTGGCCCACCATGGAGGTACACCAAGCCCTATGCCCGTGGAGCAAGGGAAAAGCAAAAGATTTCGGTTTTAATGCTACTGAAGATGCTAACCTCTTTATCTTCCTTAGTTGTGCGGCTGCAGATGCTCAGTTTTAGTGCTTAAAAGGAGTGTTTTTTGGTTGAAGGAAAATCCATCATCACCATCTTACCAATTCCCTCTCATCCATTTCTCTGAAGTTAGAATTTTTAGTTTATTTTGGGGTGCAAAAGGAGAGTTAAAAGGAGAAGTTTTGCTTTTAGAGGTTTGAAGATTGTAGCCCCATTGAAGGGCGGCCATTGTTGTAAAGTTTTCTTCCCCTTTGAATTTATCCTTGATCTCTTGTATTAGTTAAATTTGAAATATAAGTCAGTAGTTTTATTTAATCTAGGCATTTGTTAGCCATAGTATCATAGTTGGATCCCTAATTTCTACAATCTTGTGCTTACTTCATGATTGGAATTACTTACTTCTATCTTGAGATTGAATTGTTGTGAGTAAAGTTTGGCCAATTTTGCTTGCTTATATTAGATAGTTGAGTGAAGGACTGAAAAGTGAACCTCATTATTAGGTCACCTTAATAGAACTTGACCTAGAAAAACTCGAGAGAGAATTGGATGTTAAGAGGAGACATAGTATTCATAAATCTTCAGCCTAGACTAAATCAAAGACACTTGAAAGAGTGTTAATTGATAACGTTTGCGCAATTTAATTTATTTTGAAAGAAAGGATTAAATCTAACTTGATTTCAATTCCTTGAGTCATCTAGTCCATGAAAAATACATGCTTAATTCTATGATCTAGCTCTTTACTTGGCGAATCGAATCCCTAGATGCTTTACTTTGATTGAATTTCTAATTAGACAATTAGTATATTTAAATCAACTCATTGAAAAGATTGATTACTTTGCATTTTCAATAGGACATTATCTTGGTAGATTACTTTGGGCCCTGAGGACGATCTTTTAATCTAAACTACAACACCCGTGCGCTTGCAGACATGTCAAGCTTTTAGCGTCGTTTTCAGGGACCAAATTGTTAACTATTGAGTTAATCTTACAAAATTAACTAAGTGTTTTACTTTATTTTCCTTTTCTTTTTGATTGCATTGGTAGTGTTTGTGATATTTCTTGTAGGAATTTTCCCCTTTTATGCGAAGTCTATTTCGGTGCGAACCTGATTCTGAGATTGAGAGGACTTTCCGTTTAAGGAGGAAGAAGCAAAGGCTTGAGAAATAAGGGTGCAAGGCTCAAGAGACCGCACTTATTATGATGGGAGTAGGAGGTGAGCAAAGAAGGATGCTCAGGGATTTTGTTACCCCAGGATTCGAAGGCATCGCCTCAAGCATTACTCGTACTAATGTGGAGGTAAACAATTTTGAGCTCAAGTCGGCTCTTATTTACATGGCGCAACAATCCCAATTTGGGGCTGCCCCGTTGGAAGACCCTAACTTATACCTCTCTGTTTTTTTAGAGGTGTGTGACACATTGAAGCTCAACCGAGTCTCTACTGATGCCATTTGATTGCGACTATTTCCTTTCTCTCTTAGGGACAGGGCAATAGCATGGCTTCATTCTTTGCCTCCCGGATGGATAACCACATAGGATGAGCTTACTAGAGCCTTTCTTCCCAAATTCTTCCTACCAAGCTAGACGGTAAGCTTGAGGAACCAAATCACTAACTTTACCTAAAGGGATGATGAGACAATCTATGAGGCTTGGGAGCAGTTCAAAGACTTGTTACGGTTGTGCCCTCACCATAGCCTTTAAAGATAGATAATTATTCAAGCCTTCTATGATGGAGTGACCCAACCTATAAGGTCCACTATCGATGCGGCGACAGGGGAAACCTTAATGAATAACACTGAGGATGAGGCCTATAATTTGAACGAGGCGATGGCCCTCAACATTTTTCAATGGTCCAATAAACGAGGCTGACTAAGCAGGTTGGAGATAAGCTTGAAATTGATGCACTTACTTTACTTAATCATAAATTAGGTGCTATGACTTAAAGGTTGGAACAATTGAATATGAATGCAGTGAATTCTAGTGCCTCTCCCCCATCATGTGAAATATGTGGTTTTATTGACCATTTGACTAAGAATTGCTAAGTTGGGAGTCCTTTTGCCCAAAACACTACTGACTAATTAACTTGAGACTGACCAATGACCTTTATTCCAATAGTTATAATCTGGGTTGGAGGAATCATCCAAATTTCTTATATAGGCCTAACCATTCCATCTCAAATGAATGCTACGCAACCCCCAAGATTACAAAGACCTCCCTTTTCCCAATAAGCACCCCAAAAGTCGAACCTAGAGGCCATGATGGAGAGTATGCTTTTGGCACGACAAAACCAAGATGAGTATATAAAGCAATTAGCCTCTAAAGTTGATGTGCTTACTACTTATAACAAGATGTTGGAAGCCCAAATTGCCCAACAAGCTAGCTTTTCATCTATACCTCTAGGTACACTGCCTAGTAAACTCAAATCTAACCCCCATGAGCATTGTAATTTTGTTACCTTGATGGAAAGGGTAGAGGACCCTAAGGACCCCAAGGACACACCACTTGAGAAGGGTAGAGCATTGATCATGTCTGAGAGTAAGGAGAGAAATGATGGTGGTGAGCCCATAGCTTTTACAAAAAATGATAGCACTAAGATTCCCACAGTCTTTCCACCTAAGCTTCTTGATGCAGGTAGCTATTCTATCCCTTGTGTCGTGGGAGAAATAGAAATCGAAAGGGCCTTATGTGACCTTGGTGCAAGTGTCAGTTTGATGTCATACTGTATGTTTCATAAGCTTCATTTAGGACCATTACGACTAGCACCCTTTTCACTCCAATTAGCAGATGGCTCTGAAACACGACCTTTGGGTATAGTAGAAGATGTGCCTGTAAAAATAAGAGATTTTTGGGTGTTGGAAGACTTTATCATTACTGATATGACTGAGACTGATGACGCCTAAATAATTCTTGGTAGGCCCTTCTTGGCTACTTCAGGTTACAATATTGATGTAAAGGGGAGGCGGATTACATTTGAAGTACAGGGGTGTTATGCTATGTTCTATTTGTAGATGAGAAAGTGGGTTCCCCTAAGTCTTCCCTGTCTGATATACTTTCCCTTTCTCCTTATATTGAAATGGAGGATAGGTTGAAATCTCCTAACCTTTTCGATATGTTAAGGTGGAGTTTACTGCTCCTACGCCACCTAGTGTACCCAAGGTTGAGACCTATGCTTCTAATGAATCTCCTACGACTGATTAGTATAGGTTTGCCCAAGTCGTTCTTTCTTTACCTCCTATAGAAGGAGTCGATTTGGACTTCAATCTTGCAATTAAACATGATGATAGTGGCCGATTTGATGGACCATGCTATCGGTTTGTCTTATACACTGATAATACATTATCGCGTCATTTGATGACGATGAAGGACCTCTAACCTGAGTTTTTGAGGTGGTACCTTCAATCGAAAGATTACAATTTTGTGGTTCGCAACAAAAACGACGCCTATACTTTTACTAATCCCGAGCGTACATAGGAGCACAGTCAAGCTCTTGACCATAAAAGAGTGCTTCTTGGGAGGCAATCCAAGCCCTTTTATAGCTTTGATTTCCATTTTAGGTAGTTTTTTAAAAGAAGAAAAAAAGGAAAAACAAGGAAAAAAAAAAGAGGGAAAGATGGTTAAGGGGCTGAGAACAGGAGGTCTGTATTTTCCAATACGGTCTATGGTTTGCCTCCCCAGCAAAATGAAGAAAAATGCAACCAGCAGCCACCACGGTTAGACTGTGGTGTCACCTACGGTCCGTGGTGGACTACTATGGGTCATGGTCAAGGGTTTTGACCGTGATGACCCTTCATTCTCCCTTATTTTTATCCTCTACCTTGAGACTCTCTCTCTCTACATCCCTCTTTCTCTCTTTACACACTATTGTTAAATCTTCAATTTCTCCCTCATTTCTTCTTATTTTCACTCCATTTTCACTCAAAATCTTCTCTTTTCTCTTAATCTTTCTTTTTCTCCAACAAATTTCATCTCTTTCTACCATTTATTTCCCAAGCTCATCTCGTTTTCACCCTTCCTCCATATCCGTTTCCTTCTCTCTCTAATTCTTCCTCTTTTTCCCCCAAATTCTTCATTTTCTTTTCTTATACCTCATTCTTGAGGTTTTTGCTCCCATTTCTCACATTTTTACACCTATGGCACCCACTAAGAGGCAAAGGAGCATTAAGGAGGCGGGGGCACTTAGCCAAGCCCCACAACGGACATCCTGTACTTCTAGCAATGCACGGAGCCGAGGTAATGTTGCTCATCCCCTTGGCTTGACTAACCCCGATCATACTGCTAGATATAATTGCTTGACTGAAAGAATTGTTGTGGCAACCATTATTATGATGAGGAATTGTTTAGCTGTATAGGATTATTGGATAACATAAGGTGGTCATTCATACGGGGGGGTATGGGGTAGTTTATTGAAATGTAAGAGCATACATATCGAGGCCTCACACTTGAATTTCTAAGTACCTTACATGTTGAGGTCACTCGAGGACCTCAATGCCAAGCAGGATATATTTAATTTTATTTGCAAGACAGATTTATGAGCTGGACCTAAGTACCTTTGATAACATATTTGGTTTTCTACCTAGCATGGACTTACGAAACCTTCAAATTCCCTATGAATTCAACTCGAATACATTTTTGTGTGAGCTTTCGGGGGATTTTAGGTAGAACACTAGTTTTTCCAAATGCATCGATATTAATAACCCTTGCGTCCAGCTGGCTCAGCGTATTCTAGCTTGTTGTTGCTTTTCTCTAGATGATAGTTTGTATGTCCCTAGATTGTCTGATCCTCTTGTCTTGTATGCTAGATGGTGTCCAAATTGATCCTGGGGCATTCTTGACCCAATAATTATGTACTGCAGCAGTCAGTACTAAGGGTAGAATAGTCATTAGCAATATAATCACCACCATTGCTAAATTTTTGGGTGTTGAGCCCAATTTTGAGGATCGAGTTTCTTGATCTGAGCGGCTTGATCAAGCCGCTTTTGAGCTGAAGAACTTTTGCAAAGTAGAGGCGGGACATTTGTGCTGCATTTTTCTCAGGGATCGGCATAGGATCGGCTTATGCCGCTTCCCAATGTTGAGCAGACCACCTTACTTCAATGGGCTAGCCTTCATTGGGTACCTGGTGATGCTGAGGTTATTTACCCCACACCTCCTCCACCCCCATTTACTTGTCAAGCCAGACCTAGTTCTTCCTCCTAACCTTCCTCCATTGACTATGAAGAGGTCTAAGCCACCTTTAGGCCCATTCAGGAGAAGTAAGTGTCCTTTTGAGCCTATGTTACCCCTGAGAATGCCACTCTTCGTGACTTTATCTAAGAATGGTACGACGCTCAGTGCGATGCTTGCTACCCAGACCCAATATTTTCAGGACTTTTGGACATGTTTGGAGATCTGGTGAGATTGACATATCTCTTGTGGTCAACCTCCCCACCCTCCTTTCGCTCCTCCGTTCTGATTGCTTCTTGTTACTCCCCCTTCCCTTTTCTAATCTGTGCTCACATTGAGAATAATGCTTTGTTCAAGCATAGGGGAGTTATTCAGTTAATTGATGGCATCTGATGCCTGATTTGGTTTGGTGTGTACATGTGTATGTGTTCTACATATTGTTCATAATTACATCTAGAGTTGCATTTTAGGTTTAATCTCATGTGGCTAAAGCATGTTAGAGGTCCATTTAGGTTTCTTTTCACTTTCGGTTCCTTTTCATAATTTTTTGCATTTTCTTAGCATTCTTATTAGGCACATCTAGGATTAGTTTCAATCACCATAGCAAGTTGTTGTTAGGAGCATGCATTCACTAAAAAAGAAAACAAAAAAAATGCAAAAATGAAAAAAAAATGACAAGAAAATGAAGAAATGAAGAAATCCTCCAGTGATGAACTTTGCAGACTAGGTGGACTTCTTTGGTTTAGATTGACCTTTTGATTTGCCCTATTGTGAATGAAAGTGTTTGAAAATGAGTTTGTAAAAATGAGCTACATGTTTTGACTATTTGTTGAGTGTGAATTGATTACCCCATGATTATTTATATGAATATTGGAATGTGTCTCTTAATGAGCCAGGTATGACCTTGGTAGATGTCTTGTGCGGCTTTAAACTTTTAAATACTAATTCATCAATTTAGTCTCTTGCCAATTCATGAGCGACTCTTCCTCGACATCATTTCCCTAGAACTTGCTTTGACTCTCATTCAAGATCGCACTTAGCATATGTATTTAGGCAAAATGATTGAGGCATTCTTTGACTTCTTAACCCAAAAGACCAAATAGGCACCCTTGTTATGCATAATATATGCCTTGCTAGCCCCTTTGAGCTTATATCCGTTTTATTGATGTGAACCTTCAAACATAGCCATTGGCCAAACATTTATCTACCCTTAAGGTAAGACGAGAGAAGCATTTTCTCCTTGCAAACTGAGTTTGATTGGGAGTTAGTAAGGTGCATTAAGATCTTTTTAGTAGATTTGGTTGGTCAGTTGATGAAGGGATTTATGTTCTTGTGTTTGTATAAGAGATCTCTTGTTTTATTGTACAAAGATTATAGAAAAGTTGAAATTCAGGTTTGATATGTACTGCCTTAGCCAACTCTTTTGTGAGATTGAAAAAAAAAAAGGGAAGAACACAAAAACAAAATAAAAAACAAAACATAAAAAGAAAAAAGAAAAAAAAGAAAGGAAAAAAGAAGAACAAAGAAGTGTTGGCCTTGTTTGGATTGTAAAAAGTTATTTGACTTTCAACTCTTTTCCCTTCATTTGGTTGTGAAAGGGGATATATTTGTTATTGAATTGTATTGGAGAGTGTTACATGAGAGCATTGGAAGAGTTTAGCACTTAGTCTATGGCTTCTAGCTTCATATTTGGAAAAATATTCGCTCCTCTCTTACCTTTACCCATGGCCCTGTTACAACATCATAAAGTCCACTTGATTGTCTAATGTGTACTGCACATTAGTGATGGCGAATTAGAGAGTCTTAACAAGCTTTTGGTAGATTTGAGTCTATGGAATGAGAATTGAGGGAACCTTTCCACATTTTCAAACATGTGAGTGACGAGTGTCACATGACTACAGTGAGGTTCTACTGGCATTACTAGCTCCATTTGTTTCCTATGTAGATATGATTGTATTTGAATGTTGGGGGGGATTCAAATTTGACATTATGTTCTATCAATGATTTCGAAAACTTCATTTCCTAGCCTATTTGTTAAATGATTTTGGCACTTTTAGGCTAACTTTGGATCAGCTTTGCCATTGAGCTGCTACCAATGTCTTTCATGTGGAGGTTGTGGATGATTTTTGGTCTTAGTGTTGCTTAGGGACAAGCAACGATTCAAGCATGCGGGAGTTTGTGTGCTTTTATGTACTTCATTTTTGGGACACTTCATAGGACGTTTTCGGTAATTCATGGGTTTTATGTTATAATTTATACTCCTACTCTTGTTTTATGCTAGGGTATGATTCTTTAGTAACTTTTGCAGGATTTTAGACCATTTGACCCAACAATTAACCCTCATTTGAGTGCATGTTGGGCCACCCCCCAAGTCCTCTGCTCGTGGAGAAAGAGAAGAGTAGAAGATTTCGGATTTAGCAAGTACCACGGTCTGCCCGTGGTGGCTTCCACAAACCGTGGTGAGCCTGTAATTGCTAACCTCTTCATCTTCCTTCATTGTGCGACTGAAGATGCTCAGTTTTTGTGCTGAAAAAGGAAGATCCATCATTATGATGTTACCACTACCCTCTTATCCATCTCTCTTAAGTTAGTATTTTTAGTTTATTTTTGTGAGTAAAAGGAGAGTTATAGGGAGATGTTTTGCTATTGGAGGCTTGAAGATTATGGCACCATTGAGGGGCTGCCATTGTTGAAAAGTTTTCTTCCCCTTTGAATTTATCCCTGAACTCTTGTGTAGTTGAATTTGAAATATAAGTGAGTAGTTTTATTTAATCTAGGTAGTATTGAAGTTGTATCCTTAATTTCTACAATATTGTGCTTACTTCATGATTGGAATGATTTACTTCTATCTTGAGATTCAAATGTTGTGAGTAAAGTTTGGCCAATTTTGCTTGCTTATATTAGGTAGTTGAGTGAGGTGCTGAAAAGTGAAACTCACTAGTAGATCACCTTGATAGAACTTGACCTAGCAAAACTTGAGAGAGAATTGCATGTTAAGAGAAGACTTAGCATTCATAAATCTTCAACCTAGACTAAATCAAAGACACTTGAATGAGAGTTGGTTGATAACATTTGGGCAAATGAGTTTATTTCAAAAGAAAGGATTAAATCTAACTTGATTGCAATTTCTTGGATCATCTAATCTATGAAAATTGTATGCTTAATTCTATGATCTAACTCTTTACTTGGCGAATTGAATCGCTAGATGCTTTACTTTGATTTAATTCCGATTAGATAATTAGTATATTTAAATTAACTCATTGAAATGATTGATTACATAGCATTTTCAATAGGACATTAGCTTGGTAGGTTACTTTGGTCCCTAAGGACGATATTTTAATCTAAACTACAACACCCGTGTGCTTGCGGGCGTGTCAGAGCCACCCTAGAGGAAATGATAGCCTCAATTACAACTGAAAAATGCACTATAATCTTTAGCAATAAAGATCTCCCTCTAAGAGGTGTAGCGCACAATAACAGTCTCTACCTCATTGTAGTGTAACTCTAGAAGCATGTCCCTCTAGCTCTAGTCGACAATGGCTCAATAGTAAACGTCCCTCCATAAAGAACGACCAAACGGTTGGGGATTAAGGAAGAAGTGCTTTAAGCACCATCGATGCACTTAAGAGTATATGACAATTCAAAGAGGTTTGTGCTATATACTATTCTCCTTCCCATTAATGTAGATCCTATTGAAATGAAGGTAGCATTTCAAGTCCTTGATAAACCAACTACATTTAATATGCTCTTCTTAGGCCATGGCTTTACTACCATCAAGCAGTCCCTTCCACTTTACATTAGAAGGTGAAGATGCTAGTAAATAGCAAGGTGATGACTATCAAGGGTGATAGTTTATATGCTATAATCACAAACAAAGGACCAGTACTGGAAATAGAGCACAATCACCATGACGAGGAACTCTACAATTTGGAGATGGTGTCAATATTAGAGAAGAACTCTAAGCATAAGGGGGACTACCTTCCCCTTAGCTCAGAGCGAGGATTATATGTTCAGAATAGGATATCACCCTACTCTAGAAGAGAAAGCTAAGGCTAGGCAAGAAGCCTAGGCTCTAAAGGCTACTGCTGGGAAGGAGTATCCAAAGCACAATACTGTCAGGCTTTATCTTTACACCCTTAATAGGAAGTTGCTACATGAAGGAGACAACTTCCCTTTTCATAGCTTTCACAAGCCTTGCTATAAAAAAGAAGAGGAACTCCTAGTGCTAGGGCTAGAAGTATTTGACGACTACCACCTGCTAGAAGAGGAAGTCTTCACTTATGTGAAAGAAGACCAGTCTACACAAGACTGGGTTAACCTGGCTGAAGTAACATCTTTGAGATTCTATTCAGTCAAGGCTACAAGAGGAAGGAAGACCCTGCTGTTGTTTTTTCTCTCGCCATATCTGACAATGGATTTGATCGTGCCAACTTCATCACCAAGGCTGAAATTAAAGGCTGCAAGCAATTAAATTGAGCAGTTGAAGAAAAAGGAAAAGCGTTTAGTATACCTATAGGGATAAGTTAGGGGAGTCTCGTGTAGAATTTAAGGGTAAGTCTTTAGTTTCTGTTCCTTTAAATTCTATATTAGATGTATCCATTTCTAATTTCTATAAGATGAACTCTTTTGCTTACAACTCGTCTAATTCCTCCTTTTTAAATGCTTTACCTCTTATAATAAAAATAAAGAGATACACCCAAAGAATTAATTAAAGTAGTGAAGGATCATGAAAATCAAACTTCCATAATTAAGGATACAATCTGTTAGCATATTTGAAGTATAGCCTCCCTTGCATAGCTCGTTCTTTGTAAAGCATAAAAGCTAAAGCACGACACGGAGCTCTTTTATTATAGCGCGAGGAGTACACTTCCTAGATCCCATTTTAGAGGGCGGGCCACATGCTTTATATGATTGTTGGCTAAGGAAGGGGCAGACGAAGAAAGAAAGAAAGCACATTTCATGTCGTAAACTATATGAAATTAGGCTTCACATTAGCTACTAAGAGGCTTCCTCAGGTGATGACTTTCATTTCTCTAAAGATTAAATTCTTACTGGCATACACCTTGAGCATCACTTTATTGTGTTGAGCTTTCCTTCTTCCCTTTGTTAGCAATCCTCTTGGTTTCTTACATGATAGCTTTGGAAGCAAGGTAGTCAAACAATAACAATGACATATCAGGAAATGCGAACTCGGATAGCACAGGCAGAGCTACACAAAACGTGCTACACCTAAGAATAAAAGTAAAAAGTAAGGCAAACACATAAGGACAAGTCAAGCATATGCCGTCCATGGTAGACGAAGAGGCACAAGAGTGAGAATATGGGTAGATTTTAGGGTTCTCAATAAAGCAATTCTAAAGATGACCTCCCACTACCACACATAGATTTTTTGGTTAGTAACATAGCTGGTCACCCTCTCATTTCCTTTATGAATGGGTATGCTGGTCAGAGCCACATCAAGATGGCAGTAGAAGATATGGAAAAGACTACTTTAATCCTCCTATAGAGCACTTACTGTTATATCGTGATGCCATTTGGGTTAAAAAAATGTTAGGGCTAACTACTAAAAGGATAGCTACACCTCGCTACAAGACTTAATACAGAAAGAAGATGAGGTATACATGGATGACATGATCAGATAATCTAAGCAAAGTAATGGAGATGTTTTGACTCTTTAGAAGTTCTTCGATAGACTTAGAAGATACAACATGCATTTAAATCCATAAAAGTGCGCATTTGGAGCTACCTCAGGGAAATTGCTACGGTACATCATCAGCCGCTGGGGAAATTGCCACCACCTAAGATAAAAAAAGAGATACGAGGATTCTTCATATTAAAGCTAATAGTGGTGTGTGAGGCTATCTTCAAGAAATTAAAGAAAGGAATGAAGACTATATAGAGCTCAAATGTTCAAAGTGGAAGAAGAGAAGTGTTGGAGAACCTAGAGTTAAGTGGTGGAATCTTGTGAAGGAGAATGCTATGAAATTAGCAGAGAGGATTACTGAAGAAGGAGACTGGAGGTAGGTGGAGGATGCAGATATTATGTGGGAGACAATGGCAGAATGTATTCGACGGTTGGCTAAGGAAATCCTAGGTACTTCTAGGAGAGGTGGCAGCAGAATGAAAGGAGCCTGGTGGTGGAATGAAGAGGTAAAGGAGAAAGTCAAGGAGAAAAAAGTGGCATACACTTCTTTCATGAACAGTGAGACGGATGAAGAGAAAGAGATTAGTAGAGCTAGATACAAGGTTGCAAATAAGGTAGCCAAGAAAGCTGCTGTTGTAGCTAAGAGCATGGCTTATGATAGGTTATATCAAAAATTGGGGACCAAGGAAGGTGAGAAAGAAGTCTTTAAACTAACGAGGGTAAGGGAAAGGAAAACTAGAGATTTGGGTGTTGTGAGGTGCATCAAAGATGAAAATGGTAAGGTGTTATCTGAGGATGCAGAAATCAAGGTGAGATGGAAAGGGTACTTTTCGAAACTCCTTAATAATGAAGTGATGGAAGATTTTCAAAGTAGGGAAAGAGAAGGTAGTGAGAGTCTACTTGACTCCCAATTGGGTGAACCTATCAGTAAGGATAAGATTAAAGAGATCCTGAAGAAGATGCCCAATGGAAAAGGAGAAGGACCAGATCAGATACCGGTGGAAGTGTGGAAAGATTTGGGTGAAGAGGGATTGAAGTGGCTAGCAAAGCTTTTCAATGTTATTTTTAGGACGGCTAAGATACCCAGAGAATGGAGGTTTAGTACAATCATCGCATTGTATAAAAACAAAGGGGATATTCAAGATTGTAATAATTATAGGGGTATAAAGTTGCTTAGTCACATTATGAAGTTATGGGAAAGGGTGATTGAGAGAAGGTTGCGGCAGGATATTTCGATATCTGAGAACCAATTTGGTTTTATGCTGGGCAGATCAACCACAGAGGCGATTTACCTCCTTAGAAGGCTTATGGGATTATACAGAGATAGAAAGGTAGATCTTCATATTGTGTTATTGATCTGGAAAAAACATATGATAGAGTTCTGCGTGAAGTGTTATGGGAATGCTTGGAAAAGAAAGGAGTGCCTCCTTTGTATATTCGACTTATTAAGGATATGTACGGGGGAGCTAGGATGAATGTTAGGATGCCAGGAGGTGTTATCAATGACTTCTTCGTTGGTATGGGCCTGCATCAGGGTTCCGCTCTAAGCTCGTTTCTTTTCGCTCTAGTTATGGATGAACTTACAAAGGGAATTCAAGATGGGTTACCATGGTGTATGTTATTTGCAGATGACATTGTTCTTATTGATGTAACTAGAGAGGGAGTTAGCAACAAGTTGGAGCAATGGAGACATACACTAGAGTCTAGAGGTTTTAGAGTAAGTTGATCAAAATCGAAATACCTGCACTGCTGTTTTAGTGGTAGGGAAGATGAGAGGGGAGAAGTCGCTATTGAGGGAGTGGCGATACCAAAGGTCGAGAAGTTTAAATATCTAGGCTCCGTGATTCAGCAGGAAGGGGATAATGACGAAGATATTAACCAGCGCATAAAAGCGGGTTGGATTAAATGGAAGTACGCGTCAGGTGTGCTGTGTGATAAGAGAATACCTGTAGGTCTAAAAGGCAAAGTTTACCGTATGGTAGTTAGACTTGCTGTGTTGTATGGTGCGGAATGTTGGCCTATAAAAAAGATGCAGGTCCAAAGGTTAATGGTAGCAGAGATGAGGATGATTAGATAGATGTATGGTTATACGAGATTGGATAACATGAGTAATGGAGTTATTAGAGACTTAGTCAAAGTAGCTCCTATCGAAGATAAGATGAGAGAAACAAGACTCAGATGGCTCGAAAAAGAAGGAGTGGGGACGCTCCACTCCGGTGAGGAGATGTGAGAGGGTTAACATCCCCGAAGGGAAAAGAGGGGGGCGACCAAAGAAGAGTTTAGATGAGGTGATTAGAGCGGACTTGAAAGTTGTTAGGCTAACGGAGGATATGGCTCAGGATAGGAGACTATAACGGGATACGATTAAGATCTTAGATCGCAGAGAGGTGTCTTCGTAGTTATCTTTCTATTATGGTAGGGTAGGTTTGGTTGTTGTTTTCGGTTGTTGTGTTAGTATGCAGGTAGTACGTGTATCTCGGATTATTCATTGAGTGCCTACATCTGTTGGCTAAGGTATGGTATCTTCCTTTGCTTTATTGTACTAATGTTTTCATAGTTGCTGCCCCTAATTTATTAGTGCTCCTTTATTCATTTCCGTGATGCTTATCCTTAGTTTTGCCCCATAAAGTGGGTTCACAAAACTTTTCTTATATAAAATATTTCCACAAAATCCTTCTCTTATAAAATGTTTTCATAAAATCTCATTTTGTGGGTCTCTTAGGATCAGCCTCTCAACGGGCAGTCATGCCAGTTGAGGTAAGGTTGCCTAACATCTGGATCTCCTCAGAACTTGCAAAAGCGGGACCCACATTGGGAAGTGTTGTTGTTGTTGTTGTTGTAATGAAGATTATATGGGATTAGGAGAGCTAGCACGTATTTGATAAGATCAAAGAATGCCTGTCCAATCCACCAATTCTAATGCCCCCACAATTGGGATTTCACTAATCTTATACCTTATAGTGACAGCTACTGTTATGGGGGTCATGCTAAGCCAAAAAATAGAAGGAGAAGAAAAGGTCATATACTACATAACTAAAAAGTTTCTTATATATGAGACCCATTATATATCCTTGGGAAACTACCCTAGGATTGGTATCAGGTAACCAAGAAGCCCAGAAACTACATGTTAACCTGTACGGTACATGAAGCAGCACCAGTGGATTCCATAAGATATTTGCTTTAATTAACGGGAATAAGGGGTAGGGTGGCCAGATGGATCATAATGTTATTAGAATTCAATTTATACAACATTCTGTAAAAGTCCATTAAAGAAAGCATTGTATCCTACTTCTTACCAAACTTTTAGACTGACGATCAACAAGAAGAACCTTTTGATTTGCTCGATGAGGAAGTCCTCCAAATAGAAGAAGACATATAAATAATGTACTTTGATATGGCTTCAAATTAGAAAGGATTCAGGACAGGCATCCTCTTTGTATCACCGGAAGCAGCACATACCCCAATCTCATTTAAACTAGAGTTTGAGGTTACCAATAACATGGCAGAGTATGACGCCTGTATGATTGAGCTACAAGTTGTTATGGAAATAGGAGTTAGGAAGCGTAGGTAAGAAATGAAGGCTGGGCACCATACGAAGCTATCTTAACGGATTTTACCAAGCACTCTACCCAGATCACATACACACATCTCCCTCGATACGATAACCAATTCGTAGTCACCTTAGCAAAACTGGCTTCAACGATTAACATCCCATGAGGCATCCATTCAATGCCATTAATGGTAAGGATGAAGAATAAGCCGACCAACTATTACACCACTGAGGTATACAACATTGATCTCGCTACTTAGTAATATGACATTTATCAATACCTGATGAAGAAAGAGCATGCACTAGGATCCTCCGTAAAAGCCCAGCGAACATTGATGTTGTCAGCCTTATAATAATTCAAGGATAAATGAAAATAGATATGGGCATAAACCTACTCTGTGTAACCCATCATGAAGCTCATGGGATCATAAAAGAAGTTCATGGAGGGGAATGTGGGTTGCATAGGAATGATAGAATGTTAGCTAAGAAGGTCCAGAGAATGGGTATTACTAGTACGGTGAAGGGGGATTGCCATGTGTATATAAGATGGTGTCGCCAATGCTATGTATATGCTCACTTGCAACATCAACCTCCTTTCCTTTCAACACTGACCTCCCCATGGCCTTTTTTAGTTTTGAAAATTGACATTATTGGTAAAATTATGCCAAAAGGGACTGAGGGTATGAATATTTGTTTGCATCAATTAATTACTTTATAAAATTAGTAAAAGCAGCTTTTTATGCAAAAATCACTTCCAAGCATGTGGCTAAATTCCTCTTAAACAACATCATATGCAGGTATGGAGCCCCAAATGAACTAATTAATGATGAGGAGAGTCATTTTAAGAAGGAAGTAGCAACCTTGCTTAAAAACTGTAGAATTCAGTGTCATAACTCATCCCTATATTTTCCTCAGGTAAATGGAGCAATCGAATCAGCCAAAAAATATGTTTGGAGAATAATTGAAAGGATGGCCGAAAAGTATATGGATTAGCTTAATAAACTCTCATTCTTCCTTTGGGGGTATAGGTCGTCAATTCATGCTTCTATGAGAGTAACTCCTTGCCCCCTTATATACAAATTAGAAGTGGTTGTCCTGATATAAGTAGCAGTATATTTGCTCACGGTTATTCCTGAAAGCCAAATCGTAGAATCGGATTTGGAAAAAGCCTTACATGAAGAGTTAGTAATGTTAGATGAGAGGAGGTTAACCGCATTACACAACATCTAGATTTACCAACCCCGAATCTTAACAGGTTTAAATAAACAGGTTAAACAAATGGATCTATAGAAGGGCGATTTTATTTTGAGGAAGATAATGGCACCAATATAAGATCCAAGATATAAATTCTGGTCCATTTGGTTTTAAGAGCATACAACTCAAAGTAAGAGTCCTAGTAGCACACAACTATGAGAAATCACTAAACTTTATTCTAAAAACAAAAATATATGAAGCATAACTGAAATTCTTAATCTTTTTTTAATTTCTTATCCTTCACAACTATGGGGGTTGTCTTTTAGGGGGAGGGGGGTAGGATCTTTTGCTTTTTTATTCCCGCTTTGAGATGAGTGATCCCCTGTCATCCCTTTCTTATAGAAACCAGATTAGCATTAATAACCTTCCTTGCCTTAGTATCGCTTTCAGTCATCCACTTTAGATACTGCTCGAGGACGCATAGAGAGTATGGGACAGATGGCATCGTGATGATAGGAAGAGAAGCCAATAATCCTTCCAATACTTGATAGAAGAGGATTCATTCTTGCAGGTCTTAGGGACAGTGAAACCCAATTCAGGGATGTGTAGCCTATGACCACATTGCCTCATGACCTGATTTGGAAAATAATAGGTCCTATCAAATAAGCCGAGAAGACGAATGTGGAAAAATATCCCCCCATTAGAAATAAATTGATGTATGTGCCACCATCAAATGACCCAACGAAAGGAAAGATCAAAATCCAAGAAGTTGGTCCAGCTCGCCCTAGAATGATCTTTGTACGGTCATCTCCTATGGCAAAATTATGAGGCTAGGTATGCGTCCATATTCCTTGGGATCTCTATTAGTCTCAGGTGCTCCAGTAGCCAAATGAAGATACCAACAATATAAAAGGCAAATCAATGAGTCCTAAGAAAATGTTGGCTAACTCATCACTTTTTTAGAAAAAAGGAAAAGAAAAGAGAGACAGAACAAAAATAAGATCAAAAACAAGCCAAGAAAAATAAAGGAAAATGCGCAAGAACTGACTCGATGTACAAGCCCAATAGGTTACCCGTAGTAGCAGTGGGCTACTCGAGAAAAATTGATGCGTGTCATGATGAATGTGGTCCAAACATATGATAGCCTCAGCAACAATGAGTGGCACAAGAGTTTAGACCCGACGAACAATCTCGACTACACCCAATAAAATCACACTATCCTATTCACAGTACCACCCACGAATAAGAAGTCCCCAAGGAAACACAGGAAGGTAGCCCTATGCCTAAAGCGCATCATCAATAGCTTGACCATTCTTTTGAACATAAGAAAGTATCGCAACAAGGTCGGCCTTATCTGCAAACAATCTGGCAGTGACATCATTATCATCTAAACCTAAGGAATGACTATAGAGAGAACAAAAGCCCTTAGAAGTGTTTGATAAAAGAGGGGGACAATAGAGGGGGAAGCCAAGGGTAGCACTGAAGTCCTTAACTAATGGCCATAGTTCACACTTTCTAGAATGAAAGACATAAAGTTCATGATCCTAGAAATTGGCAGACGTTGTAATGAGGTCCCAAGAAATTTTAACCAAGGACAAGCCAACAAGATTGCATAGATGGAAACTCTTAAGGTCATGCTTGTTTGTAACATCAAGGTAAAGGAGCCAGGAACTCAACATCATCCTAACCAACATGGTAACTAATTTTTGAGTCTAGGAAATGTCAATGTGAATTGGTGAAAATTTCGAGTATATGTAGCCTTGATTAATAGCTACAGAGACGTAAGCCAAATCAAACTAGAAATCGGTCTTGGTACTAGCCGGGTTCTTGCCTGCAACTGGGGTCAATGATGAAATTGAAATCGGACTTAACGAAGCATCAAAAATCAAGTTGGACTCGGTAATGAAGCCGAGTACAGGGATATTGATTGATATCCATGTCTGCTACTGGGCTGCTGTGAGCTTTGGTTTTAATACTTTCTCTAGCCTGAATTGAGGATTTCAGCTGATTGTAATATTGGATATTATTTAATAAAATTTTGGATTATTAGTCAGGACCACGTTACGCTCTAAATACTTATTATGTCCTTTTCTTTTTTATGTCTTTTAAATTTGGGGGGGTGTGGGAGCTAATTTGCATTAGATTCATTATAAGCATACATAAGAGTTTTGCCTTAGCACCACATAAAAAGCAAATTACAAAGTCATAGTCAAAGCACAGCACATAGACCAAATAAGCTACCTTCACTACTACTTCCATCAAAGAAGTAGTCGAGATAACCATAATCATATCCAAAATCAATTGAAGCATCACTGTTACCCTCTTCAGTATAAGGGTTACCCTCAAGGGCTCAGGAATGGAAAGAAGGATCATGATGCACCACTCCAGAGGAAGAATCATTGTACAAAATACGAGACATATAAGGTTCCCCTAAGGAAGTAGATAGAGCATAAGGATCCACAGGATTATAAATCTGGAGCATCTTCTAGATTTAGAAGCATGAGACCTCCAGGATTGAGCATCTTCTTTAGGTTCCTGCAAAATAAATGAGGAGGTGTCTATTGGGGAAAGTAAAATACAAGCCTAGTGCAAGAAATAAATCTCACCTCATCAGTCTGAGGATGATGACAGGAGAAAAGGTTCACAACAATCTTCCGCAAGCATAAAAATGGTGCACTATAAACCCAAGCTATTGGAGATTATACAGAAGGGGAGGAAATAGTTAGAAGGGTTGTAGATCAACTTATGGCAAGTAAGGTAAACAACACATAAGTGGCCTTATCCCCTTCTCTATATACGTTAATGTTTAGACTCGTATAGGAGGCTGGGCTGCTATCAACTACAAAACCAGGAATTCCAAACATTAGCATTAGAAAAGGGTGCATAAGAAGAAATAATAAGAAGTGAATATACCAAATGGGTCATGAGGCATCGAAGATAGTTGCATAATCGCCAATGTGGTCTACATAGTCGATAAAATGAATTCCCTTCATTACTGCAGCGTCTTCAATGGTAAGGGTCCTCATGTATAATATAGACCAAGATAGGTTTTAGGAGCAAACGATGGACACTAGCCCATAATTTGGGGAGTAACCACTCACCAAGTAGTAGATGAAGCAAAAAGGTCCTTCTATAAGGACTTTCCACCGGCTATAGAGTTGAGCAGCTTTAACCTCAGGAGGGAGAGCATAGTTCCTTCATGAAAAAAGGCTGGCTTACAAAAAGTGGAGTTCAAAAGAAGAAAACTCTTCCACTAGGTCATTTTTCAAAATGAAAAAAATAAAAGCATTAATAGTTGCATGTAAGTGTTAAAGATTTGCTGACTGGCATCGTCTTGGGATTTAGTTTTCCTTCGTCTATGAAACCATTGCCAGGAAGCTTGTTGGTTCCCTAGACCTCGGCAGTAGGGCCGGGAAATACTTATAAAACCAAAGCTGAACAAAAAGACAGTAAAAGTCAGGCATTGTAAAGAACTAAGGAGGTAAAAGAGGGAAAAGTACCCAATCTCGACGATTGTGTATATATCCTTAAGGGGTGTGCTTATACGCCATTCCCCTCAAGGGCACTTGATTTTTCGCAACCCTTGTCACATTCTACGGATTATGATGGAATATGTGGGACTTTCCCAAGTCAAGTATCTTACTCTATTTAAATCAACCAAGTTAACTAAATAATGAAAGTGATAACGATTATCGAGTTCGACAAGGATAGCCTTGCCAAGAAGGGGAGTAAAAAATAGTCGGGACCATTGATCAAGGGACAGTGGGGCCCATTTGCTAATCATTGGAGCATTGTGCCCATCACGCATCATCATGCATTTGATCGATGAGGATGCCATAAGAGAAATGATTACCCATTGGAATAGTTCCCATGATCGATGCAAAGAGGTGAAGGAGTTGGTCACGACGAGTGCCGAAATTGCTCGGATACACTAATCTCTCTCATGCGAAAGCAAGATGCGTTAGTACCACGAAATAAAAAGGACTTGAAGGTGAAAGGTATTGGTGGTATCCTAAAATCTCTCAACCACTTCGTGAGTTACAAAGCAATTGACTAAGTCCACTACTCAGCTCAATGCGAAATAAAAGATATCGAATCCCGCATTCTCTACAACAGCCTGAATTTGAGGCCTCCGAGGGCCTAGCTCGATCATGAACTTTATGTGGGCACTAATGCTGCTAATTAAATAATCTTGAAAAGGAAAAGTGAAGAAACTATATCCGGACCACATTGGATGGAAATAAGAAAACAAGTAGTGAGAATAATAACACTTATAGCATTTATGGCAGCGTGGCTAGATGAATGATGACCAGTATCTAGTAAAAGATCATGCCCATCCTAGGCATCAGCATGCCTCCATTCTTTTTCAATAAAAAAGTCTTGAGGAAGCCTTACATCCCTTGGGGGTGGTTGAGCTCTTCTCATGATTTTTAAAAAACATCATTACGAAAGAAATAAGCAACTGGAAGAAAGCAAGAGAGAGGGATTGTGTGAGTTATGCAAGCCCAAAGGGGGCTATTTATAGAAGAAGAAGGCAAGCTAAGGGAGGAGAAAATTGACTGGGTTCCACCTGAAGGTGCTTTACCAAAGAGCATGAAAACAAAACACTCATTATCAGAAGAAAGTGAGCAAAAAACAAAGAGCCGCATGTAGGGAAATCAGCCGACATCTATCTCAAGGGTGAGACTACAAAAATTCAACCATCCAATGAGAAAAATAAAGAAGAAAAGCGAAGTTTCTATCATATGAGGACCCGGCTGGTACCCTTTCCCATGCATACAAGCTGTAGCAAATTCAATTAATAAGAATCCAAGATGGAAAAGGCCAAAAAATAAGGTCTAGGGATATGACCGGTTCCCTAGAGTGATCTTTCACATGCATTATATAGTTAAAGGAGCAAAATATAAGGAAGAAGTAGTTATGGTCAAGGGGGGTGGCCGGTTTTCTAGGTAAGTTAAGGCCACAAATACTGTTTTTCCATGCACCAAAATAAGTGGCGAACCAAGGAAAAATAAGTGGCAAGATAGGGGACCCGATCGGTTCTTCAATATATGCCAAGCAAAGATATTCAAGCATACTTTAGCTTGGATAAAAATAGAAATAGACAGAATGTGAAGAAGTAATTAGGCAGGAGTCTTTAAGAAGATTATAAATCACCAGTTTACTAAGACCGAAAAGAAGGTACCTTAATCCAACCAAAGGACAAATTCATCGTCAATTTGCTAGATCGGTAAAAAGTTTACGGTTCAGGCAATAAGGAAATCGACTAATCTGACGAAGGACAAAATCCTCAATTTCAACATTCGTCTCTATCCCGACAAGGGTGGATAGGCATTAGACTTTTAGATCTAGTAGCAGTCAAAGTCAATACATTTCACCATTCATCTCTATCTGGACGAGAGCGGATAAACGTCGGGTTTTCATATCAGTAGTGGTCAAAATTTAGACATTTCAAACATTTATCTCTCTCCCATCGAGAGTGGATAGGCGTCAAAGTTTCAGATCTAGTAACGGTCAAAGTTCAGATATTTCATACATTCATCTCTATCACATCAAGAGTGTATAGGCATCAGACTTTTTGATCCCGTAGCGGTCAAGTTCAAATATTTTAACATTCGTCTCTATTGGGATGAGAGTGGATACGCGCTAAGACTCCAGGTTCCTCAACTGTCTAAGTTAAGGCAAAATTTTAAGCACTTACCTTGATCTTCACCTTACCGAAGCTCGATTAAAGTGGGGGCTAATTATAGATGCCCAAAAATGGCAGTCATACTTTTAATGACCCAAGGAGAAAGAAAAGTGTCCGAACTATAAATTTGGAGGCCCAATAAAGTGATTAATAAAAATAAAAATAAAAATAAGGGTCCAACTAGGGGGAACAATGCACGCTAGTAAGGCCCATTGGGCTTGAAATGCTTCACCCTGGGAAAGCCCTGAGAGTTTCCTTCTTCTTTTTTTCCTCCCGCAAGCCTAAGTTGGTCAGTTAATTTTTAATTCAGGAATAGTTAACCTAATGTGTCTAATAAAACAGAGTCCAAGTAGAATGGGTAAAGTGATTTAGATTAAGTCTTAAGCTGAGTCGGTCAAATTATCGGCTATAAAAAGGGGTGCCCAAAGGATTAAGGGAATCAGTCGATTTGAGAACTTAGTCGCACATTAGAAAAAACAAGAGCAATTGATAGATGGCTGGAGAGATCATTAGGAGAGTTTTGCTAATGTGGTCAAGTCACGAGCGTCTCCTCTAGTCTGAAGGAGTAATCACTTCATTGAAATTCATACCTAATCAGGTACGTTATCCTGAGGGAAAAGCTTCCACCTTTTCTACCTTTTCTAGTCTGTTTATTTTTGTATCTTATTAGGATATTTTCGAGTGATAAACGAAGTGCCACGAGTATACGACTGACGTCATAGTACTTGAGGGTCGTCTCCACAGGGATGATGGATGAAATTAAAGTCACTAGAAAAACTGTTAAACTAGCATGAAATTAATTAAGCTAAATGACATTTGATACTTAAAATAATTCTAATGAATGAACTACCAATAACCAAAGTTATTCAACTAAATCAAAGAGAAACCACTTGACATGTATTAATGGAACTGCTAATACTAAACCTATCCTTTCTATAATATCATAATTGAAATGTATTGATTAAGAAGACAACAAATTAAGAAATAAAATGAAGGAGATGAAAGAGAAGCAAGCTAGTTACCTCACTACAGTATATAAAGAACTGACTGTACCAAAGAGAACAGGAGGAACATGAGCATCCTAACCTAAACAAAGCTCAACCCCAGCTTTAAATCCACCCTCATCTCACAACCAAATTAACCCCAGGAACAAAACAACAATGAGAGCAGAGAAAGAGCAGGAGTATCTTGGCTATGGAAGCTCGACCGAACTCAAGTCTCGCTGCCCCATTAATGGTTAATCCAACAAACAATATTCTCAACACTCAGTTTCACCATAACAAAACCAAACTACAGCTGGGGCATAACCTACTATAACTTAAATTGAAATCTGAAAACAGTAAGCAACAGGGCAAAACATAAATCTGAATCGAGCAATTCACCATGATAATTAGAAAACAAGAGGAAAGGGGCTTCAAAACTTCAACCAAGAACAACGCATACATGAGCTTCCAGACTTATTCAAAACGGCAGATTCACCATCACCGCAGCCTTGAGTTCACAAATAAAGAAAGAAGACAAACACGGGCAGCCAATTTAATCAATGTTCAAGCAAAATGTAAGGCTACAATCTGTAAAACAAAGAATTATAATTAAAACCTGAACAGATTCAAGTCCAAATTATATGAAATCGCCACTTGAAATGGATCTGAACATTTGAAATCAAAACAAATGCCTGAATTCGAACCCTAAATTCCTAATGTTCTAATTAAAACCAACAAAAACCCATAAAATAAAATCTAAAAACTTAAAAGTAAACCTAGATTAAAACCTAATTTCAAAAACAAACTAAAATCCAAACCCTAAATTACCCAAACAATCCTTCCAATTTAACCCTAGATTTTCTTAAGCTGAAAATAATGACGAACTAAACCCTAAGATAAAACCTAATTACCTAGCTCTAGGCCGCTAGCTTGATTTATAGCCCCTTTTCGCCTCTGCTTGACCTTCGATCTTGGCCATTGATGCGTAATCGTGTGGCTTGGTCAATGTTGATGATGATGGAGGTGAGCTGGCAGTGAGGGAGGTGATTTGGTATGGTGGGTGCACGCAAGATGGTGGAAAGGATGTCGGTGATGAGTGAAGATGGTGAGGATAGGAGATGGATGAAGATGATGGGGTGAGATAAAGGAGAAGGGGGTCAAGTTTCTGGTTTTTCTGGGGATTGAAGTTGGTAAGAGAAAAGAAGATTAAAAGGGGGGGAAATGAAGTCACATGAGGCGTGCGTGGCTGGGTTTTTTAATTTGTAATTTAATTTTGCTTTTGTCTGATGGGTTATAAAAGCAACGGGCTAAGGATTTTTAGGTCGAATTTGAGTCAATCTGGCCCAATGCTTCATTTTCGGCATTTTCCACCACTTTCCCGCATTTTTCCACATTTATTCTCATTTTGTTCAAAACCTATAAAACAGAATAAAATCAAATAAAAATCTAAAAATAACAATGATTACGAGCATAAATCGAGTATTATCGTAAAAATGGCACATTTTTGGCACGAACAAATAACCCCAAACCAAGATTTTGCTCGTCCTCGAGTAAAAGAAACTAAACTAACTAAAAGGAAATGAAAAATAAGAAAAAGAAAGTCCTAACTCACTGTCGTTGGAATCACGGTTGTATTTAGCGCATGCGACAAGCCCTTTAAACCCCTCGGTCTCCCAAATGGACGAGTGAGGTCTCGTGAGGGTTTTTAAGTGAAATACCCACAAAAATTATTTCAAAAAGAAAATCTTTTTGGTTTTTTGTCAAAGCTAATATGTACAGAATTTGGAAAAGATTTATACACATTCTAATCAACTAAATCACCCATATAACCAACATATCGACCTGTATATAAACAGAAAGTATTTCAAAGTCCTCTACCCCATAAATGACATCAGAGCACTAATTTTGCACCCCATTGAGCATCAAGATTCTGAATCCATCCCGATGCCCGTGTGTAAGTGTATCATCATCCCAAGGGTTAGATTTACCAGAATTGGACTTAATCCCACTTGACTGACACAACTACATTATTTACATATTAACATTGAAAGCAAGCTTTTCCAGTAGCAGTATTGCCTCAAAGGGTAACACCCAGTAGCACGTGCCTCAAATGGTAATGCCCAGTAGTGCATGCCTCAAAGGTATACTTGTCATTCCAAATTTTATTTCATCTCTTTGTTTTGCTTCTTTATTCATTATTTTCATTCATTTCCTCTTTTTTCAAAAGTTACAAAAACCAGAGTAATCGTGTCACAAGCAAGTGGGAGAATCATTTATGGAAGCCTAAGACTTGAAAATAATGATGAAGGAATAAACAAGGATTGGATTACACAATCGATAATGAACAATTGGAGTTAGAATTAGGGCTTATAATGACATACTGAGGTCAGAGACCTATCATGTACATCCTACTTACATACAAGCTAATAACCAAAGTACAGGGGATTATAAGCTAATTAGAAAGAGTACAAACGTCCCCAAAAACAAAACGAAAATCTTTTTGGATATTTCAAAATGGGCACCTCACCCCCACATCAAAACTTTACAATGTCCTCGTTGTGGGAACTAATGCGCTAAAAAGTAAGCACATAAGCTATATGACCAAAAAACCACACTAAACCACAAATATATACAAACTAGGACATGATGAAAATAAAAAACCAAAAACAAAAAAGAGCAAAAGTCAACATTAAAACTACAACCAAAACCAAAACAAAAATAAACATACATATTTACAAAAACCAAAAACCAAAATCAAAACAAAAAAAGTAAATGAAAAACAAAACAAAAACCAAAACCAACCAAACCAAACCAAAACTAGACCAACACACATATAACTAACAAAATAGAGACAACACAAGACTAAGGGGCTAGAAAATACGAAACTAGAAAACAATATTAAGCTGAACAAACTAACCATAAAAAACAAAACAAAACTCAAAAGAAAAGAAACAAAACACAAAACCAAAACACAACCATTAAAACACTAAAAAGGAAATAAAAACAAAAGATTAAACAAAAACTAGCAAAAACCAAAACTCACAAAATTAAAGAAACAAAACAAATTGAAACATAAAAACAATCCTGCATATCCACAACTAACAAGTATTCACAAAACAAAAACACAATTAAGGGTGATCATAGCCCACACGGCTCAACAAATCCCAAATTACTCCTCAAGATCAATCATCCATCACAATTCATAGTCCTAATTATCCACAACTAAGTATGAAAAGAATAAGAGAGAAAAGTTAGAACGATCATACCAGGTCAGATGCAAAAGTACACCTAAGCTATACCTCTGGAAATTCACTTAGCTAGAGGTCTATGGAGCATCAGCCGCCCCACATTAAGCTAAAAATGGCAACTCAAATCAAAACTCGTTAATGCACGTAGCAGCTTATCAAACAAAGAAGCTCAACTCTCAATACATAGAAATAGTGAAATGTAGTGAGTTAGAGTCAGAAAGAGTACATCTATCTAGCCAATAAAGCACAGGTGATCAAATAGTTGAGCCCAATTATATAGGAAACGAATATACTCAGAACGAGCTAGTATTGAGGTCATTGACCTAGAAATTATATCATCATGAATGAACAATCTAGACAAAAGAGTGGGTGCAAGGTTCACAAGTTTGTTAAGTCCCATATACGTATGAGTCTGGTCTAAAGCAAAATTCTTAGTGGCAATGATCTCAGACTCAATAAATTCAGACTTACAATATTCAAAAAGGAAGTCAGTTTGGATGGGGTCAAAATAGAAGGACTCATAGTCAGCACAAAAACCATCATCAAAACTTCCATGGTTATCAAACTCACAAGAAAAAGATTCATATTCTACATACAGAAGATTATCATCTAATTTAAATAGAAGGTCAGGAATGATGGGATAAAAAGAGAATGATTCATGTTCAACATGAAAACCCACATCAAGACCTTCAGTAACATCAAACTCATATGAAAAAGATTCACGTTCTGCATAAAGAATATCATTATCAAAGTCTAAAATAGTGATGTCAGTTGCCTCATTGCATAACTCCTGTGAAATAGATTCCTGTGACTCATCTAAATCATGAGGCTGAACTTCAGGTGTGATACTTATATCTAACTCATTCACAGTATCAGATTGTTCGCCTACCTCAAACTCATAAAAGTTGTTCAAAGTGGTAGGTGGGTCGGCAGAAACTAGGACATCATCAGCGATGCCCTTAGATGAGCTAGTACGGGGTTAAATGTCAGGTGACAGAGACATAGGGAATCACTCTCTTGATCTAGACTAGGCAAATATATGTCTTCATTCAAATCAGGCCTAGTAGAATAAGAGGGTTCAAAACCATCATCATGACTAATTGCAGGTTCAGGAGATCCTAAACTAGAATCAATCTCACTATAAGTCTCCCTATTTTGATTAAAACATTGAGAATATGCAGCAATTCTCGCTTTTATGGTCTCTATCATTTGATCAGCCATTTCATTAATCTTCGTTTCAAAACTTGAACATGTAGCATCAACATAAGTATGATAAGGACAAGTATGAGCATCATGATCAGAAGATTCATGATAATCGCACAAAACAGGAGGCATATAACAGTAATATGGGTCATTTAAATCTATAAAGTAGTCCTGATGGGAAGGAATTATAAGAATAATAGACTCGCCATGAGTTAGGTATCGAAAAGTGTCGTTAACTTGTTTAAATGCATAGGTTTCCCAAGCTAGTTTTCCAAAGAAATCCCAAATCTCATATTGAGTTTTAGCTAATAAGTCTATTAAACCTCCAGGACAAATTGATTCAATATAATACCTCGACTCAACATTTAGACTCATAGCAATGACCTTATAAATTTTCTATTTTTAAAAATGATGATTCGGTTAAGCACGATATTCATTAAGCTTTGAAAGATAACTCCGAAAGGGTCCATGCTCATATTACGGGAAATGAAAAACTGGCATTTTGTTTTTAAAGCTTTTAGAATTTTTAAATTTTTAGGGGTTTTTAAGTTTTCCTAATTTTTTAGATTTTTGACTTTTCTATTTTTTTAATTTTGAGAAATTTCAAGAAATGAACTGAACTAAGTCATAGTTAATAATGAAATAAAGGAAGTAAATCAAGATCTATGCTACGAACAAGAAAGTAGGTAAGAAAAAGAAAATGTGACCGAATCTCATGTCGTCGTCCCTGACAATAGTACCAAGAACTTGTTAGGATATTTTTGAGTGATAAATGAAGTGCCGCAAGTATACGACTGACATCGTAGTACTTGGGGGTCGTCTCCACAGGACGATGGATGAAATTAAAGTCACTACAAAACTATTAAACTAACATGAAATTAATTAAGCTAAATGACATTTGATACTTAAAATAATTCTAACAAATGAACTACCAATAATCAAAGTTGTTTAACCAAATCAAAGAGAAACCACTTGACATGTATTAAAGGAACTGCCGAAGCTAAACTTATCCTTTCTCGAATATCATAATTGAAATGTATTGATTAAGAAGACAACAAATTAAGAGATAAAATGAAGGAGATGAAAGGGAAGGAAGCTAATTATCTCACTGCTAATATATTAGGAACAGACTGTACCAAAGAGAACAGGAGGAATATGAGCATCCTGACCTAAACAAAGCTCAACCCCAGCTTCAAATCCACCCCCATCTCACAACCAAATTAACCCCAGGAACAAAACAGCGATGAGAGCAGAGAAAGAGTAGGAGTATCTTGCCTATGGAAGCTCAACCCAGCTCGAATGTCGCTGCCCTATTAATGGTTAATCCAGCAAACAATAATCTCAACATTCAGTTTTAGCATAACAAAACCAAAATACAACTGGGGCATAACCTGTTGTAACCTAAATTGAAATCTAAAAATAGCAAGCAACAGGGCAAAACATAAATCTGAATCGAGCAATTCACCAAGATAACTAGAAAAACAGAGGAAAGGGGCTTCAAAACTTCAACCAAGAACAACCCACGCATAAGCTTCCAGGCTTGTTCAAAATGGAAGATTCACCATCACCATAGTTTTGAGTTGACAAACAGAGAAAGAAGATAAACAGAGGCAACCAATTTAATCAACATTCAAGCAACATTTAAAGCTATAATTTGTAAAACAAACAATTATAATCAAAACCTCAACAGATTCAAGTCCAAATTTCATGAAATCGCCACTTGAAACGAATCTGAACATTCAAAAATCAAAACAAATGCCTGAATTTGAACCCTAAATTCCTAATATTCTAATTAAACCAATAAAAACCCATAAATTAAAATCTAAAAACTTAAATCTAAACCTAGATTAAAACCTAATTTCGAGAACAAACTAAAATCCAAACCCTAAATTACTAAAACAGTCCTTCCAATTTAACCCTAGATTATCTTAAACTGAAAATACATACGAACTAAACCCTAAGATAAAACCTAATTACCTAGCTCTACGCAGCTAGCTTGATTTATTGCCCCTTTTTGCCTCTGCTCGACCTTCGATCTTAGCCGTTGATGCGTAATCACGTGGCTTGGTCGATGTTGATGATGGAGATGAGCTGGCAGTGAGGGAGGTGATTTGGTGTGGTGGGCGCATGCAAGATGGTGGAAAGGATGTCGGCGATAAGGGAAGATGGTAAGGATGGGAGATGGATGAAGATGAAGGAGAAGGGGGTCGCGTTTCTGGTTTTTCTGGGTACTGAAGGTGGAGAAAGAAAAGAAGATTAAAAAGGGGAAACGAAGTCACGTGAGGCGCGCATGGCTAGGGTTTTTTTAATTTCAATTTAATTTCCCTTTTCTCTAATGGGTTATAAAAGCAACAGGCTAAGGATTTTTGGGTCGAGTTTGAGTCAATCTGGCCCAATGTTTTATTTTCGATATTTTTCATTATTTTCCCGCATTTTTTCACATTTATTCTCATTTTGTTCAAAACCTACAAAATAAAATAAAATCAAATAAAAATATAAAAATAGCAATTATTACGAGCATAAATCGGGTATAAAAGTATCGTAAAAATGACACATTTATGGCACGAACATATCTTTGCATGAGTTGATATGTAATGCCTTTGCATCATTATGTGATAGCGCAAATAGAATTTTAGATTTCCTATATTGAATAGTAGAGCACGTCAGTGATATTCAGTGACTTGATGCATCCCTTGACATCATCATAGATTCACCTCGGAATTTGGACGCTTGGTTCAAGACTAAAGAGTCGAGATTAGTCCTCTCATTAGGTATTGTTTAGGGGGTTTTCTGAAAATGTTTTGGAGCAGAATCAATTTGTCTATTCAGTTGTCGCTTAAGTATGATTCGTTGTGGAAAGGGATGTTGTTTGTAAGTTTTCCTAAAAACTTATGGCGACTTTATTAATTGTATAATTACGATTACCTTTGTTTTTTTTTACCCTTTCTTATCTTCTATTCTTTCTTTTCTTATTTTTATTTTCAGTAAAAAGGTTTTGATCGAGCACAGTGAGACAATCTGATTTTCTAAAAGAATATAATTAACAGCTAGTTTCAAAATGAATAAAAAATCATAAAACACCCCAACAAATGAGTCTTGAACCATTTGTAGGGGATTGCACTGTTGAGGACGTGGGTCTTCACAGAAGCGACTCCAGTGGGGAAAAGTTTTTTTAAGCATGAGACATTTGAAATTCAATAGAGGAAATTACTTTAATTGCACTTGTATTGGGCATCTTTAATTAAAAGGGCTACTCTATGAGGGATAACAGCACTTCTAGGTTGTAATCCCATTACTACCCACTCATGACATACTTTTCGGTGTACTTGACTTAGGGAAGTAATCAAAATGTCCCAATCTTGCCATACACCCAATGGATGACGTACTCAGGGTTTGGCTCTTGAGAAGACTATTCTAAACCTAACCTAAACCCCCTGTAACTTAGAACCTTGTTTTAGGATTGGAACACAAGTGCATGCTTAGATGTGTTGTTATAAGATTTAACTTTTTAGCCCAAAGGTCTATACATTGATGCTTTACTTAGATAGCCTAGATTAGAAAAGGTCAGACTTAGTAGATAGAGTTATAAACCAAGTCGTCTTCACAGCAAATTCAACTCTAAAGGGCTCTTGACCCCAGACCTGACCAGGCTCTAATCCTAGCCTATAGAATAAAAGTCCTAAAAGGAGACACATCCATACTCAAATAAGAAAGACTGGGCGTTAAAAAAAAAAAGAGATTCTGCATCCTGGAAGAAATTCGGTATTGTTGTGAGTTTAGAATTAGGAATAGGAGTCAGTCTAGGAAGGCACCTGTGAAACTAGCTAGTGTCCTAGAGGGCATATGGCCACAATCAATTAGCCTGGAAAGATTAGAAGTTAGTCAGCCAATTCCAGGACCCTAATAAGTAACTTGGCTAACCTCATAGAAATTAGATTACACTAGACTAGGTTTGGATTAAGGATAGAAAGATTAGAAGTCAACACGCTAGTGCCAGGGCCCAATAAAGATACTAGCCAGTACCTGTAGTTAAATTCAATTCAGTTTGCATCAATGTGAGTCAACACACTGGGCTCTCAGTCTTAGAATTTTTGTAGTGCATGAGTTAGAATATCGTGAGCCCTTATTTCCTTAGAAAGGCATTTAGATGAGCTAGTCTTCATCATTATTTATTAGGATAGGGAAGACTAAGAAGGTGTACAAGTGAAGTCAAACAAATGGGAGACTTTTATCTAAGGATTAGTAGGAAGAAACTCCATCAGTGAAGTTACGGCCAAGGTCTAAGTCAGAGGGAAATCACATGTCAATTCCAATGACAAGGAACAATGAGATTGCCCAACTCTTGAAGCTAATTGAGAAGATGTAAGCTCAGATGGAGGAAAGCGATAAGAAGGTATAATTAATAGTTGTTGCACTTCAGAGCCTCAATAAAGAGTTCCAAGCATAAAATATGAGCAACCTCCTCCCCTGCAAGGGGTAAATGGTGAAGAAAAGGGATAGGTCAAGATTAGGAAGGAAATGGAGTTAGAGAAGAACAACCCTCAAGTCGATCGACTATGTAATCGCATAGAGCAATTGCATAAGGAGTATTCCATGTTTAATAACTATTTCAATGATTATACAGGGTTCACTTCAATCCGAAAAAAGGGAGGCTACCCCCAAAATTCACCATGCCTCACTTGAAATTCCATAGGACTGAAAGTCCACATCACCATGTAAGGAATTTCATTAGTGCTATGACTCTAAAGGTGATAGACAAGGGCATCTTCCACGTCATGTACCCTTGGACGTTTGACATGGATGCCATAAGATGGTACAACACAATTGACCCATGAATAGTCGTAAAATAGGATAATTTATGAAAATAATTTTTATGTCGATATTCATATGACGCCGATATCCCAATCACAATCAGGTATTTGGAACTGCTTCATTAAGAAGAGAAAAAGGATCCACTGAGTACTTAGAAAGACGGAGGGCAAAGGATGCACGCATTGTTGAATGACCCTCTGAAGTTGATTAGGTGAGGATATTTATCAAAAACCTCTAGCCCTCATATATGCAGTATCTCATGCCATTTGAGAACTTCATTGTATTAAGAAATGTTAGCATGCTGATAGAACAAGAATTATCCAAGGAGGCACCTCTAAGGGTAGGTAGCAACTGGAAAAGCAACTGCCAAAATAAGGATAGGAAGGGTAGCATCTCCAAGGACATACACACCGTGGATCGTGTTACCAAATTTACCACCATAAGAACTACTTACACCCTAGCCCGAGAGCGACTCCTGGCAGAAGGGAAGATAAACCTTCCCAAGATTAGCTAAGAAATTCCTTAGGTACTCCAAAAACTTTAATCCAACCTAGTACTGCAGGTACCACTGATCGTAAGGACAAGATACTGAAGACAATTGGATTTTTAAGAGTACGTCAGAGAGGATGTTTAAGTTCAGGCAGCTCCCATTGCCTAAGGCAGCCTAGAAGCCCAACAACCACTAAGCTTGATACCTTTTTTTCCCCCTGTCAAAAAAGTGTTTTAAAGTGGGAAGCTCAGTAAAAACAACCAAATGAGACCTTATGAGGTAAGGCCTAAAATTTTCAAATCCAAAAATAACTGCTAGAAACTTATTCTTGATCAAGGTATAACTTACTTTGGATTCATTTAACATGTGACTTGTGTACTGAATTACATGGGCATTTTATCGATTCTTTGGCCAAAAATTATCTTTACCACTTAATTGGGTGCATCACACTTAAGTTTAATTTGTTCTCAACAAATGAGAGGATGCAAGACGCGATCAGTGGTCAATGCCTTCTTAAGCTTTGTAAATGTTGCTTCACACTTCTTAGAAAAATGGATGGCACATCCTTAGCAAGGAGTAGGCCGATGAAAATGAACGTATGTCTTTTACACAAGTTGGGGGAGAGGGATTTGCAATTAAATCCATTTTTTTGGGCCTAGTGGAACACTCCTACCTTCATTAACACATCCTTAACCATTTCTCTGGGAGGCCTAGTGGGTTACTCTGGTAATTAAAGTATAATTTTAGTAGGTATAGGCTTCCTTAATCCCAATTTCTCATACATCATGAAGGGTAAGAAATTAACACTAGTGCCAAGGTTAAGTAAGACCTTATATATGGTGTGATTATAAAGGATAATTAAAATTGGGGGGCGTTCGATGTTCGTGTCCAGAGACACTTGATTACAAATGATTGAACTAACGTTAGAGGCCAAAACAACTCTAAGAACATTAATTGCCTTCTTGATAGTGCACAACTCTTCAAGAATATGAGCATAAGGGGTATTCATTGAAGAGAGTCTAGAAAGGAATGTTGATGTTGACCTGGGATAAATTCTCCCTTATCTTATCAACAAGAGATTGGACCTTATACCCCATAAATTGGTTAAGAAAAGGGGGAACGAGATTAGAAGCCATAAGGAAAGAAGTAGAAGTGGCCTTAAGATGTGTGGAGTCACTGGTAACAGGAGGCTCATTCATCTAAGGTTCTTCCACGTCCTTAGAAAAAGGGGGATTAGATGGAGAAGTAGGCAGATCATAAGAAATATATTCCTAGGAAGATGGAGGAGTAGAAAATTGGAGAGCGGGTAGGGCGCATTCACATCATTTTTGGCCACAAAGGTGTCGACTTTCTTTCATGGTCTTAGAAAGATCAGAATATTAATTTTTCTCACATTACCAGATCAAAAGAAGAAGGAAAAGATCCGCTTTCTCACATTCACTTTGGGTTGACTAGGAAAAGTCCATCCCTCCTTACTTAACATGGCAAGTTAAACAAATTGTTCATTCAAGTCTTTATCATCCTCTCATTAGACTCTTTCATCTCTCTTTCATGATTCTCGTAATATCATTTACTATCTTTTTTACTTTGTTAATTTCATTGTAATCGGGAAGGGTATAATTGAGTAGCAACCGGTTGAGGAGGAGGCTCTCAATGTGCATTATATGGCCATTAGAATGGTAGCTTTTGATAGAAAGAAGAAGAGTGGCATTTTCGGACTACCACCTTTAGCATCAGACCTTAAAGCATTTGGGCCAATCTATAAAAAGTTGGGGTGCTGAGAACACACCAGGTTGTACGTAGGATAATAGAGGTTAAACTTCGGCCTTTAGATGCCCACTTTAACTAGCACTTGCTCTTAGCTGATGGCTAATAGCTACGAAAACAAAGTGCATGTACTTAGAGTGTGGTCTTGATCTTGGCATTATGAGCATATGACCACTTAGGGATAGGAAAAAATATCTTGGGGTTAAGATAAGACTATCTCTTCAAGCATGTTTTCAACTGTGGCTAAATATGTATCAATACAAGTGGTGTTCGTAAATGCATACAATCCTCCTTTTGACTATTTATATGGGCATGTAAGCTCGCATCTCTAGTGGGTTTCCATCGTAAGGTATTTTTGGGAAGTTCTTCTGGAAATTCCAATGCCTTGGTGGTGCTTTTATTCCAAAATCCCCATTGACATATAGGCTTAACCATGGTCCTGGTTCATTGGTCTAGCCCCTCATATATAATTTGTTATAGATGCTATTCCTCTATGCCGTAACAAGGACATTGAGCCAAAATTTTCTTAAACCTCTCAAAATATTTCCAAAAGATTCCTTATCAAGTTGCACAAAATCATCAATTTTATTTCTCAATTCAACTACTTTTCAATTGGAAAAGTGTTTTCTTCCAAAAATCCTCATAAGTGATAGAATTTGCAGGGAGGCTATGCATGCACTTCTTGGCCAAATCTTTTAAGGAAAATAGAATGAAATGCAACCTTGCAATATCTTATGGAACATTTGGAAATTACGTCAATGAATGCACGTAATCAAATTCACTAAAAACAAGTAAGCATTTCCATCCCTTGAGAATCTGAGAAGCAACGTTGTGTAGTAAGCCTAAATTAAAATTGAACATCCTCACTGAGTTCCCAAAGTCAGAAACTAGAAGGGTTTGTGGATTTCGGGGGATAGAAAGTCTTATTTAAACTCCTAGGCGCAGGAGGAGGTGGAGGATGTGGGCCTTCTCTTTCCACCATTGTTTCCAAATTGAATGAAAGGGCTTGCTCTATGTTGATTTGGGGGTTTAAATTTCTACTCGTGCAAGTCTCTCATAACTAGGTAACCTCATCTGTGCACTTATTCGCCAGTTTTCAAATTTTTTTGGTTTTTTGTCTGGATATATTGTGTTTTTCACTTAACGGTAACACACCTATTCACATCAAGTCATAAGCATTGGCAAATTCAATGTTGTCATCCCCAACAATAGTGCCGAAATCTTTTGCGGGTATTTTTTTTTTTAGCTGAGAAGGTTATTGCCTTAAGGGTCTTTGATGAATTCACTTCGATTATGACTACATTGTGGGTGTAGATTGAATCAAAGCAACTAAATTGCTAATGATCTAATGCTTCTTAACTTAAACCAACTATTAATGAAAACTTAAAAATAGAAATAGAAAAGATAAACTACTACTAATCTAGCATGCGAAGAGGAATGAAATACAAATCAACATATAAAGATAAACTACTACTAGTCTAGAAAGTTTCTGTCACTATTGCCTCTAAAATCCACACTTCAAGTTTCTTTGATATTGGTTAAGAATGTAACCGTGCACTATTTGATATTATAATAGCATATATTCCAATACTCTTAAAGTTTAAGAACCTTGTCAGATGTAACATATCAAGAGTTCATGTTTATTCATTCTTCTGTATATAATAATCTACCATCTAGAAATCGTGGCTAATTTATTCCTTCATATACAATCTTTGTGACACTTTCTTTTCTTCTTTTAAGATGCTTCTGACACCCTCTTTGTTTAGTCCTTTGTACACTTTTGGCTAGATTATATATATATATATATATATATATATATATATATATGTGTGTGTGTGTGTGTGTGTGTATATATATATATATATATATGTGTATATATATATATATATATATATATATATATATATATATATATATATATATATATATATATATATGTTTATAGTGAAGTTAACATTTGAATCGGACTTGACAGTTTATAAATTTGTTACTTGAAAGTATGCAAGTACAATCACTGACTAGAAAGTACTGAATTACGTGGGTTTAATTAGGCTATCAATTTTTGGCTAATTCATTTAAAATTTTGTTTTTTCTTCTAATTCAGCTTGAGACAAGCTAACTTTTTATTTAGAATCTTCTTTATCATCTCAATGACTATGAATTCCCATCCAAATTAAAAGTTCCTCCACGTTTGGTTGTTCCACATATTTTATCATACATTGCTTATATGCATATGCTTATGCACCATTGCAGAATGGTTTAGTAGATGATCAGAGTTTATAGGTAGCTTCAATAGACAGAGAGCACATGCTATCATAAAAATCTTCCCATTGCGAATACTGAACTGGAATAATAGTAAATTCACTTCGTGTACACTTGCAATAAAATAATCAACTATTCGATGCGCATAAGTACTTAGAGATGTCTTTTCAAATGTATAAATTAACTTACGCCCTATTTGAACCTAGGAAAATACAAAGCAAAGAAAATTTTAAAGGAAAAAAGAAAAATAGTTGGAAGAAAATTAACTTTTCCCTTGTTTGAATTATGAAAAAAAACACAAGGAAGAAAAGTAATTTTCTATCATCTATTTTTTCTTTTTATTTGAAAACAAGAAAACTCCCAGCTAGCACATATTTCAATTGAACACATAATCGACTGACCCGAGTCGCTTGATAGAGGTCTGAATAACTCCCATGTAAGACCCCACAGTTTCGTTTTCCGTTAAGCTAGCTAATTTTCTTTTTACGTCTAAATTCGTATTTTTAGTAACTGTATGAGTTAAATTATTATCAATGTGCTTTTGAGAACTATAACTTCATTAAAGACGAGATTATTATTGCTATTATTGATTTCAAAATCAATTCGTGTCATTTATGCCTTTAAATGATATCGATAGTTTAATTTAGTCGTTATTCGATTTATTTAGTCGTTTCCCGAGTGCGATTAGGTTTTCAACCTTAGAATTAGCTTGTGGTTTATTGAATCGAACCTAGACGTATTTGAGGTCGAATAATCGACGAAGGGTCGTATTATCGATTCGGGATAGGTTGTGAGGTACGAGATTAGAAATTAGACAGACGATTTTAGTTGATTGGGCAAGCGACCAAAAAAAAAAAAATAGAAAAAGAAAAGGGGCCAAAGCCCCCTTTCTCTTTCATCTTCTTCGCGACAGGGGGGGTTTTCTGTCCCAGCCCGTCGACCACCAATGCAAGAGAGAGAGAGGGCGAGAGAGAGGGAGGTGTCGCCGGCCAGGCAGCGACGGAGGCGGCGCCGGCGACCCGCGACACCACGACACAGAGAGAGAGAGAGTTCGAGCGAAAGAGTGAGGGAGCGAAAAGGGTTCAACGAACCATGCCCTGCTGCCGGCGACCGTCGCGACTGAGGACGATGACCCGACGGCGGTTGAGCCCGCCTGGCTGCCGACGACCACCTCTGCGCGGTGGTTGAGTGAAAATCGGCCACGGTTTGGCCGAATTCTGCACGGGCAGGGCCGAAGCTCGAACAAAATTCACATGCTAGGTGAGTTTCGAACCTCTTCTGCTCTATAAATTGAATCCCTTGCTTTATCCCCTTCGAATTGTACCTGAATCTATCAAAAATTGCAAGTTAGGGTTTGTGGGTTTGGACTGGTTGAGTCACGCGCGAAGAGCAGGGAGTGGGTGTTCGATTTTTGGCCTCAATTCAAGCTAAATTACATGCCTCTAGCGTGGAATCGAGGTGGGTGTTCCCTGCCTCCTAAATTAGTACTAATTTCACAAACGATTTAGCGAAATCGATGTTGCATGTTAGACTAGCATAGCCTAATTTAGAATGTGCTGCTTGAGATTTATAATTCGAAGTGAATTATACATGTTTAGCGTTAATTCGAATGTATGTAACCATTGAATGCCTAAGTTTATAATTCGAAGTGAATTATACATGTTTAGCGTTAATTCGAATGTATGTAACCATTGAATGTTTGAGATTTTACATCGAAATGAATCAAATACCTTTAGCTTCGAATCGAACTAATTTAGTTAATCATGCCTCAGTTATTAATTCGAAGTAAATTTAGCATGTTTAGCATCGATTCAAGTTAATTAGTTGATGCATGAAAAAGGATTATAAACGAAGTTAGTTTAATGTGTTTAAAATCGATTCAAGTGAATTTGGCTAGTTCATGCCTAAAAGTTTAGTTCGAAATGAATTACGAATGCTTTGAATCGACATACGAACACTTAGTTAATGCGTGCTCGTTCAGTAGCTTCTAAATGAATTACGAATGCTTTGAATCGACATACGAACACTTAGTTAATGCGTGCTCGTTCAGTAGCTTCTAAATGAATTATGAATGCTTTGAATCGACACATGTACACTTAAACAATTCATACTCAATTAATAGTTTCGAAAGAAGATGAGTGTGCTTGGAATCGATACTTGTGTAATTAGTTAGTTTATACCTGAGTAGTAACTTTGACGTAATAAATGAATGCCTAAAGTCATATTATGTTTAAGTGGTTTATTTAGATTCGAATGGTAATTTCCATACAAATAATGAATGTTTAGATCCGCATTATGTCTAAGTGACTTAAATGGGTTCGAATAGCAACAGTGACATAATAAACGGAAACTTAGAATCGTATTATGCTGAAATAGCTCAATTAGACTTGAAATATAACTTCTAACCAACGTTTATGAATGTTTGGTCGTTCCATGATCGTGTATGAACTTCGAAGTGCATCGTACGTGTTTGAAGTTTATGTATATAAATGTTTAATCAGTCTATGATCACCTATATGCTTAACTATCCCATAAAGGCCTACTAACTCTGAAGTAAGTTATAAATGCTTAGAACCTTATCGTGTATGAACTCCCAAGTAAAGTTCTATAATTTTATATGTGTACGTGATGGTATATATATACGTACGTATGCTTACTACAACGCACCGCTAAGTGGCGCTGCTTACCCTGGTAAGTACTTAAACCTTACCTTTTCATAAATTAGTATGATAATATGTTGTGTTGATAAATCGATGAAACGAGTTGGTAGTTGGATGGTTTGAGGAAATAATTATGAGCGTTCGAGGTTTTGTGGTACGGTGCAAGTGAGGAGGGAGACTGGGTTGTGAAATGACCGCAATCGTGTGGATTGCGAGGCCATGTGTGGCTCGATGTGATGAATTAATTATGAAGTGTTTGAATGTGATATATGTGAACCCCTTTCCCTTCTATTTGCTCAAGTTGCATTATGTGCATAAGGGTGAGATTTGCAAAAGAAGGATTTCATGTTTTGAAATAATAGTAGCCACAAATATTAGAGCATGATGGCATATTTTAAAGTAAACGAATACAGTTTTGGGAGTGAACCTGCTTGAACGGGGGAATCCTAAAGAGTTTTCAAAGGCGTGAGTTGCATGACAAATGATTTTACCAAAAGATACAACAAAATTACTAGCCGTTATGGCCGATACGCTTTAAGTGGCTAAGATAATGTGCTGCGGACAATATGATATGATGTAATGTTAACCTAGGGGATAAGTCCGGATAAACCCTAGAGGCCCTGACGAGGGCTAATGTAATGGTCCGATATGTTATATGTAGCCATCCCGGGAGTAAGAGCTTAAGCGTGAGCGTTAGGTCTCACTATGGGGTCGAGAATAGTTCTCACCCAATCAGCACCCTGTAATGATCTTATGCCAGAAGTACTTTCGTACTAAGTTAAGAACAGCAATTGGCTCTTGTCATTTTTTTTTTAAACGATTAAAATGGAAAGGAAGTTTTTTTATGAGCCCAAAAGGCTATATGGAATGATGTATGAAAAGCTTATAAGGGTCTTTACACGGCCAAACGAAATGGAACTTCCTTTGAAGACTAAAAAAATGTTTTCAACGAAAGAAAGAAAGCTTTCAATGAATAAGTTATGAAATGATCTTCAAGCATGTTTGAATGTGGATTTTTAGGCCTATGTATTAAAGGAAAGTTTTCAATGGATGCATTACGAATGATTCTTAAGTATGGTTGAATCGGATTCTAATCTTATGTGACATCATCCTTATCCATATCAAACATGTCTGACGTAAAGTATATGAGATGAGAAAGAAAGATATAGCACGTTGAAATTCCATGAATGAAGGCGTCTCTTCCTAAAAGAATGAATGTTGATATGAGAATAACATGCGAGGGTGTCATACAGCTTAATATGATTTTTAAAGGTACTTAAATGCTTGATATGTGTTTATGCGTGTGACATGTATATTATATGAATGAAATGAAAAAGAAGGATCCCTGTGCTTAGCTTATAGAAGGAAGTTTCTATGCTTAGCCTCGTCGCTTATCTAAGTGTTCAATTGCCTGTTAGTGAAGACGTTTGATCATTTAGAATCCTGGAAATGTGTTTAAGTGCTTAAGTGAAGTTTATGGTTAGTAACATTTCCATAAGAATTCTTATGAACATCTATTATGATAATAAAGTATAAAAACATGATATGTGACTAGTAAGGATAGTATTGCCTGTAATGGTTTTGGTTTTAAGGGGGTTGGGGGACACTCACTGAGCGTGTGGTTGCTCATCCCACTTCTCCTTCCCCTTTTCCCCAGGTTTTCTTATGACAGGAAGAAGTTGAGTCAGATAAGTGCGGAAGGAATGTATTATTGCTTGCAAGGCATCGTATGTGCCCATTTGAAGGGAACTTTCATGTTTAATGAAGTCATCTAATGCATTCTTAGTATATGAAGGTCTGTAAATGATTATTGAAGTTCATGTAATGCATATGGTATAAAGGTCGCTCTGTATGGCCGTCTGAGCCAACCATCAAGTTAAATTAGATGTCCCTTTGGTTTAATTTAGCTATGCCTTGGGATGTAAACCCCAATACTCCGGTTGTGGGAACCGTTGAGTTGTATCTTTTACTTTTTCTGCTTTAATTAACTATTCTGGTTGGTGTACTTCGAGCGGGTGGCTCGTCGAGTTATGAACTCCGGCGTGTGGCCGTTGAGTTATGTTTTATATATTTACGCTTCCGTTAATTTACAGGATTGTATTATAAGGCGTTTAGCCTGGAAACGATCAGTTTTCAGGGGAAACTCTGTCCGTTTCGTCCAAGGAACTAAGTAAGAAGTTAGGAAAGCGTAACGCTTCTAGCCTAGGGGCTGGGGGTGTTACATCCCACAACATGCCACTACAGTTGCTACATCTGTAATTTAACCCACCCAAGCCATGGCACAGTATATTATGTTCTCTGCGGCCCCGACCAAACTCTAGGTTCTCTGATCCACCATGAGGGACCATGGCTGAAGAAGCCTCACTAGTATTCCCTGGCCATAGTCTAACCACATTGACAGTGGAGTTTTTCCTTGCTCAAGAGGATGAAGATGTAGTGCCTTAATATGGTTGTTATATTTTTAATTACCTAATGATGAGGAAAACTATGCCAACTATAAGTCTAGCGGCATATGAAGTGATTAACAGAAATAAACATAAGAGTCTAACTAGGAGAAATCACATGAATTAGTGAGGCCCACTGGGCCTAGAAGCCGGCTGGTTCTCCCAGGAAAGCCGGCCGATTTCCTTCTTCTTTTTTTCTCCCCAAGTCCTAGTCCAAGTTAGTCAGTCAGTTTTTAATTAGGGGATAATTAGCCCAACACTTTCTAATTAAAACAGACTCCAAGTCGAATTGGTAAAGTTATTTAGATAAAATCTAATAGGATTAGGGGTTGTTATTCTTTTTCTTAGGCTGAGGGACCATGCCAAAGAAGCCTCACTAGTATTCCGTGGCAATGCTCTAACCACATTGATAGTTAAGTTTTTCCTTGCTCATGAGGATAAAGATGTAGCCATTTAATATAATGTCGTATTTTTAATTGCCTAATGATGAGGAAAACTATACTAACTATAAGTCCAACGGCAAATGAAGTGACTAACAGAAACAAACATAAGAGTCTAACTAGGAGAAATGACATGAGTTAGTAAGGCCCACTGGGCCTAGAAGCCAGCCGGTTCACCCAGCAAAGCTGGCCGATTTCCTTCTTCTTTTTTTCTCCCCTAAGTCTTAATTGGTCAGTCAGTTTTTAATTTGGATATAATTAACCCAACGCTTCTAATTAAAATCTTCTAATTAAAATAGACTCTAAGTAGAATTGGTAAAGTTATTTAGATAAAATCTAATAGGATTAGGAGTTGGTATACTTTTTCTCAAGCTGAGTCCATCTAATTTGGAGATCAGTCACATATTCGAAAAACAAGAGTAACTGGGAGATCACTTCAGAGATTGTGAGGAGATTTTTACCGGTGTGGTCAAGTCCTAAGTCCCCCCCTCGCATTAAGGAATAGTGACTTCATTGGGTTCCCCAAGTAATCAGGTGGGTTCTCTGACAGTAGAACTTTTACTTTTTCTAGCTTTTCTATGTAGTTCCTTCTTATTTCACTTTTATATTCAACAAAGATGTAATCTTCAGGTAGTTCCCACCCACTATAAATTATTTATTTTATTTTTGCAATGGCCAGACTGAAGTTTATATCTTTGCATGATTTTATATGAAATAATACTAATGCTTCTATATGATTGTGTGATAGTGTAATTAGAATTTTATATTTCCCACATTGAATAGTAGGGAAAGTTAGTCATGACAGGCAATTATGTGATGTATTCCATCACATCATTGTACCTTTCCCTTGAATCTAAATCCTCAGCTCGAGACTAAGAAGTCAAGATTGGTCCCACACTAGGGATTGCTCAGGGAGTACGGATGGGTGTTGCACCCAAACCCGAAAAACCGACCTATTTATAACGGGTATGGGTACGAAAAATTGGGGAAAAATGAGTATGGGGTGGTTACACTAAAAATGGGTATGGGTATGGGTACAGGTACGGTTATAGGCATCACCTACCCCATACCCATACCCGCCCTGTACATGATTTTGTTTGGGGTTAAATAAATTGTTAAGTAGAGTTTTGAGCTTTAAACATTAGTAATTTATTTTTTTTTAAAAAAAACTCCATACCGCAACCCATCCCCAACTATACATGTATTGCATCCATTTGTGTCGCTCATTTGCTATGCCGATACATAAAGTCACGTGACTCATGACTCACAAATCTAAAATTCTAGCTCATTTGTTGTAACCCTTACTCTCTCATTTGAATCATTTCTAGAATACAGTTTTTTATTTATGAGCTAAGTATAAACTATTGAATCCAATGGGTATTGTATTTCTTTAGAACATTTTACCAAGCTAAATTAGTTTTTATGAATTTCTTTAGGTAAAAGAAATTATCGTACCCAATGGCTATTATATTGTAATATATGTATATACCTAAATAAAGCCCCAAATACCTGGAATACCCGATGGGTATGGGTATGGGTATGGGGATATATTTTGAAAACTATGTGGGTATGGGTATGGGTATGGGGATGACTTTTGAAAATGGGTATGGGTGCAGGTATACCTCCACTCGCCTCGTACCCCCCCACACTTATCCCTATTAGGGAGTGCTTTTCGAAAACCTTTTTCGAGCAGAATCAATTTGTCTATTCAATTACCCCTTCTGTATGATTCACTTCGAAGAGAGATGTGATTTGTAAGTTTTTCTAATTGGTGACTCTATTAATTACTTTTATTTTTTCATCCTTTTCTTATCTCATATTCCTTATTTCAATACTTTTATTTTCAGTAGAATGGTTCTGATCCAGGACAGTGACACTATTCGGACAAGGAACTAAGCCCTACTCAGTCCTAGGGACCAGCCGGGTTCGTAGATAGGTGGGCTGCTTATTTCTGGATCAGGCACTGATCACTTTCAGGGATTTAGACCAGGTAGCTACGCCTAATCCTAGCCCAGGAACCTCCTAGTTCTTGGATTAAGGTCTAGGACCAGTTTCCTAACCTAGCGTTATAAGTTTGCTAACTTCTGATTTTATAAAAAAATATAATTAACAGTTAGTTTAAAAATAAATAAAAATAACATAATATCCCAACAAAGGGGTAGCTGAGCCATTAGTGGGGGATCGCACCCTCGAGGAGGTGGATCGCTACAATGGTGACTCCATTAGGGACAATTTTCTCTAAGAGGCTCAAATTTGAAATTAATTATGGGAAATTGTTTGGTCACACTCGCATCAGGCATCTTGTATTAAATGGGGCTGCTCTGTATGGGATAACGGCACATCTAGGAAACAATCCCATTATTACTCCGGGAAGATTAGCTTGCTACTCAGTGGGTCTACTGGACTTGACCAAACATGTAGTTGATCCACCAATTTGTGACACACTTCTTGATCCCCTTGACTTAGGAAAGCAACCTAGACATCCTAGCCTTGCCATGCACGCCATGGATGATGTACAACATGTTTAGGTCATGAGAAGACTATTCTAAATTCGACATGAAACCCCGTGTCGTAGAACCTTAGTTTAGGATTGGAACTCATAGGCATGCTTGGGTGTGTGCTGTTGTTTGATTTAACTTTTTTAGCCTAAACGTCTACGTATTGATGTGTTAGGTCTTAAAGAGCCCAGGTTATGAAATACCAGACTTAGTGGCCACAGTCATATACCAAGTCGGCGTCAAGGATAATTCTTCTTTAAAGGGCTCTTTACCTCGAACCCGACCAGGCTCTACCCTGGTCTAGTGAATAAAAGTCCTGAAAGGAGACCTAACCATCCTCAAATAACCATATCTGGGTGTTTAAAAAAAAGAGAGTCTGTATGCTTGTAGAAGTCCAGGATTATTATACAAAAACCTGAGTAGTATTATTGTCCGTCTAGAATTAGGAATAAAAGTCAATGTCATAGGTGAACTTCAAAATCGGCCAATGTCCTAGAATGCAGTTGCGTGCAATCAGTTGGTCTGGACTTAGGATAGAAAGATTAGAAGTTAGTAAGCTAGTCCTAGAGCCCACTAAGGAACTAGGTTGACTTTCTAGGAGTCTGATTGCTTTAGAATAGGTTTGGACTTGTGATAGAAAGATTAGAAGTCAGCATACTAGTGCTAGGACCCAGCAGGAATACCGACTGGTACTGTAGTTAAGTTTAATTTAATATGTGTCAGTGTGAGTCAACATACAGTCAGCATACCGGGCTCTCGGTCTTAGAATTTTTGTAGTGCATGGGTCAGCATATTTTAAGCCCTTATTTCCTAGAACAAGTATTTAGATGTACCTGTCCTCAGCACCTTCCTTTATTTATTAGGATAGGGAAGACTAAAAAGGTGTACGAGTGAAGTCAAAACAACTGGGAGACTTCTATCTAAGGAGAAGCCAAAAGAAACTCCATCGATTAGGTCAAGGTCAAGGTTTAAGACAAAGGGAAATCACATGCCTATTCTAATGGTAGGCAACAAGGAGATCGCCCAACTCATGAAACTAATTGAGAAGATGCTAGCGAAGATGGAGGAGAGCGATAGGAGGGCTGAATCAATAATTGTTGCACTTCATAACCTCAACAAAGAGTCCCAAGTGGCACATAGTATGCAACCTCCCCCGCTGCCATACGTGAATAATGAAAAAAAGGGAGAGGTTAAGATTAAGAAGGAAAGGGAGATAGATAAGAACACCCATCAAGCTGATCCATGTGTAGATGGAATACAGTAAATACTTAAAGAATTTTCCAGGTTTAATTACTATTTTAATAATTATGCTGGGTTCATTTCAATCCCAAAATAGAAGTTGCACCCAAAATTCATCATACCTGACATCAAATTCGATGGGACCGAAAATCCACAATACCACGTAAGGAATTTCATTAGTGCCATGACTCTATAGGGGATAGACTAGGATGTCATCCACCTCACATTTCCTTGGACGTACGATGAGGACATCATGAGATGATACAACAACATCGACCTACAAAAGGTCACGAGCTGGGATGATTTGTCCAAAGAAATTTTACGCCAATATGTGGACAATACTGATCTCCCAATGACATTTAGGGATCCGGAACTGCTTAACCAAGAAGATAAAGAAGGGTTCACCGACTACTTTGTAAGATAGAGGGAAAAGGCTACGTATATTGTTGATCAACCCTCTAAAGCCGATCAAGTAAGGTTATCTACCAAAAATATTCAGCCCTTATATAAGTAACATCTGTAGTTCACATCATTTGAGAACTTACCTGTATTATGAAATGTTGGCACGCTGATAAAAGAAGAATTATCCAAGAAGGCAATTGCTAAGGCAGGTAGTGACGGGAAAAGTAACTACCAAAACAAAGACAAGAAGGCTAGTAGTTCCAGGAATGTACACATGGTGAACTATGTTGCCAAATATACCCCTATAGGAATTGCTTACACCCAAGCTCCGGAGCAACACCTGGCCAAAGGCAATATAGACCTTCCTAGAATTAAGCTAGAAAAATAATTCCTTAGGTAGTGCAAAAACTTTGATCCGACCAAGTGCTGTAAGTACCACTAGTTGCAAGGATATGATACCAAGGATTGTTTGACTTTCAAGAATAAGTAGGGCAGGATGTTCAGTTCTAGGTAACTCCCATTGCCTAAAGCAGCCTAGAAGCCCAACAATGACAAAAATCCACTCGGGAATCATGAGAACAACTTTATTATTTATAACAGAGAAGAGGAATGAGACATACCTATGTTTATACAAAACATTTTTGGCCCAAAACCAAGTGTAAGCATGTTTATACCAAACCCAAAAGTTTTGGCCAGTGAAAAAATAATGAGGACACATTTATGAAGCCCAAGGATGTAGTCTGCCCATTGAAGCAAGTGACAATGACTTCTTAAGGGAAGATGAAGAAAAAGACATATGGGAAGAGGAGGAATAACCCACAATTCAATACGTTATAAGATTCGGGCAATGTCAAGCCATGAATGCCCACAATAGGCCCCAGAAAAGAGAAGGTAACACTACCCTAAGAAAAGCATCTAGTAGTGAAGCAGCCCAAGAAAACTCAAAGCAGATGTGAGTATTTGGCAATTTACAGTAGCTTCTTAGAAATGCAGACTACTCCTAAACAAAATGGAGGTATCTCTTGGAGCTGTTATAGAGGAAATGATAACCTTTATTACAACTGGAAAACGCACTATAACCTTTAGTAGTGAAGATCTTCCTCTAGGAGGTGTAGCTCACAACAATGATCTTTGCCTGACGGTAGTGCGCATATAGAAGCTTGTGCCTGTGGCCTTGGTCGACAATGGATCAACAGTAAATGTCTCCCCATAGAGAACGACCAATAGGCTAGGGATTAAGGAAGAACTGCTCTCAACACTGTCAATCCACTTAAGAGCATATGACAATTCTAAGAGATTGGTATTAGGCACTATTCTCGTTCCCATTAATGTAGTCCCTATTGAAAGCAATATAGAATTTCAAGTCCTTGATAAACCAACTACCTTCATCATGCTCTTTGGAAGGCCATACTGGAAATAGACCATAATCTCAATGAAAAAGAGCTCTATAATTTTGAGATGGTCGTAGTATTAGAAAAGGATAGAGAACACGAGGGTTAACTACTTTTTCGTTAGCACAAAGGGAGGACTATCATTATAAATTAAGATATCACCATATTCCAAAAAAGGTGATAAAGGCTAGGCAGAAAGCCTAGGCTCTGAATGCTGCTACTGGGAAGGGGTACACAAAGCACTACACTATCAGGCCTTATCTTCACGCCCTCAATAGGTAGCTGCCGTGTGAAGGAGATAACGTTTGCTTCTATGCCTTTCCTGAACCTTATTATATAAAAGAAACGGAACTCCTAGTGCTATGGCTAGAAGTATTTGACGACCACCAGTTATTAGAGGAGGAAGTGTTCACTATTATGTAAGAAGACCAGTCAACACAAGATTAGGGTAGCCTAGTTCGGTCAAGGCTATCGAAAGAAGGAGGACCCACTTACTGTTATTTCTCTTGTCATATCTAACAATGGATTCAATCCTGCGAGATTCATCACCACGGCTAAAACTGAAGGATGCGAGCGATTAACTTAGACAGCTGAAGAGGAATGAAAAGAGTTCACTATAGCTACAGGGGATAATTTAAGGGAGTCTAGGGTAGAATCTAAGACTCAGTCTTTTGTTTTTGTTCCTTTAAATTCAATATCAAATATTTTTAGTAAGATGAACTCTTTTGTTTACGACTCATCTCATTCCTCCCCTTCTGAAGTTCTATCTCTTACAATGAAAATGAAGAGATACCCCCAAACAACTAATCAAAGTAGTGGAAGACCATGGAAATCAAACTTCCGTAATTAAGGACACAATCTCTTAGCAGATTTGAATCATAATCACCCTTGCTTAGCTCCTTCTTTGTAAAGCGCAAAGGTTGAAGTGCTACATAGAGCTCTTTTATCACATGGTGATGAGTTTGCTTCCTAAATCCCATTTTAGAGGGTAGGTCACATGCTTTATATGATTGTAAGCTAGGTAAGGGGTTTCCTTTGGTTTTCAAGTCATAAACCACATGAAATCAGGCTTTTTAAGTCATAGCCACATGAAATCAGGCTTCACCTTAGCTACTAAGGGGCTTCCTCTGGCAATTACTTTTATTTTTCTAATGATAGAATTCTTACCAACATGTGCATTGAGCATCATTCTAATGCATTGAGGTTTCTTTCTTCTTATTGTTAGCAGTCCCATTTGGTTTCTTCTATGATAGCTTTAGACGTAAGCTAGTCAAGTAATAACAGTGGCATGTCAAGCAATGTGAACTTAGAAAGTGGGAGATGAGCCACCCAAAACACGTTACACCCAAGAATAAAGGTAAAAAATAAGTCAAACTCATTAGGACAAGTCAAGTACACGTCATGCTTGATAGACAAGGAGGCAGAGGAAAGCAAAAACTAACTTAATTTATAATGATTCATAAGGGCACGAGAAGAGCGTTCCATAAGGATAAGGCCCAGTCCTCTTTTCAATGAGTATAGTAGACTCCTAGCGAGTGCTAAGAACTTAAAATAGGGAAAGTGCTAACCATCAAGGAACAAGAAAGTTTCACTTCACTCTTACGTGAATTTTTAGATGTCTTCACATGGTCCTACAAAGACATGTTGGGTGTTGACCAAGATATTGGTGAGCACAAAATTCCTCTCTATGCAGATGCAAAAATGATAAAGAAAAAGCTTAGTAGAATGGAACTAGAATGGCCCTTAAAAGTAAAGGAGGGTATGTGGAAATAATTGGATGCAGGGTTTATTAGGGTCGCACACTACCCTGGATAGGTGCAAACATTGTGCGAGTCCTAAAGAAGGCCGAAAGAGTGACAATGTGTGTAGATTTTAGAGATCTCAATGAAGTCTAAAAGATGACTTCCCAGTGCCATAAATGGATTTTTTGGCTGATAACACAGCTCGTCACGCTTTCCTTTCCTTTATCGATTGGTATGCTACTTATAGCCACATCAAGATGGCAGTAGAAGACATGGAAAAGACTTTCTCAAGCATCCCCATAGAGGACCGACTGTTATACCATGATGCCATTTGGGTCAAACAATGTCAGAGCTACCTACCAAAGGACACCTACCACCTTACTACATGACTTCATACATAAAGAGGATGAGGTATATATGGATGATATAATCATAGAATCTAAGCAAAGTGATGGACATGTTTCAACTCTTCAGAAGTTCTTCACCAGACTTAGAAAATACAACAGGCATTTGAATCCACAGAAGAGCGAATTTAGAGTCATCTTGGGGAAATTACTGGAGTACGTCATCAGCATCCAAGGAATCAAGGTTGATCCTACAAAAATCAAGGCATTACAGCAAATGCCACTGCCTAAGATAGTAAAGCAAATACAAGGATTCTTAGGACATGTGCAATACATTAGTCACTTCTTATCAAAGTTAATAATGGCATATGAGGCTCTCTTTAAGAATTGAAGAAAGGAATGAAGACTTAATGAGATCACAAGTGCCAGGAGTCATTTTATGAGATCAAAAAATGCCTATCCAATCCACTAGTTCTAAATACCCCCGCAACTAGGCATTCCACTAATGTTAGACCTCACAACGACAACTACTGTTATGGGAGTCATGCTAGCCCAGAAAATAGAAGGATAAGATAAGGTCATCTATTACATAAGTAAAAGGTTCATCAAATATGAGAGCCATTATATGTCCTTGGAAAAACTACCTTTGGCTTGGTATGGGCAACCAAGAAGCTCAGACACTATATGCTAACCCATACAGTACATGAAGTAGCCCCAGTGGATCCTATAAGATATTTGCTTTAATAACCAGTAGTGAGTGGCAAGGGCTATATCCGATGTTATCAGTATTCGATCTATACTACATTTCGTAAAAGTACGTTAAAGGAAGGGCTATATCCGACTTGTTAGCAAACTTTGTAACTGAGGTTCAATGAGAAGAACCTTTTGATTTACCCAATGAAGAAGTCCTCCAAAAATAAGAAGACGTATGGAGAATGTACTTTGATAGGGCTTTAAATCAGAAAGGATTTAGGGTTGGCATCCTCTTGGTATCATTAGAAGCAGCATGCCCCGATCTCAGTTAAACTGGACTTTGAGGTTACCAACAACGTGGCCGAGTATGAAGCCTGTATCATTGGGCCACAAGCTGTTGTAGCGATAGGAGTCAAGAAACAAAGGTAAGAAGCAAAGCCTTGGCACCATATAACGCTCACTTAATGGATCTTACCATGCATTTTACGCATGTCACATATAGACATCTCCCTTGAGAGGGCAACCAATGTGCAGTCGCCTTTGCTAAAATTGGCTTCAATAGTTAACATCCCAAGAGGCATCCATTCAAAGCCATTAATAGTAGACAGGAGGAATAAGCCGAGTCACTGTTACACTACTGTAGTATACAGTGTTGCCTTCACTATTTGGTATTACAACATTTATGAACACTAACAAAGAGAGAACATGCGCTAGGATCCTCCCCAAAAACCCATCAAGAAGCTCGTGAGATCATGAAAGAAGTTCATGATGGGGACTGTGGGTTACATGTGAATGGTGGAATGTTAGCTAAACAGGCCCAGCGAATAGGGCATTATTGGTGTGGATTTTAATAGTTTTTAAAAACCTGACTTACCTGTAAGTGCACAAGATAATTGCAGCAAAACAAGTATCTAGGGTGGCGTCCCATGAAGAACGAAAGTGACTCTTATTTTTCTCCACTAGTTACGAGAATTACTGAGTAGATTGGCAACAATAACAATAACCAAGAAAACAAAAATAGAAGTAAGAGAGAAATGTTAATCAATACACAAAGAGAGATCAATTTCGAGAGCTACTAGGATTTCGATTTCACAAAAATTCTTAATATTGAATTACTAAATTAAATTGGGGTTTAAGTAGTCTCTTCAAAACTCTTAAGCTACAAGCTTAGGGTCAATAGATCAGAAAAATGAATTATAGTTATTAATAAACAAACTTAACTAGTAGTTAGCATGAATTATTTAATTTAGACATAATTCATCTAATTTCAAGTCTTATTTAATCAATAATAACCAAAAATTTTCAACGCAATTGCATAATTATTATATTAGCCAACAAGGTCTAATATGAATAAATAACATAGCAAGTTAATCAATTGTAAAACAACACGTATAAAAAATTGAAGTAAATTGCATAATAAATTAAAAGCAATTCATACAACTCAAAATTACATAATAAAAAGGGACAATAATATTAATCCCTAATGAAATTAGAAAAATCAACAAAGTGAGCCAAGGATCTATCTCAATCCTAGATAAACAACCTCGCTGATCATAGGCAGAGAAAATACTGTTGAATTTAGACTAGTCTTATTTCAACTAATGGTATACTTCAATCCCTAAAACCAAACTTTGATGTTTATGTTACAAAATACTAACACAGTGAAACATCAAACCCTCTCTAATTAGGCTCACAAATAAGATGAAAGACAAGAGAAAAATAGCCAAAATAGCTTATTTTGTTCTAATTCTCTCAATTCAAATAATTTTACCTAGCACAATTTCTCTCTAATTACTAACAATCGGAGGAAGAGAAGAGTGAAAATAAAGAAAGAATAGGATGAATGATTCCTTCATGATGCCCCTTTACCTCTTTATTTATTGTGGAATTTGCTCCTTTTCATTCTTCACTTTTCATGCAAAGCCACTAGTTTTATTCCCAAAATAGAAGCAAAATATCATCCACCTCTTCTAATAAGACCAAGTGAAGCATGTTACATCAATGGCTTATTTTACTTGGGCAACTGAAATCAAGCTCAGCCACTAGAATCATGAAGGGGGATAAAGAGAAATGTGAGGCTGGGTGTGCTGTGTGACTGGGTCATGGGCTGCCACATCATACTTGAAATTCAGAATTTATGTTTGAATTCTTCTTGACCCCCCTCCTTACCTTCAAAGACAAAATATGCATTATTTTTACTTGAAATATGACTCAAAGACTCAAAAAATTTATAAAATAGAGAAAAAAATTACTCGTAAAAATATGTGCTATCAACTCCCCTGTACAAAAACTTTGCTAGTCCTTGAGCAAAGAATGCATATATTCAGTCCATCAAGTAAAACAATATTTAAAGAAGACAATTAGAGAATCTAACTTTGTGTATCCGCTGAATCACAGGTATCAACTCACTACTAACCCGCAAACCTATTATCAAATGTTTTCAATTTTAACCAAGTTTATAGGCTAAGACTAAAGCAAATTAAGTACTCAATGCCAAACATGTAGCAAACTGTAAGCACAAGACTTTACGCCATATAAAAATCACAAGAGTATCTTTAAAATTAAGTCCCCAATGCTAAAACAATTTATTAGTTTTCTTTCTTTTTTTTTTTCCCCCAAAGCTCACTTGATTCCATGTGCTTCTTATTCTGGGTGTATAAAGATATGGATAAAGATGACACCCAGAGAAACACTTCGTACATATTCAGGTAATTAAAGATATGAATAAAGATAGAACCTAAATGCTAGTACCGGGATCGGAACATAATTTGATTCAATCTTTTTCACAATCAATTATTTAGAAAGGCAAGTGGGGTACTCAACACTTATTTCATACTCATTTATGCTATTAAAAATAAGGTTCATCTCAAACTCAAACTCAGCTACAGGTTAATAAGAACACAACAAAAATGTTAGCCATTGACTAGTTAAAACTAAAAATATTCTCAAATTAACATGGGTTGCATGAATCACATCAACATAACCAAGAGTTGAACACACATAATCAACTTTCAACTCTCTCCCTAACATCATGTTCACAAAAAGTTTTCAAATTTTCTTACGAATTTTTTTATTTGCCACCCCCTCACGCCTAAACCTTACATTGTCCTCACTGTAGAAAACAATAATAAAAAGAGAGATGGAGAAAAGAACAATACAACCTACTACCATGCGAAAAGCACTTGTAATCACACCCGAGGAGTCATATCCAAATTAACCTTTCAAACCATCACTAACCACAAAATCCAAAACCAAGTGAGGTACCACATCTAGGACATAAATGTACCTTGAAGAAAATGGAAAGTGTTGAATTCCAAGAGTACACAACCATAAGAGGGGGGGTGAATTGTGGTGGTCGATTTTCGCCTAATAACTGACAAACAACCGTAGCACTTGATTGCAGAGATTGTTTGTAAATCACAAACAACCTTACGCCTTGTTTGTAGCGGTTGTTCTCAATTGATTCAGTAGCGAAATTCAAAGTAATAAATGCGGAAATAAAGCACACACAATTTTTACGTGGAAAACACCTCTAGCCCAACTGAGGTGTGAAAAACCACGACCTACCTTGTGTAGGATTTAACCACTTCACTAACGGGCTGAAAACGTTACAAAAGCAACACTCCTTGTTACAACTTGTAACCCACGTAACCTTCTTCCCTAAGACAGGTTACACCACGTCCAATCTCACCAGATAGGACACGTCCAAAGTCCACACGACTGAGGACACACTCACTCACTTTCTGTTCTGAGAATAGGGGTACAAAACACCTTACTGGGGTGCTTCTGACTTAAGCAGATGTAAGGTACAATGAAGTCCTATTATGCCAAGAAATTGAAAGCTCAGTTAAGCACAACCTTCTCACAGTTTTTCTCTTTGAAATTCAGCTCTAAGAATCTCCTACTTCTTTGTAAAAATCGGATTATCAAATGGGAGAGAGAATTTCAATATTTAAACGCACAACCCAATGGCTATTCTTTTCAAAAGATAGCAAAAATCCTCTGTTTTTAGTCGCTTAGAAGATTCACCAAAGATTTCCAACGGCTAAGAGAGGAGAGAAGATTTTCTTAAAATATCTTGCCGAGTAATCTAGCTTGAAAAGGATAAAATCTTGATTTATCCCAAATTCAATCAAGACCTAAAAATAAGGGATAAGAATCTTTCAAGAGAAATCTTTAGCAAAAACGGTTTTGCAATTTTATTTTTTTTTTCAAATTCAAAACAAATCTTTTTAGATCTGGCAGCCAACCGAAGCAAATTTCCAGATAAGACTGATGTAGCTGCTGTAGTTTTTGAGAACACCCTAGGCACCCTGTTTGCAGGGTTGTTTGGAAATGGTGTCCCAAAGCAACTTTTCGAAAACCGTTTTCAAGAAGTGCTAAAAATGATACTTTCAAGATTGGCATATTAACAAGAGTCTAAAAGATAAAAACTAAATTAACCAAGACTCCTTGTAAGAATTAGTTGTCTTGTCAAGAGTGAATATGCTGCTCCAAAACACCTTGGTCACCTTGATTCCTTGGGTGATCTTGTGTAGCTGAATGTTCCTCAAGACTTAAACCATATGTGTTGTTTGCTGATCTTATGTCACTGAAGCTCGGAACCTGTTCCTAAGACTTGTTCTCAACATTTAACCACCAGGTTAATAAAATATCACAAACAGCGGTGTAGGAACAACGGTGTATTAGACCCTGTTTGGAGAGCTTGTTTGGAACAACATTACTTAGACAAATATGTTACTCTTGGATTTGTTATCATCAAAACTAAATATAATCAACAAATTCCCCCTTTTTGATGATGACAAACCAAGTGACCATATTAACAAAATTAAAAAGCTTAACAACGTTTAATGCTGATAGGGATCCTCTAGGTGCTAGGTCATAGAGCACGTCATATGGTTTTATTCATATGGTCTTATTCCCCCTTTTGGCATCATTAAAAAGCATAAACAACAGTATGAATGCAAGAAAAGAAATATAGAGTATAAGGTGCAAGAAGCATCATTAAGGAGATATTGCATTAAAACAGTACAATGCCAAAAACGAAGATGGGAGGAGACAAGAGAACAGCCTAGAGGATCAGGTTGCAGGGGGTGGTCTCGTTTGCAGAGGAGGAATGCTGGGGGCAAGAGTGGAGAGAAGGGCAAGCAATTCCTCATGGCGTTTGGCGGAGAGGGCTTGCTCCTCAGCAAGAGCAGCCTTGACAGCTGAGAGCTCATCCTTGAGGCGAGCATTGTCCTCAAAAACAGCCTCAAGTTTGATGGAAGGTTGCCCAGAAACAGGTGGTTGAGGTGGTCGACGACCCTGTTTGGAGACTGACCCTTCGCCAACCTCATAGCCACACCCCAGCAGAGTGTCAATCCCAATCTCATCAACGACTTGGGCCTCCACTCGCCGTGTGAGCACTATCCCAAGGTGCTCAAACACCCTTGTCAGCAGAAACCCATATCCAAGATCATGGGCCCGGGTGGTGTTCGCAATTCGCCCTATGTGGCGAATCATGATTGCAGGGAGGTTGATTGGTTCCTCCCGATCCAGTAAGTCCACCAGCCATTGATCGAGGGCATCAGCTGAGTTTCGCCCTTGACCTCGCGAAATTATGTTCTTGATAGTGAACATAAACAATAGTTGGTGCAGGGAGGTCATTTCACCCTTCTTAACAGAGAGGGGTGTTCTCAGGCCCTGTTTTTGATTGAGACGTTGGGACACCTCTAGGAGCCTGGCTGTTTCTAGGGCTATTTCATCTTCCCTCACATACATGTCAAAGCCTTGGGAGGGTACTCCCAAAATTTTCCCAAGTGTGGGTGCATCAACCTTAATGCGTTGCCCATTCACAAAACTAGTCACCACCCCTTCGGTGACACTGCAGTTGGCGTAAAACTCAGCCAACTCAGGCACAGAACACCTCAGCTGGGTGTTTGCAAAAAAGTCGAGCCAGCCTTGAGCACGCAACTTGGTCAGGAACACCCCCAGACCCTATTCCTCGAAAAAGCTTACATTCACTACCTTCCCCCTGACGACATTGCGCTTAAGTAACTGCGCATGTTTGTCAGACATAGGAGAGGGAGTGAACTGCTTTGGGCGTTTGGGGGCAGGAACAGAGGTGGTAGCTTCTGGTAGGGGGGCTGCTCTGGGCTTTCGCTTGAGGGGTGTTTTTGCAGGAGAGGGCTTCACAGCAGGTTTAGTGGTTGATTTTGGAGGGGCTTGTTCTTCAGAGGACTCGGAGAACACCAGTGTCCCTTGTTTGAAGGTGGTGTTCTCAGAGTCAGAACTCGAGAACCTTTCGGTAGAAGAGGAGGAAATCTCCTCGATGACAGGAGCAGAGGGTTTGGAGATACGGTGAGAGGATTGAAAAGCTATTCTCGCAGATTTGCAAGAAGGCTTGGAGGATTGTGGAGAAGAGGGAGTTTGAGAGGGCTGAGACCTTGGTTGTGGCCTTGTTCTTGGCGTTCTGCTACGCCTGGCCACTATTTTCACCCTTTTCCTTTTCTCTCCAGTTTGAGCGACCGGAGTGGGGGTTTCAGCCTCAGGGAGAGAATCCTTCTCTAAACTCTCCTCTGATGTCTCATTCGACTTCCCTTGGAAGTCGACATTCAGATCCTCCACATACACACCTTCGACAGAGGCAGCCCCTGTTTCTGTCGCTGTGTCAGGAAACAACCCAGAAGAACAGGGCTCAAAATTAAACCCTTCAGGGGTTTCCAAGAGTTGGTCTTGAGACCCCGATAGTGTACCCTCTGACTCGACTTTAATGGGACAAGTAATTGTCCCTACAAGGAACACCAATTCCCTTCCACACTCGAAGGGAATATCATCCATCCCCATTCCCATTGATTGTAGGGACAAGCTTTTCAGGAATTTGAAAGGCTTGTACAGGATTGGGTGAGGGGGAGCAGGGATTGAGGACGCAAGAACGAGGGCTTTTGATTGAGAGGAGTTGTTGGGAGCCATTGTTGCTAGAAGAGAGAGATTAGGGTTTAAGGTTTTTGCAGGGTTTTCAGGTTTTGCTTGTGTGCGAGATGAACGGCAGAACTGAGAACAGGGCATATAAAGAGAGAGAGAGAGAGAGAGCACCCAAAATCTTTAGAAGATTTCTCGGTTTGCAACGGGTGTGAGCATTAAAAGCTTGTGCCTTGGGAAGGAAAGAAAACACATCGAGCAACCAAGGGGCGTACCTGTTCTCTTCGTTATGCCTGTTCTTCGCCGTCTGATCTTGATTGGACTTAATGGTATTAAGGCGGCTCCAGTACATCCCCTTATGCTGCACTGAGGTACTCTTTCTATCAACTAGGAATCCAGCATAGTCAGCATCAGCATATCCAACAAGATCAAAATTGTAACCTCTAGGATACCATAAGGCTAAATTGGGTGTATGTTTCAAATATCTTAGTATCCGTTTCACAGCCTTAAGATGAGTTTCTTTAGGATTAGACTGAAAACGGGCACATAAACCAACACTAAAAACAATATCTGGTCTACTAGCGGTTAGGTATAGGAGTGACCCAATCATGCCCCTATAGAGTTTCTCCTCAACTGAGGGACTCCCATCATCCATAACCAACTTGGTTGAAGGAGAAATAGGAGTGTCTACGGGTTTGGCCAACTCCATCCCAAAACGCTTAAGTAGCTCCTTGATATACTTTTGTTGATGGATCATGGTGCCGTTTGGAGTTTGCTTGATTTGTAAGCCTAAGAAAAAGTTAAGCTCACCCATCATGCTCATCTCAAACTCACTCCTCATCATATTTGAAAATTCATTGCATAAATCATGATGAGTTGCACCAAATATAATGTCATCAACATATATTTGGACAATCAATAAATGTTCCCCCTTAGATTTTAGAAACAAGGTATTGTCTACCTTGCCTCTTCTAAAATCATTTTCAATTAAAAAACTTGACAATCGTTCGTACCAAGCTCTAGGAGCTTGTTTTAGGCCATAAAGAGCTTTGTCAAGTTTGAAAACATGGTTAGGAAATTCACTGTTTTCAAAACCAGGGGGTTGTTTGACATACACCTCTTCTTTAAGGTATCCGTTGAGGAATGCACTTTTCACGTCCATTTGATATAGCTTGATTTCCGTATGAGCTGCAAAGGCTATTGAGATTCGAATAGCCTCAATTCTAGCAACTGGTGCAAAGGTTTCTTCATAATCGATCCCTTCTTCTTGATTATACCCTTGAACAACCAGCCGTGCCTTGTTCCTAGTGACTGTTCCTGACTCATCCAGTTTGTTTCGGAACACCCACTTGGTTCCAATGATTGTTCTCTCTGCAGGTTTAGGTACAAGGTGCCATACTTTGTTTCTTTCAAATTGATGGAGCTCTTCTTGTATTGCCGTGACCCAATCTGAATCTGCAAGAGCTTCATTCACACTCTTTGGCTCAATATTAGAGAGAAAAGCATAGAAAGCACAGAAATTCTTAAGCTTAGACCTAGTTTGCACTCCACTGTTAATATCAGACAGAATTTCATCAAGGGGGTGCGAACTATGGTACTTCCATGGTCGTGGAGTAAGAGGATCCATAGACCCATGCTCTACTCTAGTCGTAATATCAAGCTTACGATCATCTCCTGAGCCTGTTTCTGCACCTGTTTGTAAGCCTGTTCCTGAAGAACATGGTCCCGAACAGGGTTCAACGGTGTTTCCCCCTGTTTGGTGTTCACCTTGCCTGCTGTTATGAGGAACACCTTCAGGAGTTGTTTTCTCCATGGTGTTCTTACCTCGTTTATCTTGGAGCAACACTTCTGTTCGAACAAGACCTAATTCAAGTTCATCTTCCTGTGCATCATTCTCACTCAACAAGTTAGATTCATCAAAAAGCACATGCACACTTTCCTCAACACACAAGGTCCTATTGTTAAAGACTTTGTATGCCTTGCTGTGAGAAGAATAGCCAAGAAATATTGCCTCATCACTCCTACGGTCAAACTTTCCTAAGGCATCCTTCCCATTATTATGCACAAAACACCTACAACCAAATGTTCTTAGGTGCGTAATACTGGGTTTTCTGCCCTTGAAAAGTTTATAAGGAGTTTTGCTCAAAATGGGTCTGATCATGCATCTATTTATAATGTAACATGAGGTGTTCAATGCTTCTGCCCAGAAATACCTAGGAAGACCACTAGCAATAAGCATTGTTCTGGTCATGTCTTCCAGGGTGCGATTTTTGCGCTCAACCACCCCATTTTGTTGGGGTGTTCTTGGAGCTGAGAAGTTATGATCAACACCATGTTCATTACAATAGTTGATAAAACTTGCATTTTCAAACTCAGTTCCATGATCAGATCTCAAGCTAATTAAGGAGTGTCCTACTCTCTTTTCAACCTTTTTGAGAAAGGCAATAAAATTCTCAAAGGTTTCATCTTTGGATGCCAAAAACAAGGTCCAAGTAAATCGAGAGTAATCATCCACTACAACAAGCACATACTTTTTCCCACCTCTACTAGTTATCCTCATGGGACCACACAAATCAATGTGTAATAATTCTAGAGGTCGGGTAGTGCTTACACATTTTTTCGATTTAAAAGAAGATCTGGCTTGTTTGCCTTTTGCACAAGCTTCACATACCTTGTCATCATTAAATTTGATGGAAGGTAGTCCAATAACCAGGTCTTTTGAAACAAGTTTGTTTAAAAGAGTAAGGCTTGCATGACCTAGTCTCTTGTGCCAGAGCATTATGTCATCATTCACAGCACTCAAACAAGTCAGGTTGTTTTGGGGAAGAGTGGAAATACATACTTTGTAAACATTTTTGTGTCGCTTCCCCCTTAATACGACATCTCCTGTGTTGACATTGACAACCAAGCAATGTGTTCGTGAGAACACCACTAGGTTGTTCTTGTCACACAGTTGGGACACACTTAGTAAATTATGCTTTAAACCATCAACTAAGTGCACATTATCAATTGAGTGGGAGAGAGTTTTACCAATGCTACCTACACCGATAATTATCCCAGACTTGCCGTTGCCAAAAGCCACGCTCCCACCAGTTGAAGCTGTAAGTGAGAGAAAGTTTGATTTTTCTCCAGTCATATGTCGCGAACACCCACTATCAACATACCACAGCTGCCTGTTTTCAAGGTTGTTTTCTGATCTGTTTGACAGGGTGTTTCTTACCCTGTTTGCTGGGTTGTTTGTAGGGTTGTTCTCTCTCACTTCAGCCTGCAAAACAAATCACAGGTTAGTTTTGGGAACCCAGATCCACTTGGGTTCCATTCTTTTAGACAAGTAAAACTCATCTTTTCTAATCCAGATTTGTTTCACATACCTTTCATTTTTTTCAATGACATACCTTCTCAGAGGACATGAATATCGATAGTAACCAGTTTTACCACAATGAAAGCAAACAATGTTTTCAGGTAATCCCACATACTTTCTATGAATTGGGTAAACTGTTCGTTTAGGCTTATATCCAAGTCCCTTTTTGTTTCGACTGTGGTGAGTGTTTAACCAATCAAGGGCTTGTGAGGACTTGTTCCAGCGCTTGGTTGTGATAAGCTCGGTTTCCAGTTTTTCGATATTAGCATGCAAACCCTTGTTCTCCCTGAGCAAGGACTCAACCATTCCTTCCACCTCAAAGAGTTTTTCCTCCATTCGAGAATAATCTCCTTCTTTTATAAAGAGGTTTTCTTTAAGCGTATTAATATTTTCATGTAAGCCCAGTTTTTCATTTTTAAGGATGTCATTTTCTAGTTCTAGGTCTCGGACATCTCGTTTCAATTCAGCACAAGTATCCATCAAGGTATACAAAAGTTCTTCAAGAGTTGCTTTATTAAGACCACGTACCTTGTTCTTGAGATCAGTAAGACTGTTTGTTGATTCATCATCTGAATCCGTGTCACTTTGTGCCATGAGAGCTATAGCACCTTCATCAGTTTCAGACTCACCTTCATCCTTAGAGGAATCTCCCCAGGCAGCAAGCATAGCCTTTGAGAATCGTCTCCCAGAACTGCTTGCAGCTTGTTTTCTACCTTGTTTCCTGGGGTGTTCTTGCTCTTGCTCTTCTCGAAGTAGTGGACAGTTCTTCACAATGTGATCTGGTTTGCCACACTTGAAACACCCTGTGAACTGTTCTCAGGGGGTGTTTCTGGACTTACTGAAGTTTTTTCTTTTGCTGTTTTCTTTGACCTTTTTGAAGAATTTCTTGAACTTTCTTGTCATTAAGGCCATCTCTTCATCCTCAAGGTTAGAGTCATCATCCTCTTGTGCTTTCAAGGCAAGCCCACGATCCTTCTTTTGCTTCTCTTTTTGTTGTGAGTTCTTTCTGAGTTCATAGGTTTGAAGATTGCCAATCAACTCGTCGAGGGTGATCTTGTTCATGTCTTTAGCTTCTTGGATGGCTGTCACCTTCGCTTCCCAAGACCGAGGCAAAATCCTTAGAATCTTCCTCACCAGCTCTTCTGTGGTGAAGGATTTTCCCAGGGATTTTAGCTCGTTTGTTATGTGGGTGAAGCGTGTGTACATATCCATCACGTTCTCACGATCACCCATATCAAACAACTCATATTACCTCATAAGTAGCTCAATGCGTGATCGTTTGACTTGACTTGTTCCTTCATGAGCTACTTGGGGGGCATTCCATATCTCCTGAGCTGACTCACACTCTGCGATACGTGTATATTCATCTAGACCTAGGCCAAAATATAATAGCTTCTTGGCCTTGGCATTCTTTTCCATTTTCTTATAGTCTTCACCATCAAACTCTATGGGTTCCTTGGGAACCTTCTTACCATCTTCAAGCACCTTGGTGGGAACAAGGGGCCCGTTCTTGATGAGCATCCATAATTCATAATCTTCTGCCTGAATATAGTTCTCCACCCTATTCTTCCACCAACTGTAATGTTGGCCGTTGAAATAGGGTGGACGAGTAATGGATTGCCCTTCAAGGATTCCTTGTGGTGTACTCATCTTCCGAATCTCTCAAGGTGTTAGCCCTTTTGAGAGAACCTACTCTGATACCACTTGTTGAATTCCAAGAGTACACAACCACAAGAAGGGGGCTGAATTGTGGTGGTCGATTTTCGCCTAATAACTGACAAACAACCGTAGCACTTGATTGCAGAGATTGTTTTTAAATCACAAACAACCTTACGCCTTGTTTGTAGCGGTTGTTCTCAATTGATTCAGTAGCGAAATTCAAAGTAATAAATGCGGAAATAAAGCACACACAATTTTTACGTGGAAAACACCTCTAGCCCAACTGAGATGTGAAAAACCACGACCTACCTCGTGTAGGATTTAACCACTTCACTAACGGGCTGAAAACGTTACAAAAGCAACACTCCTTGTTACAACTTGTAACCCACGTAACCTTCTTCCCTAAGACAGGTTACACCACGTTCAATCTCACCAGATAGGACACGTCCAAAGTCCACACGACTGAGGACACACTCACTCACTTTCGTTCTGAGAACAGGGGTACAAAACACCTTACTGGGATGCTTCTGACTTAAGCAGATGTAAGGTACAATGAAGTTCTATTATGCCAAGAAATTGAAAGCTCAGTTAAGCACAACCTTCTCACAGTTTTTCTCTTTGAAATTTAGCTCTAAGAATCTTCTACTTCTTTGTAAAAACCGGATTGTCAAATGGGAGAGAGAATTTCAATATTTAAACGCACAACCCAACGACTATTCTTTTCAAAAGATAGCGAAAATCCTCTATTTTTAGTCGCTTAGAAGAGTCACCAAAGATTTCCAACGGCTAAGAGAGGAGAGAAGATTTTCTTAAAATATCTTGGCCGAGTAATCTAGCTCGAAAAGGATAAAATCTTGATTTATCCCAAATTCAATCAAGACCTAAAAATAAGGGATTAGAATCTTTCAAGAGAAATCTTTAGCAAAAACGGTTTTGTAATTTTATTTTTTTTTCAAATTCAAAATAAATCTTTTTAGATCTGGCAGCCAACCGAAGCAAATTTCCAGATAAAACTGATGTAGCTGCTGTAGTTTTTGAGAACACCCTAGGCACCCTGTTTGCAGGGTTGTTTGGAAATGGTGTCCCAAAGCAACTTTTCGAAAACCGTTTTCAAGAAGTGCTAAAAATGATACTTTCAAGATTGGCATATTAACAAGAGTCTAAAAGATAAAAACTAAATTAACCAAGACTCCTTGTAAGAATTAGTTGTCTTGTCAAGAGTGAATATGCTGCTCCAAAACACCTTGGTCACCTTGATTCCTTAGGTGATCTTGTGTAGCTGAATGTTCCTCAAGACTTAAACCATATGTGTTGTTTGCTGATCTTGTGTCACTGAAGCTCGGAACCTGTTCCTAAGACTTGTTCTCAACATTTAGCCACCAGGTTAATAAAATATCACAAACAGCGGTGTAGGAAGAACGGTGTATTAGGCCCTGTTTGGAGAGCTTGTTTGGAACAACATTACTTAGACAAATATGTTACTCTTGGATTTGTTATCATCAAAGCTAAATATAATCAACAGAAAGAAATAAAATTAAATACAATAGAATAACTCAAATTTAACTAAAAAGATTAGGTTGCCTACCAATAAGCACTAAGTTTAATGTCTTCAGCCAGACATGGTCCCATCCATTACTCATAGTAGATTAGGTCTACTATATTGATGGATTCTATCAAACTAAGTTCATTTTCATTAGTCACAATAGGTTGCAAATGTTAACCATTGACAGTAAGAATACGACCATCCTGTGGGTCTAAAATTTTGACCATCCCGTCTGGATCTCAACTTTCCAAGAAACAGCCTGGGCTAAGAATTAAAAAGTCAAACCTTCTGATTAGGTTCAAAAGATCTTCTAGAAATCATCTTCTCATGGAAAGCTTTGGTTTTAGCTTTATAAGTCTTTGCATTTTCATAGGCTTCATTATGCAATTCATCCAATTCATTTAATTGATGCCTACGATTAGAACCTACTTGTTTCATATCAAAATTTAAAGCTCTAATAGCCTAAAAAGTGTAGTGTTCTAATCAACTGGCAAGTGACAACGCTTACTGAAAAGAAGTCGGAGAGGAGACATTCCTATAGGGGTCTTGTAAAGAATACGATAGGCCCACAGAGCATCATTGTAAGACCCGCCATCTTTATTTTACGTTAACGTGGCTGTCTTACCTTTTACGTTATAAAATTCGCATTTTTAGTAACTATATGAGTTAAATTATTATCAATGTGCTTATATGAATGATAATTTTGTTAAAAAGAATGTTTTCGTCGCTATTTAATATTATTATTATCATTAGTTTTGAAAATCTTTGGACGATTTTTAGTATGCGTTAATATAGATTATTAATGAGTACTAAATCGAGCGAGAACCCGAATACGATTAGGTTGTCAACCTTAGATATAGTTCAATATTTATTAAATCGAATCCAGATATATTTGGAAACGAATAATCGATGAGTGGTTAGGTTATCGATTATTGAATTTAGAGTTTGGGGCGCGAACTAAGCTAGTGATGTCGATTCTAAAGCAACTTAGAAGAAAAAATAAAAAGAAAGAGAGAAGGAAGAGCGTATTCGTAATATCACGGGACACTCCCCTTTTTCCTTCTCTTTCACGCGGCCCTCCTCCTTACCCCGACATCTCTCTCCCTCCCCTCAGCATCTCCTTCTACCTCCTTAATCTCCTCCATGAATGCACCAACAGCTCCATATTCTAGTGGAATTTCGCCACAACTAGCGTACAAATCCACGCCCTCTACCTTCCCCACAAACTAATAGACCTTGGGTGCGGAATCTGGGCAAGATCGGAAACGACCCAGCACGGTTTTGGTCGAAGTGGGCTGCGATTCGACCCCCCAGACGCGAGCCGAAGCTGGGTCGAGCAACCCAACTTCTAGTTGCTTCGAATCCTCTACAAGCTGAGGGTAATTTGCGGCCCAAGCAACCACCACGAGTTCAAGTCAGTGAGTGAGCATTTGGGCAAAATTAGGGTTCGAAATGCGCTGGTTTAGACGTGGTATGGGGCCTGTTCGTGATTAATGAGCAAGAGCCGAGGGATTGGAGTTGTTCGAGCCCCAGAGTCGAGCCAACAGCCTTGCATTCGAGCCTTTAGCTTGGAGTCCAGGTGGGTGTTTCTCGCCTCCTAAGTGTTAGTAGTTTCGAAACTATTTTAACCTTTAAGTTGCATTGCATGTGACTTTAGGATTAGTCAGATCGATTGAGGTTATGCATGTTCTGTTTTAGCTGAATTTAGTTTAAATCGATGTATATTAAGTTTAGTTAGTTCATGCCTGAAAGTAGCTTCGAAATGAATTTTGCATGTTTAGAATCGATTCAGGTATATTTAGTTAATACATGCCTGAAAAGTAGCTTCGAAATGAATTATGCATGTTTAGAATCGATTCAAGTATATTTAGTTAAAACATGCCTAAAAGGTAGCTTCGAAATGAATTAGGCAGGTTTAGAATCGATTCAAGCATATTTAGTTAATACATGCCTAAAAGGTAGCTTCGAAATGAATTAGGCAAGTTTAGAGTTGATTCAAGTAAATTTAGTGAATACATGCCTGAAAGGTAGCTTCGAAATGAATTAGGCATGTTTAGAATCGATTCAAGTATATTTAGTTAATACATGCCTAAAAGATAGCTTCAAAGTGAATTATGCATGTTTAGAATCGATTCAAGTATATTAGTTAATGCATGCCTGAAAAATAGTTCGAAATGAAATATGCCTGTTTAGATTAGATACATGTACACTTAGTTAATTCATGCTCGATTAATAGCTTCGAAAAGAAATAAGTGTGCTTAGAATCGATACTTCCATTATTAGTTAGTTTATACCTAAACTGTGACTTTGAAATAATAAATGAATGCCTCGAATGCGATAAGATTCCTGTTTGATTAGTTTAGTTGGTTTGCTAAGTGTTATTTCAAGTTAAGGCATTGTAGACGTATACGGAAATGTGGTTACATGTATATATGTATGCTTGCGGTAACGCACCGCTGGATGGTGCTGCTTGCCTAGGTAAGTGCATAAACCCAATTACACGTCTCGTTATAAGTTTTCATGATAATATGTTATGACTATGGAATTGAAAATCGATATGGTAGTTGGATGGTTTGAGGTAGAATTATAAGTGGTTTGAGGTTTCCTATGGTCGGTTGTTATGTAAGGAGGGAGCCTGGGTTGTGAATTAACCGCAATCGTGTGGATTACGAGGCCATGTGTGGCTTATGTTGAGATTGATTAATTATGAAGTGTTTGAATGTGTTACGTGCAAACCCCCTCCTTTTTATGCCATCAAGTTTCTTGCTGCGAGTGAGCGTGAGTTTGAAAAGTGAAGTTTTCATGTTTTTCACTAATAGGAGCCAGACCTATTAGCGAACGATGACCTATTTTAACTATGCAAATACAGTTTTGGGAGTGAACTTGCTTGAACGGGGGAATCCCTAAAGAATTTAAATAAAAAGAGAGTGCATTGTATGAAAAAGGATTTTGTTATAAGAGGCAGCAAACTTATTACTCGTTATGACTAGATGCTTTAAATGGCTAAGATAAGTGCTTAAGAACAATAGACAGGAGTGAACCTGCTTGAGCGGGGGAATCCCTAGCTTGGGGAGTAATCCCCAGAGACCCTGACAAGGGTTAAGGTCCAAAAGTTAGTTGCCATCCCGAGAGTAACAGCTTAGTGTGAGTTAATCTCACTGGGATTGAGTGTAGATCTCTCCAGCTAGTACTTTATGATGATCTTATGCCCAGAGTAATTTCATAATAAGTAAGAAAAGCAGTCGGTGTTTCGCCTTTTTAAGCATTTCAGAAAGAAAGTTCTGTGCTTAGCCTCGTCCCTTGCTTAAGTGTTTGACTGCCTGTTAGTAAAGGAATTTAGTCATTCAGGGGCCCAAAAATGAGTTGAATGGCTAAAATGAAATTATGGATAGTCATCCTTTCTTAAGGATTTATGAATGCCTAATATGATGATAAAGTATGAGTACATGTTATGTGACTATTATGAGTATTATTACCTACAACGGTTTTAGTTTTAAGGGGGTCGAGGAACACTCACTGAGCATATGGTTGCTCATCCCATTACTATTTCCCCTTTTTCCCTAGGTTTGCATCACGACAAGTAGAAGCCAAGTCACTCATCTCAAGATGGATTCTATTCTTGCTTACAAGGTGTCACGTGTGCCCATTTGAAGGGGTCTTACGTGTTTGATGAAGTTATGTAATGTATTTCTAGAATTGTAAACGTTTGTAAACAAGTATTCCAGTTCATGTAGTGTATTCATTTTAGGAGTCGCTCTATACGTCCATGTGTGCCAACCATCTCATTAGTCAGTTGTCTTTTTAGTTGAAATCAGCTACGCTTTGGGATGTGAACCCCAGTACTCCGGTGTGTGAACCGTTGAGTTGTATCTTTCACTTTTCCTGTATTAATGAACTATTTTGTTTAATGTACTCCCAGCGAGTTGCTCGTTGACTTATGCACTCCAGCGTGTAGCCGTTGAGCTTCTTTTAGAATGTTTTACGCTTCCGTTGATCTGCAAATTGTAAGGGTTTTAGCCTGAAAACGATCAGTTTTTAGGGAAAACTCTGTCCGTTATGCCCCGAAATTTAATAGAAAGTAAAGAAAAAGTAACCCTTCTGGCTCTAGGGGCTGGGGCTTTTACAAATTGGCATCAGAGCAAGGTCCTGCGACCATAGGCCGCAACCTGAGTCTTACATCTCATGTAGTTCCTTAGGAACGCATTCACGATGACGTGATGCATGCCTGCTTTGTGTGCAAATGTGAGTTTTATATGAATGTTAACGTGTTTATCTAGTTAGGTGCAGCTTGAGTGAGCTGATTGGCTGAATGAAAGAACCATTTGCTAAGGTGTAGGCCGAGTGGCTCGTATTCTCGTGGATAAGTTAAGTGTTAGCTCAGTCAAAGTTGTTTCGCTTATATGCCTTAGTGATTTTAATCGAAAGTTTAAAGAACATATGATTTGAAGTCGAATGATTGGAAAAGCCTTAACTCTAAGCTCATCTTTGCCCCTGAGGTACGATTTGCTCCTCGGGCCCTATAATGGAGTAAGTAGACGTACTCGAAGGTTGGTAGAGAGAGAGCTAGAGGCAGTTAACCATCCTTTTATTAAAAATAAAGAGATTCGAAATAGATAAGTTATTTTTCATCCTTTGAAACTCAAGATTTTGAGATGTTAATGCCATTTTGACTGTCGAGCCAAGTTTATCTTACATCAAAGGATTAGCTTTCCGTTAGTGATGATGAGGGAGTTTAGATTCACAAATACGCGCCCTTATGTGTATCAAATGTTGCTTGTAAATGTGCATGTGCTAAGATGTGTACGTCAATAGAATCCATCATAGTGGGCTAGGAAAGGAATGATGGGAAATTAGTTGCTATGATTGATAATCCTACTAAATAGTACATTGCTGTTGTGACTTTTGAATTGCCTGAGTGAAATTAGGGGATATTTTCACATGCATGCTTGAAAAACTAAATGCCAGTGGTAGGATCTCGTTAAACATTACGGAAGTGTAGCTACTGTTCCCCTTTCTTGCCATTGTTGCCTAAGCCGTGCATTACTTGCATTCTATTATACGGATTGTTATTCATGAATGGGGTGACGATGTTTTGGCCTGAACGAACCCTAATACACCCAGAAAGTGAAAGGGAGGAAGAACCTAGCAGACTTTAGAATTGTACATAGTAAACGATCCCTACTAAGGTAAGCGACCTATAGTAAGACTCCTATAATCACCTATCGGATATGTGTACCTCGTAAGACCTCAATTGGTACCTATAAACCATTAATGTCGACCGTACTCAAAACGAACATAGCCATAGCATTGCATACAGTCTAAAGCCTATAGAAGCTTATATAGTTATTTAACTTTGTTATTTGCGACTAGTTATGTGTTTTATGAATGAGTTGTTGCATGTTTAGGAGTCTGCTTGACTTGAGTTTGGTTTGGTATGTGACTTGATTGTCCAGATGATTTAAGTTTTGTAATTTATGACATGGCATAACCTCTAACTCGTTGCTTACATTCCGTGAATTCTATGATTCCACGTAATAGCTAAATAACTGCATACACACATATTTGAAGCATGGTAAGGCGAACCTAGAAACCTGTATTCACGTATCCTCACCCTTTTATGTTTGATCAGAGTAGCGCAGCGGAAGCATGTAGGCCCATAAGCCACAGACCTAGGATTTGTCTAGGAGCATAACCATTCATTTGTATGAATCTATAACTTAAGAGACAATCAGTTCCAAGTAGGGACCTTAGGGAAAGTCTCCCCACCATCAACACCATCGACTTACATTATACCTTAGCATTTCCATCTTAAAGTTATTCTAATCGATATGATATACTAGTTTATGTTGTTCATGATTCTTGATCTTTAGTGCTCTGTTGTTAACCCCTACGTGATGTCAATGTGAATTCAAATGTTACTCCGAGTTCCTTTGTTGCCCTTGTGATGTAATTTGATGTCTCTGCTATCTTAGTGTGATGTGGTAGCTTCTCATAAATAATTTAACCTTAGACTGATCTAATATGTTCATGTTTTAGAACAAACCTGATTAAGTTAACCCCTTCATACAACCTTGACATGTCCTGTCTAAGTTGTCATGAATTTAAGGCCTATAAGCTTGCTGGAATTGATGTAAGAACATAGGAATGTCAGTCACATATTCTTTCATTTTGTGAATTGCTTGCTATATGTATATCAGCCGGTTTCATGTTACTTCCAATTCCTAAACTTGAGAATGCTGAATTGCTGATACTATGCAATACTATGTGATGCTATTATACTTAGATAATGCTATGTGGTGCTATGTGACATTCTTATTATTCTAATGTATTATAGAAATCTCTAAGTCAACTATTGTGATCCCAAATTTGACTTGAATTCATGTTTTAGAGCGAGACTACGTATATATGACCTTAAGGAGTCAAATGCTAAATTGTCCTTCCTTTAAACTTCAATTCATAGCAATGCACGTACATAGAGTTGTTGCTTGCTAGGTGGATTCAGTCTAAATTATTGAAAATCTATGTTCATTTTTTTAAAAACAAGCCTAATATGGCAGTCCATGCCAACTCCTTTGCCCCTCTTCAATGCGATTTGCCCTCGGTGCCTAAATAGAATGAGTAGACGCTTGAAGAGGATTGGCGAGGAGGAGACTGGATACTATAACCCATTTTCTTTCGATTTAAATGATGTAGTGATTGCAAATGAAGCCTTTTGGAAACCCACCACGTAGATCATAGTTTGTTTACGTACATTCTAGGATGACTGAACTTAGTTTTAGAATTTCGAGAACGAAATTCTTTTAAGGGAGGAAGAATGTAAGACCCGCCTTCTTTATTTTACGTTAACGTGGCTGTCTTATCTTTTACATTATAAAATTTATATTTTTAGTAACTATATGAGTTAAATTATTATCGATGTGCTTATGTGAACGATAATTTTATTAAAAAGAATGTTTCCGTTGCTATTTAATACTATTATTATCATTAGTTTTGAAAATCTTTTGATGGTTTTTAGTATGCATTAATATAGATTATTAACGAGTACTAAATCGAATCAGAACCCGAATACAATTAGGTTGCCAATCTTAGATATACTTCGATGTTTATTAAATCGAACCCAGATATATTTTGGAAGGAATAATTGATGAATGGTCAGGTTATCGATTATTGAATTTAGAGTTTGGGACGCGAACTAAGCTAGCGGTGCCGATTCCTAAGCAACTTAGAAGAAAACATAAAAAGAAAGAGAGAGGAAGGGGCGTATCAGTAATATCATGGGACACCCCCCTTTTTCCTTCTCCTTCTCCTTCACGCAGCCCCCCTCCCCACCCCGACATCTCTCTCTCTCCCTTCAGCAACTCCTTCTTCCTCCTTAGTCTCCTCCATGAACGCACCAATAGCTACATATTCCGGTGGAATTTCGCCACAACTAGCCTACAAATCCACCCCCTCTACCTTCCCCACAACCTAATAGACCTTGGGTGCGGAATCTGCGCAAGATCGAAAACGACCCAGTGCGGTTTTGGTCGAAGTGGGCTACAATTCGAACCCCCAGATGCAAGCAGAAGCTTGGTCGAGCAACCTAGCTTCTAGTTGCTTCGAATCCTCCACAAGCTGAGGGTAATTCGTGGCTGAAGCATCCACCACAAGTTCAAGTCAGTAAGTGAGCAATTAGGAGAAATTAGGGTTCGAAATGTGTGGGTTTAGGTGTGGTATGGGGCCTGTTCGTGCGTTAATGAGCAAGAGTCGGGGGATTCGAGTTGTTCGAGCCCTAGAGTCGAGCCAGCAACCTTGGATTCGAGCCCTTAGCTTAGAGTCTAGGTGGGTGTTTCTCGCCTCCTCAGTATTAGTAGTTTTGAAACTATTTTAACCCTTAAGTTGCGTTGCATGTGAGTTTAGGATTAGTCACATCGATTGGGGTTATACATGTTCTGTTTCAGCTGAATTTAGTTTAAATTGATGTACGTTAAGTGTAGTTAGTTCATACTTGAAAGTAGCTTCGAAATGAATTATACATGTTTAGAATCGATTCAAGTATAATTAGTTAATACATGCCTGAAAAGTAGCTTCGAAATGAATTATGCATGTTTACAATCGATTCAAGTATATTTAGTTAATGCATGCCTGAAAAGTAGCTTCGAAAAGAATTATGCACATTTAGAATCGATTCAAGTATATTTAGTTAATGTATGCCAGAAAGGTAGCTTCGAAATGAATTAGGCATGTTTAGAATCGATTCAAGTATATTTAGTTAATGCATGCCTTAAAGGTAGCTTCGAAATGAATCAGGCATGTTTAGAATCGATTCAAGTATATTTAGTTAATACATACCTGAAAGGTAGCTTCGAAATGAATTATGCATGTTTAGAATTGATTCAAGTATATTGAGTTAATACTTGCCTGAAAAATAGCTTCGAAATGAAATATGCCTGTTTAGATTGGATACATGTACACTTAGTTAATTCATGCTCGATTAATAGCTTCGAAAAGAAATGAGTGTGCTTAGAATCGATACTTGTGCGATTAGTTAGTTTATACCTGAACCGTGACTTCGAAATAATAAATGAACACCTCGAATGCGATAAGATTCCTGTTTGATTAGTTTACTTGGTTTGTTAAGTGTTACTTCAAGTTAAGGCATTGCAGACGTATACGTAAATGTGGTTATATATATATGTATGCTTGTGGTAATGCACTGCTAGATGGTGCCGCTTGCCCAGGTAAGTACATAAACCCTATTACACGTCTCTTTACAAGTTTTCATGATAATATGTTGTGATTATGGAATTAAAAACCGAGATGATAGTCGGATGGTTTGAGGTAGAACTATGAGTGGTTCGAGGTTTCCTATGGTAGGTTGTTATGTGAGGAGGGAGCCTAGGTTGTGAATTAACCGCAATCATGTGGATTGTGAGGCCATGTATGGCTTATGTTGAGATTGATTGATTATGAAGTGTTTGAATGTGTTACGTGCAAACCCCCTCCCTTTTATGCCATCAAGTTTCTTACTGCGAGTGAGGTGAGCTTGAGAAGTGAAGTTTTCATGTTTTTAACTAATAGTAGTCATACCTATCAGCGAACGATGGCCTATTTTAACTATACAAATACAGTTTTGGGAGTGAACTCGTTTATACGGGGGAATCCCTAAAGAATTTAAATAAAAAGAGAGTGCGTTGCATGAAAAATGATTTCGCTGTGAGAGGCAGCAAACTTATTAATCGTTATGACCAGATGCTTTAAATGACTAAGATAAGTGCTTAGGGACAAAAGATGGGAGTGAACCTGCTTGAACGGGGGAATCCCTAGCCTAGGGAGTAATCCTTAGAGACCCTGACAAGGGTTAAGGTCCAAAAGTTAGTTGCCATCCCGGGAGTAAGAGCTTAGTGTGAGTTAATCTCGCTGGGATTGAGTGTAGATCTCTCCCAACCAGCACTTTATGATGATCTTATGCCCAAAGTAATTTCTTAATAAGTAAGAAAAGCAGTCAGCGTTTCTCCTTTTTGTGCATTTCAGACAGAAAGTTCTGCACTTAGCCTCGTCGCTTGCTTAGGTGTTTGACTGCCTGTTAGTAAAGGAATTTAGTCATTCAGGGGCCTAAAAATGAGTTGAACGGCTAAAATGAAATTATGGATAGTAATCCTTCCTTAAGAATTTATCAATGCCTAATATGATAGTAAAGTATGAGTACGTGGTATGTGATTATTATGAGTATTATTTCCTGCAACGGTTTTGGTTTTAAGGGGGTCGAGGAACACTCACCGAGCATGTGGTTGCTTTTCCCATTACTCCTTCCCCTTTTTCCCCAGGTTTGCATCATGACAAGCAGGAGCCAACTCACTTATGCCAAGATGGATTCTATTCTTGCTTGTAAGGTGTCACGTGTGCCCATTTGAAGGGGTCTTACATGTTCAATGAAGTCATGTAATGTGTTTCTAGAATTGTAAACGTTTGTAAACAAGTATTCTAGTTCATGTAGTGTATTCAGTTTAGGAGTCACTCTGTATGGCCATGTGTGCCAACCATCTCATTAGTCAGTTGTCTTTTTAGTTGAAATCAGCTACGCTTTGTGATGTAAACCCCAGTACTCCGGTGTGTGAACCGTTGAGTTGTATCTTTTACTTTTCCTGTATTAATGAACTATTTTGCGTGATGTACTCCGAGCGAGTTGCTCGTGGAGTTATAAACTCCAGCGTGTAGCCGTTAAGCTTCTTTTAGAATGTTTTATGCTTCCGTTGATCTGTAGGGGTTTATTGTAAGGCTTTTAGCCCGGAAACGGTCAGTTTTTAGGGGAAACTCTGTCTGTTTTGCCCCCAAATTTAATAGAAAGTTAAGAAAACGTAAAGCTCCTGGCTCTAAGGGCTGGGGGTGTTACAATCATTCAATCTCAAAGACTAGTCCTTTCTATTGGATCGAACCGTTTTCTCAAGGGTAGACTTAATCTCATGATTAGACACATTAACTTGATCGCTAGTCTGAGGGTGATAAGGAGTAGCTATTTTATAACTCACAGAATATTTTCTAAGCAAAGCCTCAAAAGATCTATGACAAAAAATGACTACCCCATCACTAATAAGAGTTCTAGGGGTCCCATACCGATAGAAGATGTATTCTTTCACAAATTTGACTACAACATTGTGGTCAATGGTCCTAGTAGCTAGAGCCTCCACCCACTTTGACACATAATCGACAGCAAAAGTATGTAAACAAAGCCAACAGATGGGGGAAAGGGACCTATGAAATCAATGCCTCACACATCAAATATCTCAACAATTAAAATACGGGAAAGGTGCATCATATCACAACAGAACAAGACACCCGTATGTTGACATTGCTCGCAAGTAGGGATGGCAGCGGGTTGGATTCGAATCGAATACGTGAACCTCCGAATCCGATCTGATTAACATTCGGCGATATAACTCCGATCCGATAGAGTCGGATCTCTGATCCGAATCCCATCCGAATCGGAGGGAATGAAATCCGAACTCGATCCGATCCGGTCTGACTCTTTGTTTGCCATTTTGCATTATTTTCTATCTTTCACGCCATTTTTTGCATTATTTTTCCTTTGAAACAATTAGGTAAACTTTACGATTTTAGTTAATATGCAATACAAGTATGCAACAAGCAAATGACACCCAAATCCTCAAAGCTATATAGTACGTTGTCCATTCACCAAGGTCTTCGCAACAAATCATAGAAATTATGTACATTTGACAATCTCCAAATAACACAATAATCCAACTTAACAAAAATGAAAATTAGGAGTGCTAATGTTTCCAAAGCTCCACGTCTCCGACTTTCCATTCCTTCATGCTACCCATCAATGTTAATTATCTCAGCTTTAAATGTACCATCTACAAAATAATTAATATAAAATTAATTAATGTAGAAATTAAAATTTTATTTTAATAAATAGAAGTCATTAAGAAAGCCAAATTACCAGGATTTTACTCTTCAAATTGAGCATCACCATCTACATCTTCATCTTCATCAATAGTACCTAATACGAAAGGATTGTCTTTGACAATATCTACAAACCAAATAATATTATCAGATATAAAAATTGTACATCATAAATAAACTAGTATATATAAACTTGAGCAAATACTTGATAATTTGCCTTCAAATAGTGTAACTCACCAACTTTGAAGACACATCAAAGCTTAAATTGTTGATGGATGGAGTGTACTATGATGTGCACTAATTAGTTTGCCACCTTTGCTAAATGTACTCTCTAAAAGAACAGTAGAAATGAGCACCGCAAGGATATCTCGAGCTATCTTCAAGAGCATAGGATATTTGCTTGAGTTTGTACTCCACTAAGCCAAAAAATCTGACTTTTGTTCATCTCAAACAATTCTATCCTCTTCCAAATAAGTTTCAACTTTAAATTTACAAGTCCTTCTAGCTGGTATCTCCAACACATGCTTATCCCACAAGTTATCACAATCATCTATCCCATCCAATGTTCTTTTCCCACAACTAAGATGTGACTCCATGTGGTTTAAAGAAGGAGACTAATATGTAGAATGCATCTTCCTTTTATAATCATTGACTAATTCAAACAATAATTGCTTAATTCGACCACATTCAAACTCATAAGAATCACCATAAATCAGATGAAAACAAAATGATACACATTCCAACTTCCTTCTAAGATCTAAAACTGAAGCTACCGCCAATATGCGATTAATTACATCCCAATATTTATCAAACTTCTCAATCATATTCCTCCCCATGGACTCAATTACATTATTCCCACAAGATAACCATTTTCTCAATGCAAGTCTAATTTCACAAACTTTCTGAAAATACAAATTTGCTATGGTATAATGTCTACTGGAAAAAGCTTCAGTTGTCCTGCTAAACAATGCCAACCTATCACAAATTTTCTCAGTCATTTGCCACTCATGTGGAGAAGGTAAAGGAAACTTTTCAACCTTTCATTTACTATTTTTCTTCAACCCAGTAAAAGCTTCTTTACACATTATGGCAGTGTCCAACATCTCATTGGTTGAATTACACCTAATCTTACGGTCTAACTCAAGCTTCTTCCCTCCACTAACCTTATAATACCTACAAGCATCTTCAAATTCCTCAACCCTTTTTGGAGTAGGAGTCCAAAAAGCAACTGCACCTCTAACTTTCTCAATGGTATGCCCAATGATATATGTAAACCATCTCTAACAATCAAATTTAATATGTGAGCACAACATCTCATATGCAAGAATCTACCATCCAAAATCAAGGTGGCGAGATCTAGCTTTCCTAACAAAGCCTCTATCACACCATCATTAGTAGTACAATTGTCAACGGTGATGGTAGAAATTCTCTCATCCAAATTAAGATCAACTAAACATTCAAATAATGCTTTGGATATTGTCATAGCATCATATGGACATGGCACATATGCATACCGAATGTAATTTATAAAAATAACAAATAAATTAGCAAAATGTAAGATTTGTAACATCACATTAAATATAAGAATCAAAATCCAATCATCACATTAACAACAAAAAAATTCAGCAATTAAAGAACATTCTTACCGAATAAGATGACTTTGTAATCCAATCATTATCGATGTAATGAGCCATCACAACCTATAAATCCTTTTTTTTAAGGCTTTGAAGCCCACATATTAAAGTACTAGCAACCTGCCCTTCCTGTGAAGCAATTAATTTTTTCAACTTCTCCTTCTCCTCCTTGTAAGCATGCATGACGTCCAACTTTAAAGTATTCCTTGAAATAACTTTAAAATCGGGATTCAAACTATTTGAATATCTTCTAAATCCAATATGATCAACTATACTAAGAGGATATCCATGCAATAAGATCATATTCCATAACTCATGTCTTGTAACATCAGGATTGAACTTATATTTTCCAATTGAAATAGAAGAACTATCCTTGGTAACCGTTGCTCTCAAAACACTTTGTCTTACATCGACTTGATTTTTTATTATAAGTCACCATTTCAAGTGTTCTCACAAATGTGTAGTTGCACTTTTGATATCACCAACAAAATCCTTCTTACATCCATGACAAATTGTCCTCATTTTTGCTTTCATAATCCTTTTTTCAAAATGATCCCACACACTTGAGGGTAGCTTCCTTTTACGCCCACTCTCTACATCAGCATCATTTGTTTGAGCACTAACATGCTCAAGGATAATCTGAGGTTGAGGAGCTGAATTATCTCTTTCAACAGGAGTATATGATTCTCCGTGCATTGATTCCACATCAATAGGATCGGAAGAGTCACAACGGTGAGTCATCTTAATTACATCATTAAAAAAGAATTAATATGAATAAAGCACATTTATTTGCAGCTTAGAAACAACTCGTATACATGGAGAATAAAATTAAAACATAAAGCCTATGAAACTAGAAGGCCAACAAACTTCATCAAACCTTATAATCAATAGCCTTTATCTATACTTAAAATGCCAACAAACTTCAACAAACTTCGTCAATAGCTTAGAAACAACTTATATGTATTCATTGCTTAAGTATGCATACAATGTTTATTTGTGTTGCTAAAAATTAAAGTAGTGCTACATATGGAACCTAACAATAGTGCATTATAATTTGAGATTTCATGTTATGTGCTACGAATTTACCGTTTTATACTACATGAAAATATGTTGATTTTTATTTTTAGGTTGAATAAGTAAAGTGTATGTATCATACTCAAGCGTAAAAGTAAAGACAAATTAGATAAACATTAGCTACAGGGTTTCAATAATAATTGGAATTAAATTTGGCCAAGAATGCAAAATTCCAAAAAAATTAATTAATGGATTCAATAACTTATGGGAATAGTACCCATGATCAACCCAAGATTAGGGAGGCAGCTTTCTTCTAATGATGTAAACTCTAATCATGCTACTAAAAGCACCTAGTGTAATGCATTTGTCCATAAGAAATTTGAACTTCATCAAACTTCATGCCAATGGCTTCCATCAGCAAAAATCAACAAATCATAAACTAGTTACAAAAATTCTCATCATGCCAACAAATCAATAGAAATCAACAAACTCGAACTCAAAAGTAATGGTAAGAGATTTCACGAGAGTGAGAATTCAAAAGTAGCTACCTAAGCAAAAGGATTTACAAGTCGATGGACAGAGATGCCAGAAAAAATGGCAGAACACTGCCGCTTGGTGTTTTAGAGAGAGAAAGAGATCTAGATCTATGAAAAGGAGGACGAAAAATATCAACAAATTAGATTTAATGCTTTGAAATCGAAAAATTAACCAAAAAAATGGTTATGAAGAAGAGGAGCGATGGGGAGGACGGCGATTCTGGTTGGCGTTGCGGCAGCTCTGATTCAGGGTAGGTTGTTGCAGCAACCACTGGCAATGACTCGAAAGCGAGCAGCCGGTGATGACAAACTGGCGAGGGGAGAGAGAGTGTGACTGTGGGTGTGCAGGGAGCGAGAGAGTCGAGTGAGGGATGAGTTGCACGATAATCCGACGGCTCTGATTCGGGGCTATTGTTGTGGCAATCGCCGGTAATGACTCAACGTTGAGCAGCCAATGACTCACTGACGATAAACCGATAAGGGGGGGAGAGAGAGGGAGGGAACGTGGGTGCATAGGGAGTGAAAGAGTCGAGCAAGGCACAAGTGACCGAGTGGAGGAGGTAAGGCGTGTTTTAGGGTTTTCAAATTTCAACTTTGAACTAGCCATGAGGCAGGGGCTTGGGCATGGGAATTAAAGTATTTTTTAAAATAATCGGGTCGAATTTTTAATCAAATCGGAGGGGTCTAAATCCAAATCTAATCCGACCCGATTTGGATTCCGATTTTTTAAAACTGGATTTGGATCGAATTTTTAAAAATAAGATTCGAATGGGATTTTTTAGCCTCGGATTGGGTCGGATTTGCCTCAAATTCGAATTAAACTACCATCCCTACTCACAGCAAGACCGAAATTATGAGCATCTCTAAACAGAGTGGGCCAGAAGAACCCACCTTATAAGACTTTAGCAATTGTCTTATGTCCTCCAAAGTGACCACCACAAGCATAAGAGTGACAAAAGGTCAACATGTTATATATTTCAATCTCAGGGACACATCTACGAACTATCTGGTCTAGACAATGTTCAAAAAGGTAGGGAATCTTCTCAATAGTAATGTATTTACTTATGAAAAGAACCTATCTTTCTCTTGTTTCGACCAGTGGGATGGAATGTTACTAGTAGCAAGGTAGTTCACAGTATAACAAACCAAGGGAGAGGGGTATGTGACACAACAAGTGGTTGCTCATCAAGAAAATGGTTAGAAAATCCCACTATGTCATTAGTATACTCAGGGAAGATCCTAGAGAAATAATGCGCAACCAAATTTTTAGAACCCTTCTTATCTTTAATTGTAAGGTCAAATTCCTATAGCAACAAAATCCGCCTAATGAGTCTAGGTTTGGTGTCATTCTCAGCCAATAAATATCTTAATGCAGTATGGTTAGCAAATACAATCACTTTTGAACACAGAAGGTATGAACGAAATTTATCAATGGCCAAAAACAATACATGGCAACTTTTTTTCAATGGTAGAATAATTCTTTTGAGCATCAATTAGAGTTCTACTAGCATAGTACATGACATGAGAAATTTTATTCACCCTTTGACCCAAAACAACCCTGAGAGTGAAATAAGATGCATCGCACATAATCTCAAAAGGCTGAGGGAAATCAAGGGGCCACACAAAGGGGCTAACACCAACAAAGATCGAAGCTTTCTAAGAGCCTCCACACAAGACTCATCGAACTGAAAAGGAGCATATTTAGAAAGGAGGTTAGTAAGTGAGAGAGCCATTTTGCTAAAGGCCTTAATAAATCTCCTATAAAATCTAGCATGGCCAAGGAAGGATCTGAACTGCTTCATAGAAGTGGGAACAAGCAAATTAGAGATCAAATCAATCTTGACTATATCAGCTTTAATTCCCTTCTCAGACACTCTATGACCCAATACAATCCCTTCTTGGACCATAAAATGACTCTTTTTCCATCTCATGATAAGATTCACTATTTCATATCTTTTCAGCAAAGTGGATAAATTAACAAGACATTCACCAAATGATAAGCCAAAAGCAAAGAAATCATCCATAAATAGCTCCATGAACTTATCAACATAATCAGAAAATATGGCCATCATGCATCTTTGGAATGTGAAAGGTGCATTACACAACCCAAAGGGCATCCTCTTGTAGGTGAATGTAGCCAAAGGGCATGTAAAGGTGGCTTTCTCTTGGTCCTCAGGATAGACAGATATCTTATTGTAACCAAAATACCCCTCTAAGAAGCAGTAAAAACTTTTTGCCGCTAATTTTTATAAAATTTGATCAATGAAGGGGAGGGAAAAATGATCCTTTCGAGTGAAACTTTCTGTAATTAATGCACACCCTTCATCCCATGGTCTATCTAGTATGAAGTAGCTCACCATCATTATTTTGAACCACAGTTATGCCAGATTTCTTACAGACCACTTGGACTGAACTGACCCATTAACTATCAGAAATAGGATAGATAATATCTACATCTAAAAGTTTTACTACCTCCATCTAGAAAACCTCTTTTTAATCTTCATTGCATTTGCTTAATAGGTTTAGCACCACCGTCTAAGTGAATTCTATGCATGCAAATAGTAGGACTATAACTTTCAAATAAGCAATCGACCACCCAATAACACATACTTGAGTGAGTTAGAGAGAGGTTTCAACTGAAGTTTAGGCGGGGAGACAAACAAAGGTGGTATAGAAGAACTAGCCAAAGGGGGAAGAGGTTCATAATTGGACACTCAAGAGGAAGACTCAAGACGAGGTGTGCAGTCAAGACTAGAATCCAACTCACCTATAGTACTTCCTAAGTCAAATAACCCCAAATCCCCTTGGGAAGGATAGGTTCCCAAGGGATCTTTGTTTAGAATAGCAGGTAAGACCTCTTCAATCATTTCATCAATCACATCAATAAGGAAACATTCAGATCCATCTTCCAGCACAGGTTAAGAAGAAGCCTTTAAAATGTTAAGCCTAACTCTCATATTTATAACTAAGACATCCATTACTCCTGAGTTACATTTAATGGTGGCATTAGCTATAGTTAGGAAGGGACGTCCTAAAATAACAGGGATCAACTCAGAGGCATTACTAGGGTCCATGTCCAATACAACAAAGTTAATAGGAAAAAGAACTTTATGATTTTGAATCAAGACATTATCTATTCGCCCCTTAGGAATTCTTACTAACCTATCAACAAGCTGAAGGGTACAGTTAGAAGGTCTCAGTTCACCCAACCCTAGCTCTAATTAAACAGAGTATGGTACCAAATTAACACTAGAACCTAAATCCAAGAGTGCTCTTTCAATGTTATTATTACCAATAAAGTATGAAATAGTGAGAACACCAGGATCTTTCAACTTAGCTGGAGTGTTATGTTTCAAAATAGAGCTCACTTGTTCACTTAGAAAAACATTTTGAGACTTGTTATCTCTAGATTTTATTTTAAAAGTGCACATGTCTTTAAGAAATTTCGCATAAGCAGGGATTTGTCTTATTGCTCCCAAAAGGGAAAGATTGACCTTAACTTGCTTAAAGGTCTCTAGTATATCCTCTCTATGTTTGTCTTTCCTAGAAGGGAAAGGTGCATCCAAAGCTTAAGGGTGAGGAACCCTTGACTTGTATGTCCCAACGGGGTCAGGCACATTAGAGGGTGGGGGTGAATCACTCTTAATTTCATAGTCAGTCTTATTGGTCTTTGGTCTTCCTTTTTAGCATGTTTCTTCTCACTCACTTAGTTGTCTACTTCCGTACCTCCCCTAAGAACCATAACAACTTTCAACTGTTCAAATTGTTGGCTTTTAGGATTCTCTATACGGTCGCTTTGAAGTTTACCTTCTTCTCTTTTAACTACAACTATGGTTGGTTGCCCTAGTTGGGTTTGTAACTTAACTATAGATTGTGAGTGGGCATCTACAATTTACATTTTAGACTCAATTCCTTGGACCTCAATATTCACATTTTGGAAAGCATAAGTGAGGGTACTAAGGGCAGAGACTACCTTATCTAATTCTGAGCTCATAGATGGAGGCACTGGAGGTGGTGGATGGGCACATCTTTGGTTCTGAAAACCAGGAGGTGTAGGTCTACTAAACTGGGCTTGCAGGTTCTCCACAATTTGAGACCTCCAAGAAAAGTTAGGATGATTCTTCTAACAATGATTATAAGTGTTTGAGTAAGGGTTATCAGTTGGAGGAAATCCTTGGGCAGCATCCACTTGTTCCTTTATGACATCAGATGGACCAACATAAAGGCACTCAAAAAAGAAGCATGCATGGGACTAGTAAAAATTGAACACACGTCTTGCACATGGGAGAAATTAGCCATTTTGTTCATGCACAACAATTTCTGTAATTTCTTAGACAAGGCATCATCTTTACTAGAAAGGACAATCAAATGTGAAACCTTATACATCCTCTCTTTACTTCCCACTTGTCTAGGCAACTCAGAACATGAAGAAATGGCATATAAATGTGAATTCACAATCAAATGTTCAAGTAATTCGCAGGCTTCTTCAGGGGTTTTATACAAAAAATCTTCACCATAGGATACATCTACCATCTGCCTGTTGTGCTCATCTAAACCAGAGTAGAAACTCTAAATGAGCTGCCATTGAGGAACCTGATGATGAGGGCAACTGTGTAACAATTGTTTAAATCTTTCCCAACTTTCATGCAATTGTTCGTTTTTATTTTATCAGAATGACACGTCTTAAAGCAGTCAGTTTACCCATCGAGAAAAACTATTTCAAGAATTCCTTTTGTATTTGGTCCTAGGTGTGGTGATATTTGACTTAGTATCCAACCAAGCCTTATCTTTATCTTTCAAAGAGTAGGGAAAAAATTGTATTCGAAAGGCATCATTAGAAACATTATTTAAGAAGATAGTGAAACATATCTCTAAAAATGCATCGGCATGCTTAAAACGGTTTTCAGACGCTAGCCCATAAAAGGACGGAAGCATTTGCATTATAGAATGTTTAATCTCAAATGGGCCTATAATAGTGGGCATACGGGTACTCGTATGTGAATCTTAACTGGCGGGAGTAAAATACTCCTTAAGTTGCTTAGGTGGCAGGGTTTGTTCTTTTGCCATCTTTTTCTTAGAGTCACATTTCTTTGATGCTGTCTTACTAAGGGTTCATTCAATTTCTGGATTATATTCCTCAAGGTCTAAAAACAAGGAGCGTCTACCAAGCATATAAAACCACAAGAAATCAAAAAATTACTCTAAAGCACCACCACGATAACCACCAAACAAACTAAGAAGAAAAGAGAGGGGGAAGGGAAAAAATAAATAAATAACTAAAAATAAATAATAAAACAAAATGAAATGAAAGAAAGAACAAAGATAAAAAAAATGAACAAAGAGGAAAATAGAATACAATAAACGACAATAATAAATAAAATAAAAGAGAATGGGTTGTACGGTACTAAAGGAAAATAACTAGAATAAACAAAATAATATAAAAAAGAAATAAAAGACTCAAATTAGATTAGAAGGGAACAGGAAGAATGAAAATAAAATGGTTAGATTACGAGAGAATATGGAATAAAATGAATAAAAGACAATAAAAAAATAAATTAAAGGGATACGGAGAAGAGAAATGACTACTTAGCGAGTTAGACCGAGCGTGAATGAGAAGGGGGGAAAATAAAAAATAAATGAAAGGAACAAAAGGAAAAGAAAATTCAAAATCAATATTCGTTCCCCGGCAACATTGCCAAAAACTTGGTGTGGATTTTAGTAGTCTTGAAAACCCGACTTACTTGCAAGTGCACAAGATGATTTTAGCAAAACAAGTATTCCATGGTCGTGTTCCACGAAGAGCAAAAGTAACTTTTATTTTTCTCAACTAGTTAAGAGAATGACTAAGGAGATTAGCAACAATAACAATAATCAAGGGAACAAAAATGGAAATAAGGGAGAAAATCTTAATCAGTATGGCAAAAGAGATCAATTTAGAAAGATACTAAGATTTCGATTTCACCAAAAATCTTAATATCAAATTACTAAATTGAATTAGGGTTTAAGTAGTCTCTTCAAAACTCTTAAACTACAAGCTTAAGGCCAATAGATTAGAAAAATGAATTATAGTTATTAATAAATGAACTCAACTAGTAGTTAGCAAGAATTATTCAATTTAGACATAATTCATCTAACTTTTAGTCCTGTTTAATCAATCAATAACCAAAAATTTTAAATGCGATCGCATAATTGTTATATTAGCCAACAAGATCTAATATGAATAAATGACATAGCATGTTAATCAATTGTAAAACAACCTGTATAAAGAATCAAAATAAATTATATAACAAATTAAAAGCAATTGAAATCACTTAAAATTATGCAATAAAAAGAAACAACAATATTAACCCCAAATGAAACTAGAAAAATCAACAAAGTGAGTCAAGGATCCATCTCAATTCTAGATAAACAACTTAGCCGATCATAGGTAGAGCAAATAGTTGAAATTAAACTAATTGTATTTTAACTAATGGTATATTTCAATTCCTATAACCAAATTTTGATATTTACGTTGCAAAATGCTAACATAGTAAAAGATCAAACTCTCTCTAATTAGGCTCATAAATGAGATGAAAGAAAAGAGAAAAATAGCCAAAATAGCTTATTTTCTTCTAATTCTCTTAACTTAAATAATTTTGTCTAACATAATTTGTCTCTAGTTAATAACAATGGGAGGACGAAAAGAGTGAAAATGAAGAAAGGATGGGATGAATGATTCCTTCATGACACCCATTTGCCTCTTAATTTATAGTGGAATTTGCTCCTTTTCCTTCTCCACTTTTAATGCAAATTCACTAGTTTGATTCCCAAAATAGCAACTAAATATTGTCCACTTCTTCCAAATGGACCAAGTCAAGCACGTTAAATCAATGGCTGATTTTACTTTGGTAACAAAAATCATACTGGGCCACTAGAATCATGAAGGGAGAGAAAGAGAAATATAAAGTTGGGTATGCTGTGCTACTGGGTCGTGGGCTACCACAGCTTGTTTAAAATTCTGAACTTATGCTTGAATTCTTGTTTATCCCGCTCCTTACCTTCAAGGACAAAATATGAATTATTTTTACTTGACATATGACTCAAAGACTCAAAAAGGTATAAAATAAAGAAAAACGTTGCTCATAAAAATATGAGTTATCACTGGTCTGATGAAGCGAGATTGTCATGGGTATGTAAGAGGGTGTTACAAGTCCTAAGTATTAACTTGCAACATCAACCTCCTTCTTTCATTTCAGCACTGACTTCCCCATGGCTCTTTTCAGCTTAGGAAATCTACATTGCCAACAAACTTATGCCAAAAGGGACCAGCGGGCATGAATATGTGCTTGTAACAATCGACTACCTCATGAAATTGGTAGAAATAACTTCTTATACAAAAATTATTTCCAAGCATTGTGGGAAAATTCCTCTTAAACAACCGTCCCATACGAATTGATTAGTGATCAAGGGAGTCACTTTAAGAAGGAAGTAGCAACCTTGCCTGAAAAGTATAGAATTCAGCATTATAAGTCATCCCCATATCCTTGTCAGGCAAAAGGAGCAGTCGAAGCAGCCCACAAAAAAAAAAAAAAACGCAGGAGAATAATTGAAGAGATAGCCGAAATTATAAGGATTGGCATGACAAATTCGCATTTGCTCTTTGGAGGTATAGGACGTTAAAAATTCGTGCTTCCATAGGAGCAACTCCCCACTCCCTTGTATACAAAATGGAATCGATTCTCGTGATAGAAATGATAGTACACTTACTTAGGGTTATTGTTGGAAGCCAAATCCCATGATTAGATTGGGTGAAAGCCCAATATGAAGAGTTGGTAATGCTAGACTAGAGGAGGTTAAGTGCATTACACAACATCCAGATTCACCAACCCTAAATCGTAAGAACTTTCAACGAAAAGGTTAAACTAAGGGATCTACAGGAGGGTGATTCGGTTTTGAAAGGGATAAGGGCACTAATATAGGATCCTCCAAGAGGAAAATTCAGACCTATCTAATTAGGTTCATACAATATAAAGATGATATTACTGGGAGGAGTGGTGAACCTTATGAATATAAATGGAGGGGAATATACTCAGCATACCAACTGTGATCAATTGAAGAAATATTATTCCTAAAAGTCCACAATAGACTATTACTTGAACCCATAACATGTTCATAAGGCTTATCCAAGGCCTGCATAAAAATGTGTAATGAACTATGAACACTTGATTCCGTATTTTGGATACGCAGGAAGCCTTAATTGCCCGGATTAATAACATATTTTTTTTGTAGAAAAGGAAAAAAAATGAGAACACCAGTAAGTTGCCATGACACAGAGGAAAGAATCGGGTCAGTACTCGGTGAGTTTGGTTGGGCCATTCTCACGGTATATTAGGCCAAACGTAAAGAAAAGGGATTACGCAGTCAAGTGTACCAAGTACTGTCAATGTTAATGGGAGTAAAGTTGATACTTTTATTACCATTCAAAGTTTTAAGAGCATACAACTCAAAGTGAGAGTCCTAATTGCACATAACTATGAGACAGCACTAAACATTACTCTAAAACAAAACATATGAAGGCACAACTGAAATTCCTAATCTTTCTCTAAGTTCTTCTCCTTCATATCTGGGGGGTGTCTTTTGAGGGGGTAAGATCCTTTGCTTTTTTTCTTCCCACTTTGAGACAAGTTAATCCTAGCCATTCCTTTCTTGGTAGAAACCAAATTAGCATAAATAACCTTCCTCGCCTTTAGTGCTTCCAATCATCCACTTTAGATACTGCTTGGAGATACATGGAGAGTGTGGGACAGATGGCATCATAATGATAGGAAAAGCAGCCAACAGCCCTTCGAAGACTTGATATGAGAATATTCATTTTTACAGGTCTTAGTGACAATGCAATCCAGTGTAGGGATGTATAGCCTATGCCGACGTTGCCTCGTCACTCGATTTGGAAAATAATAGGTCCCGTTAAAGAAGCCGAGAAGGCTGATGTGCACATATGTTTCCTCATTAGAAACAAATTGATGCATACACCACCATCAAATGACCCAACAAAAGGGAGGATCTTTCTCCAAGAAGTTGGTCCAGTTCGCCTAAGACTGATCTTTGTACGGTCTCCTCCTTTGATGAAATTATGAGGCTAGGTATATTCCCATACCCCTTGGGATCTCTTTCAGTCTTAGGTGGTCCAGTAGCAAAATCTACATACAAACAATATAGAAGGCAAGTAAATGAGGCCTAAGAACATGTCGATCGGCTCACCACTTTTTACGAAAAAGAAAAGAAACACAGAATAGAAATAAGACAAAACAAGCACAAAAGGAAAGAGGGAGGAAAAAGCCCATGAATTAACCCGGTGCAGAGGCCTAACAAGTTACCTACAGTAGCAGCGGCCAGCCCGAAAAAAATTGATCTGAGTGATGATGAATGCAGTCTAGAAATAAGATAGCCTTAGTAACAATGAGTGGCACAAGAGTTAGTACTAATGAACCGCCTTGGCTACACCCAATAAAATCATATGACCCTATTCGCAGTACCACCTATCAATGGGAAGTCCCCACGGAGGCACAAGAAGGTGGCCCAATGCCTAAAATTACATCATCAATAGCTTGACCATTCTTTTGAAGGTAGGAAAGCAAGGAAACAAAGTTGACCTCATCCTCAAACAATATGGTAGCCATATCCTCATCATCTAAACCTAAAGAATGACTTTAGGGAGAAGAATAGCTCCTAGAAGTGTTCAATGAAATAGAAGGACAATAGAGGGGGAAGCCGAGGATGGCATTGAACTCCTCCACTAATGGTCATAATTCATGCTTCCTAAAATGGAAGACATGAAATTCATGACCCCAAAAAGTGGCAGCAGTTCTAAGGAGGTCCCAGGAAATTTTAACCTGGTGCAAGCCGAGAAGACTACTCAGATTGTAACTCTTAAGGTCATGCTTGTTTTGTAACATGAAGGGAAAGGATCTTGAACAACATGGTAGCTACTTTTTTAGCTCGGGAAATCTCAATGTGAAATGGCAAAAGTTTAAAGTATATGTAGCCTTAATTTATAGCTGTAAAGACGTGAGACAAATTCAACTAAAACAGCCTTGATACTAGCTGGGTTCCCACCTATAACTGAAGCCAATGACTAAATCCAATTTGGATTTAGCAAAGAATCAAAGATCAAGCAGGACTCAATAGCGAAGCCCAGTACAATGATAGATACCGATATCCACGTCTGCTACTAGACCTAATGCGGGCTTTGGGTTTAATATTCTCCCTAGCCTGAAATGAGGATTCAGCTGATTATAATATTTGATATTATTCATCAAAATTTTGGACTATTACTTAATGCGACATTTCTCTCTAAAACTTATTATGTCCTTTTCTTTTTTGTCTTTTTATTTTGTGGGGGAGGGTGGGGGCTAATGTGCATTAGAGTCATCATAAGCATGTATAAAATTTTTTCATTAGCATTGCATGAAAAGTAAAATTTCAAAGTCCTAGTCAAAGCATCATATATAGACTTAATAAACTACCCCTACTGATTATCTAAGAACCCACTGCTACTTGCATCAATGAAGTAGTTAAGATAACCATAAGCATATCCAGAATCAATCAAAGCATGACTGGTACCCACTTTAGTACAAAGGTTAGCCTCAAGGGCCTGAGAATAACAAGAAGGATCACTGTGAACCACTCTGGAGGAAGAATCATTGCATAAAATATGAGGCACATAAGGTTCCACTAATGAGTAGACAGAGCATAAGGATCCACATGATTGTAAATCTAGAGTGGTTTCATCACCAACAGTGAGCCTAGTTGTGTACTCTCTCCTGGAGCATGGGAAGATTTAGGGACATCTCGAGCACTGCTAGAAAAGCATCTTCTATATTGAGAAGCACGAGACCTCTAGGTCGAACATCTTATATAAGTCCCTGCAAACTAAATGAAGAGGTGTCGATCAGGAAAAACAAAATACAAGCCTAGCACAACAAGGAAATCTCACCTCATCAGTCCGAGGATAATGACAGAAGAAAATGTTGACAACCACCTTCTGCAAAGACTAAAAATAACGCATTATTAACCTAGATTATACTAAAGGGGTGAAAATAGTTAGAAGCGTTATAGATCAACTTATCATAGATAAGGTAAGCAACATACTTACCCTGATAAAAGCAGCAGAATCTCCACATAAGGGGCCTCATCCCCTTCTCTAGACACCTCAATCTTAAGACTAACGTAGGAGGCTCAGCAGCTATCAGCTGCAAACCAAGAATTCTAAGCATTAGCATCAAAAAAGGGTGCATAAGAAGAAATAGTAGGAAATGAATATACCAAATGGGTCATCACGCGTCAAACATAAGTTGCCTAGTCATTAGTGTGGTCCACATAGTCGATGAAATAAATGCCATCCATCAATGCCACGTCTTCAATAGTAAGAGTTCTCATATAGAACATCGACTAAGATCAGTATTGGGAACAAACAGGGCACACTGGTTTATAATTTGGGGAGTAACCCACTCACCCAAGTACTAGACAAAGCAAAAAGGTCCTTTTACAAGGAACTTCCACTAGGCAAAAAATTGAGCAGCTTCAACCTCAGGAAGGAGAGCACCGTTCCTCCATAGATGAAACTTGGCCTACAGAAAAAGGAGTTCAGATGAAGAAAACTCTTTCACTAGGTCATTTTTCGAAATAAAAATCACTTTGCAACTTCCAAAGCATTAACAGTCGCATGGAAGTGCTAAAGATCTTATGACGAGAATCGTCCCTGGATTTGGTTTTCCCTTGTCTATGAAACCATTGCCAGCAGGCTTGTTGATGTCCACGAACTCAACGATAGGGCCAAGAAATACTCATAAAACCAAAGTTACACAAAAAGAATGTAAGAGTCAAGCATTGCAAAAAACAAAATAGGTAAAAGTACCCTACCTCGATAATCCTCCATATACCCTTCAAGGGTATGCTTGCATATTGTTCGCCTCGAGTGCGCTTGATTGTTTCCACCCCTTGTCATATTCCACAGATTAAGGTGGAATACGTGGGAATTTGCCAATTCAGGTACCTTTCTTTATCGAGGTTAACCATGTTAACTAAACAATGAAGGTGATAGTGGTCACTGAGCTCGGCAAACATAATCATGCCAAAAAGAAGGGTAAGAATCAACCAAGACAATTGATCACGGGATTGTTAGGCCCATCTATTGATCAAAGGAGTGTGGGCCCATCACTCATCATCTTGCATTAGATTGACAAGGATGCTGCAGGGGAAATGATCACCGGGGTGAATGGATCCCATAATCGCCTCAAAGAGGTGGAAGAGTTGGCCACAACGAGTGCGGAAATAATACACTACTCTTTTGTGAAACCAAGTCCCATTAGTACGATGAAACCAAAGGAGTTATAGTCACATCACCAAAATGAAGGTCAAAGGTGTTAGTGGTATCCCAAAATCTCTCAACCACTCCTCGAGTTATAAAGTGATGTACCTCCCGAGGGTTAATGCTAAAACTCAATTGAAGAGTGAAAGCTTAAAACCAAGGAAGAATACAATCAAGAAAAAAACCAAGGGAAGTGGCACGTTAGGGACTGTTTGTGAGGCAGCAACAACGTGTGGTAAGGATGGGATTTATTATCAAGGGATTCTAAATGGGAAAAGAAAAAGGAACTTGATGTATCTTCAAGGGATTAATTGAAAACAAAGCTAGAAAGTAAGAACACAAGGCTTGGCAATCTGAAAACTAGCTTAGTAATCTTCAAACCCGTGTAGATAAACCAGGTAGATGGATAGAACTAAACCTTTGTTTGGATATAAAAACACCACCAAATGAAGGTTTAGGGCCCCTAAACTTGATTAAGATACAGAAACACCACTTAAACAAGTTTAAGACTTCACTTGAACACCACCTTAATCGGCCTAATTAAGGATAAGCAAGTTAAGTGTTTATGAGGAACACAAGACACAAAGTCTTTTCTTAATTTCAATACTCAAGCTTATTATTTTACAAAAGAGCAGCAAAGGCATTTATAAGGCCTTTGAACACATGAAAAAAAAGCTTTCCTTCTGGGCAAGGAAAGGTATTAAACTAATCCTATGCTTAATTACACACGGTTTAAGCTTAAACATGCATAAGCTGAAAGTTTAAGGTACAAAACACAAGATTTCTTTCTTAAACTCTTTCCTAAGCATTAAGAAACCTTGTTGACTCAATTTTCCTTCAAGGAAGGTAAGGGATGCATGTTTGCCACCTCAAAAGGCTGATGGATGCATGGCTGCTAAGTTGTTTGAGTGTGGTCGGTCCATAGCTTGCCATGTGTCGTCTTCTTCATGCTTCCATGTGTCATTCACCTATGTGGCTGAGTGGCAGCTTACCAAACAGCTCTAGGTGAGGCAAGCACACACCTCAAGCAAACCCATCTAGGAGGGAAATCCTCCTTGCTAAGCAACCGGGTATCTAGGTGCCTGTTTCTGCCGTGCCTTGTGCTGCATGGTTGACACCTCAAATGCTGAGTAATCTTGGCTTTCCTTACATGGAAGGAAACCTCAAGATGTCTAGTCTACCCTCATTTTTGAATCATAGCATTTGGACGTCATTTACCCCTTGAATGAGCCTGATTTCCCAAACCGTGCAGATTGGACTCCAAAACAGCACAGGTTTACTAATTAGCTTAATTCACTAACCAATTGAACCCCAAATCTGGTAATTCCAATTGGACATGAAAGCTAGGATCTCGGGGACCAAAATATGTAAAAATACAAGGCTAGAGCAAACTATATCATAAGAAATAAAAAGAACAAAACCGGGTACATTCTGGCCCTGCTGGGCAGTTTTGACACCTTGGGTTTAATTGCTGATTTGAACGACCAAATGAAGTCCAAATTGAATGAAACTTGATTTGTTGGAAAGATAACATCTTGAACTTCAAATCCATAAAAAATATTAGACATAAACCCTTAGTATGTTTGAGAAATTAAGCACACAAAAAGGGGTTAGCTGCTGGAATTAACCCTTGCCCTGCAGTTTCAATGTTTAAACAAAACTTGGATGATTTATTCATCCTTAAACCAGCATATGGAGCTTACCTAATTGATTTGATTCTTTTAAAACAAAAGGGATGGAGGGATTTCCATCATAAAGCGATAGGCTAAGTGCACTACTCTACTTAATGTGAAATAGAAGACATCGAATCTCGCATTCTCTACAACTACCATAATCTGGGACCTCCGAGGACCTAGCTCTGTCATGAACTTTCTAAGGGCATTAACACCCCTAATTAAATCATCTTGAAAAGGAAGAACTGAAAAAACTATATCAGATCCACATTAGATGGAAATAAGGAAAGAATTTGTGAAAAGAAGAACACTTACAACATTTATGGCAGCATGGCTAGATACATGACGACTAGCATCTAGTAAAAGGTCATAACCATCCCAGGCATCAACATGCCTTCATTCTTTTTCAATAAAAGAGTCTTAAGGAAGCCTCACTCCTCTATGGGGTAAATGAGCCATTCTCATGATTTTTAGCAAAGATAATGATGAGAGAAATAGGAAAGTAGGTAAAAGCATGAACACACTTAAGAGCAAGAACACATTTGGGAGGAAGAGAAGGGGATTGCATGAGTTATGCAAGGCCAAAGGGTGCTACTTATAGAAGAAGAAGGCAAGCTAAGGGATGCGGAAATCAACTAGGTTCCACTTGAAGGTGCTTTGTCAAATTGTATGCAAACAAAACACTCAAAAGTAAGAGAAAGTGAGCAAAAAAAGAAGAGCCACACCTAAGGAAACCGGCCAATGTCTATGTCAAGGGGTAGACTATAAAAATTCAAGAATCAAATAAGCATAAAAACAAAGAAGAAAAGCAAAGTTGCTAGTATAAGGACCCGATACCCATTTCTATAGATGCAAGCCTAGGGCAATTCAATTGATAAGATTCCAAGATGGAAAAGAGCAAAGAATAAGGCCTATAGACCTGATCGGTTACCTGGAGGGGATCTTTCACATGCATTATCTAATCAAAAGAGCAAGAAATAAGGAAGAAAGAGTTATGGTTAAGGAGGACAAGGTCGATTTTCTGAGTAAGCTGAGGTCGCAAATACTATTTTTCTCTGCATCAAAATAAATGGCAATAAGGAAAAATAAGTGGCAAGAGAAGGGACCCGATTGGTTTATCAACATCTGCCAAGCAAAGATATTCAAGCTTACGTTACTTGGATAAGAATAAAAATAGACACAATGTCAAGAAATGGTTAGGCAGGAGTCTTTAAGAAGATCGTATATCATCAATTTGCTAAGACTGGCAAAAAGTTCCCTAATCCAACAAAAGGATTTATTCATCATCAGTTTCCTAGACTAGCAAATGGTTCACTGCTCTGATGATAAGGAAATCCATAATTTGGCAAAAGGATGAAATCATCAATTTAAACATTCATCTCTGTCTCAACAAGGGTGGATAGGTGTTAGACCATCACATCTAATTGCGGTCAAAGTTCAAACATTTCAACATTCATCTCTATCCAGATGAGATTGGATAGGCATTAGACTTTTAGATCTCATAGCGATCAAAGTTCAAACATTTCAAACATTTGTCTCTGTCCCAACGAGAGTGTATAGGTGTCAAACTTTCAGATCTAGTAGCAGTCAAACTTCGGATATTTCATGTATTCGTATCTATCTCGATGAGAGTGGATATGCATCAGACTTTTAGGTCCAGTAGCGGTCAAGGTTCAAATCTAGTATCCCAATTACCAATTCGAAGGCCTAATAACGTGATTGGTAAAAATAAAAATAGGAGTTCAACCAAGAAGAACGATGCAAGCGAATAAGGCCTATTGGGCCTGGAAGCGCATGATTCACCCAAAGAAAGCTAGCCAGTTTCCTTCTTCTTTTTTTCCTCCCCCAAGTCCAAGTCGAAGTTGGTCAGTCAATTTTTAATTCGGGGACAATTAACTTGATGCATCCATTTAAAAAGGACTCCAAGTAAAATTAGTAAAGTTATTTAGATTAAGTTTAATAGGATTATGAATTGGTATCCTCTGCTTAGGCTGACTCGGTCTAATTATCGATTGTAAAAAGGCCAAAGGATTAAGGGCATAAAGTCGATTTAGGAGATCAGTCGCACATTTAAAAAAAAAAAAGTGTCATTGGGAGATCACTTGAGAGATCATTAGGAGATTTTTACCAATGTAGTCAAGTCCCGAGTGTCTCCTCCAGCATTAAGGAGTAATCACTTCATTGGTTTCTTACCTAATCAGGTGCATTATCCTTAGGGAAAAGCATTCACCTTCTTCACCTTTTCTTGTTTGTTTCTTTCTATTTTACTTTTGCAATCAATAAAGATGTCATCTTTAGGTAATTCCACCTGCTAAATTTTTTTTTTTTAAACATGGCAATACTAAAGGTTGCATGTTTGCATGATTTTATATGAAATAATACTAATGATTATGCATGATTATGTGATTGCACAAGTAGGATTTTAGATTTCCTATGATTGAATAGTAGAGAATGTCAAAGATGGTCAGCGGTGACGTAAAGCTTACCATCATGCCAACATACCTTTGCCTCGGAATTTGGATCCTTGGTTCGAGACCAAAGAGCCAATATTTGTCCCCACACTAGGGATTTGTCGGGGAGTTTTCGAAACACTTTCTAGAGTGGAATTAATTTGTCTCTTTAGTTGTCCTTTGGTATGATTTGCATCGAAGGGAGATGTTGTCTGTAAGTTTTCCTAAATCTCATGGCGACTTTATTAATTGTATAGTTGCAATTACTTTTGTCTTTTTATCCTTTTCTTATCTCCGCTTCTTTTTTTCTTATTTTTATGTTCAATACAATGGTTCTGATCAAGCACAGTGAGACTATCTAGCCCAAGACCTCTCCGATACCTGGATCAGCGTCTAGGAATAATGGATCCCCACAAAAGTGACTCTATTCTTTTCTTATTTTGATTTTCAATAAATGGTTCATTGATAAGGCATGTTGCCTGTTTATGGATTAGGCAATAATCACTTTTAGGGATCAAGATTAGGTAGCTAGTTTGATCCTGATCTAGGAACCACGTGGTTCCTAGATCAGGGTCTAGGAATAGTTTCCTGATCCATCAGCATAAGTCTATTAACTTTGGTTTTATAAAAATATAATTAACAGTCAGTTTTAAAATTAATAAAAAACAATAAAGCACTCTAGCAAAGCGATGTTGAACCATTTGTAGGGGATCGCACCCTTGGGAAGGTGGATCCTCACAGAAGCGACTCTGATGGGGAAAATTTTCTTCAAGCAGGTGATATTCGAAATTCAATATGGGAAATTACTTTAATTACGCTTACATCAGGCATCTTGCATTAAAAAGGCTACCTTACAAGGGATAACGGCACCTCTAGGTAGCGATCCCACTATTACCCCATAGGAAATTAGCTAGCTATTTAGTGGGCCTACTAGACTCAACTACGCATGTAGTTAATCCACCCATTCTTGGCACATTTTCGGTGCACTGGTCTCAGGAAGCAACCGAAACGTCCCAATCTTGCCATTCACCCTATACACCCTATGGATGACGTACTGAGGGATTAGGTCTTAAGAAGACTATTATAAACCTGACTTAAAACACTTTCACTTCGAAACTTGGTTAAGGATTAGAACACATGTGCATCCTTGGATGTGTTATTGTATGATTTAACTCTGTCGCCCAAAGGTCTATACATTGATGCTCTTCATTTTAGAGAGCCTAAATTAGGAAAGTTCAGACTTAGTGGCATAGGTTATAAACCAAGTCGACTTCAAGGCAAATTGAGTTATAAAGGGCAGTTGACCTCAGACCCGACTAGGCTCTCACCCTAGCCTAGAGAATAAAAGTCCTAAAAGGAGACCCAGCCACACTCAAATAAGTATGACTGGGCATTGAAAAAAATAGAGAATTTACATCCTAGTAGAAATCTACGATTGTTGTGAGTCTGGAATTAGGAATAGGAGTGAGTCTAATGAGCCAACTGTCCAACTGGCTGGTGTCCTAGAGGCCATCTACTTGCAGTCAGTTAGCCTAGACTTAAGATGGAAAGATTAGAAGTCAGTAAGCAATTTCCAGTGCCCAAGAAGGAACCCGGCTGATTTCATAGGAGTCTGGTTGCACTAGACTAGGTATGGATTAAGAATAAAAAGATTAGAGATCATTACGCAAGTGCCAGGGCCTGACAAAGACACCTGCTGGTGCCTGTAGTCAAGTTCAATTCGGTTTGTGCCAATGTGGGTTAATATATAGTCACCATATTAGGCTATCAACCTCAAGATTTTTGTACTGGATGAGTTAGCATATTTTGAGTCCTTATTTCCTAGGGAAAGTATGTGGATAAGCCAGTCCTAAGCACTTTTCTTTATTCATTAGGATAGGTAAGACTAAGTAGGTATATAAGCAAAGTCGAACAAATGGAATACTTTTATCTAAGGAGCAGTCGTAAGAAACTCCATCGGTCTGTTTAGGGTCAAGGTCTAAGTCAGAGGGAAATCACATGCCTATTCCAATGATAAGAAACAATGAGATTGCCTGACTCATAAAACTAGTTGAGAATATGCAACCTAAGATAGAGGAGAGCGATAAGAAGGAGGAATCAATAACTATTGCACTTTAGAACCTTAACAAAGAGTCCTAAGCAAAAAATAGTGAGCAACTGCCACCCTTGCAAAAAGACAGAGATTAAGATTAGGAAGGAAAGGGAGTTAGAGAAAAATACTCCTCATGCCGGCGCATAAAAAATAGTGAGTAGTTGCTTAAGGAATATTCCATGTTTAATAATGATTTTAATGATTATACGGGGTTCACTTCAATCCCAAAAGGGAAGCTGCCCCTAAAATTCGCCACGCCTGACATCAAATTCCATGGACTGAAAATCTACATCACCACGTAAGGAATTCAATAGTGCCATGACTCTAAGGGGGAGAGATGAGGACATCTTCCACCTCATATTCACTTAGACCTTTAACAAGGATGTCATAAGATGGTGAAAAGAATTTTTATGGCTGTATTTATATGACACCTATCTCCCAATCACGCTCAGGGATATGCAACTGTGTAAGTAATAAGAGAAAAAAGGCTCACTGACTACTTGGTAGAATGGGGGGCAAAGGTTGCCCTTATTATTAACTGACCCTCTCAAGCGGATTAGGTGAGGCAATTTATCAGAAACCTTCAGCCCTCATATAAGCAACATCTCATGCCATTTGAGAACTTCACTATTTTAAGAAATTTTGGCATGCTGATAAAAGAAGAATCATCCAAGGAGGCACCCACCAAGGTAGGTAGCAACTGGAAAAGTGAATAGTAAAATAAGAAGAGGAAGGGTAGCAGCTCTAAGGGCGTCAACACAATGCATGGTATTGCCGAATATAGCCCCATGGGAACTACTTACACCTAACCTCTAGAGCGACTCCGAGTAAAAGGGAAGATAGACCTTCCTGAAATTCAGCCAAAAATTAAGTTCCCTAGGTAGTCCAAAAACATTGATCCAACTTAGTACTATAAGTATCATCGGTCGCGAGGCATGATATTGAATACTGTTGGACTTTTGAGAGTACACTCGAGAGGATGTTCAAGTCTGGGCAGCTCCCCAGCCCAGAACCCCGGCAATAACAAAACTCCACTCAGGGAACATGAGAGCATTTTTGCTATTGATATCCTATAAGAGGAATGGGACACATTCGTGCTTATACAAAACATTTATGGCCCAAAACCAGGGGCAGGCATGCCTATACAAAACCCATAAGTTTTTAGCCTATGGGAAAGTGATGTCGACAATGTTTTTGAAGCCCATGGGCATAGTTGATTCATCGAGGCAAGTGATGATCTTTTAGAGGGAAGATGAAGAAGAAGACTTCTGAAGAGAGAAGGATCAAGTGACAATCCAATACGTTACAAGATCCGAGCATGATCAAGCAAAGGTAAGCCCATAACAAGCCCCTGAAAAAGCGACAGTAACACTACCCCAAGAAAAGGATTCGATAATTAAGCAGCTGAAGAAACTCAAAGCAAATGTGAGTATCTGCCAGCTAATAGTAACTTCTCTAAAACAAAGATAGATCCTAATAGAGGCTCTGAATAAAATTGCCATATCTTATGAAGGTACCCCAGAGGAAATGAAAGCCCCAATTGTAGTTGGCAAAGGCACTATAACTTTTAGCAGTGAGGATCTCCCTCCAGGATGCACAACGCACAACAACTCTCTCTACCTCACTATACAATGCATGCAGAAGCATGTACCTCTAGCCTTGGTCGACATTGGTTCAGCAGTAAATGTCTATCCTTGGAGGGAAACCACAAGGTCAGGGATCAAGAAAGAACATCTCTCAGCACCATCCACCCAGTTAAGAGTATATGATAATTCAAAGAGGCTGGTTTTGGTTACTATTCACCTTCCTATTAATGCAGGCTATGTTGAAAGTAATCTAGAATTTTAAGTCCTCATTATACCAGCAACCTTCAACTTGCTCTTAGGATCACCATGGTTTCACAACCATCAAGTTGTCTATTACACTTTACATAAGAAGGTGAAGGTGTTAGTAAAAGGCGAGCTGATGACTGTTGAGGGTGATAGTTTACACACTACGATCACGGACAAGGGGCCAGTATGGGAAATAGAGCATAATCGCCATGATGAGGAACTCTACAATTTAGAGATGGTGGCAATATTAGAAATGGACAATGCTCCTTTCAACTTTGGCCCTTATTCCAATATGAATGTGAATGCCATCCTAAAGAAATAGGGTAGTGTAACACCCCTCTATCCAGAGAGACGTTACACCGCCAGGATCCCCCGAGGGAGACCCCTAAGCCTGTCGTGACTGAAGATCTCCTTATATGATCACCTAACCCTAGGTTGGCTAAGGGATTCCTGGGACGAAACTGCAAGAGTTCTGCCTAAAACTGCGACGTTTACAAAATTTTGACATAAGCCGAGGGGTACCTGGAGGCATTATACTAATTAATTTACAAAAACAAGAGTCCTCCACGAGGCACACCCCCGGGATTAGGGCTTATGCCCTTACAACATTCATACAGATAGTTACATGGTTTGCGGCTAGACCAGAGCCAACTATATATTTGCCATTTACATTACATCAATCAAAAAGGAGGAAATGGCAGCTTCATCACACAGCAGCATGGGAACACTTCCTGGAGTACTGGTTGTCCGTAAGCAAGTAGCAAGCATAATCTTTCATTCATTACCTGGGAGGGGGAAAAAGAGGAAAGGAAATGGAGTAAGTCACTACGTGCTCAATGAGTGCCCCCTCCACTTCCTAAAGCAAATCTTTTACAAGTACTATGACCTCTAGTATTCATTCATTAACATTCACGTGGCATTCAAGTTGTGATGAGCTATGCGATACGCATTAGGGGCACTTGACCATATTATTAACATAAGGTGTTCTTAATGCGAAGAATGTTGGCATGTTAAGGATTTACTACTTTGGAAGACACCATAAGACATGAATGTGTGATGCATTAATACTCATTCATTCAATATGCACTTTCTAAGGTATAGTTACTTAACGCCACATAATGACTTGATGTAAACGTAACTATCTGAAGCAAACATGAGAACTTGACCATACATTACTTGAGATCATATAAAACAAAGCATTTTCATTCATATTAGTCGTATTACGACTCGTAGAAACTGCTCATCTTTCTTTCAGTCGACCATTAGATGGCCTTCAACCTTTCTTTTTCATAAAACATTTAAGACGGCAATTGCCAACTGCATTTCTCATTCGTAAGGAAAATACTTGTGGCATAAGATCATTACAAAGTGCTGAGTGGGTGAGATCTATTCTCGAACCCCATAGTGAGACCTAACGCTCACACATAAGCACTTACTCCCGGGATGGCTACATAAACATATTGAACCATTACCGTCGTCAGAGTCTTCTAGGGTTTCCTAGTACCAGGACGTAAGCCCTAGGCAATCATCATTCATAACATAGTGTCCACAGCACATTATCTTAGCCAAGGAAAGCGTATGGTCATAACGACTAGTAATTTTCCGTTTCAAACAATAAAATCATTCAACGTATAATTCCCATCTCCCTTTTGTTAAAAACATTTTAGGGATTCCTCCCAAACACTATTTGAATAGCTAAAATACGCCATAGCTCATTACTAGACATAGCTATTATTCATTTAAAACACATGAAGAGTCATTTGCTAAAACATCACCCTTCCACACACATGTTACATTTTAAACATACAAGGAAAAGGGGATACACATATCACATTTAAACACTTCGTAATCATTTCAACACAATGAGCCACACATGGCCTCGCAATCCACACGATTGCGGTTAATTCACAACCCGAACTCCCTCCTCACAAGCACCGTACCACAAGAACCTCGAACCACTCATAGTTATTCCTCAAGCCATCCAACTACCATCTCAGTTTCAGTTCATGATCTAGCATCCTAATCATGATGGTCACTGAAGGAAATACGTAAACTTACCAACGTGGAACTTACCAATTAGATAACCAGCAATTATCGAAGCGCTGTAGCAAACGGTTATAACCATGCACAAATATATACATATATATTTATATTTAAGCATTCATGCGAGCTTGACTTGAAATGGACATCTAATAAGTTAGGTTAAGCTGACTAAGCATGAAATAATTCACTATTAAGGCTATTATGGTCCTTTACGCATAATAGGGCTCTAAACGTTCATTGATCACATTCATGTTGCCATCCGAATCCGTTAAGGTCACTTAGACATGATACGAGTCTAAACATTCATCACTTGCATCGAAATTACTATTCGAACCTATTTAGGCCTTTTTAGTGTAACAGGTCTCATGGCATTCATTTATCATGTCGAGATTATCATTAAACCCCTTTCTAGGTCATTAAGATGTAATAAACCTCAGGCAATCCCTTGTCATGTCGTTCACTTATTCGGGTCAACCTTTCAAATATGCGTTAACTAAACATATTAAATTGATCCTAAACATGCATAGTTTACTTCGAACCAACTTTTAGGTACGTATTAACCAAATGTACTAAAGTCGATTGTAAGCATTCATATTCCGTTTCGGAACTATTAATTAGGCATAACTCATTTAAAAGTCATTTTTCAAGCATGAACTAACACGTATCGACTCGAAGCGTCATTCGTCGCCTCGGAATTACATTCCAGGCCTATTTAAGTCGTTTTAGTATAACATGATTCGAGTTTCTATCAAGCAATGAGTTCGCACATAAATCAATTCAGGTATCATTGAAAATACGATTACAGCCTATAACAATTCCTGTGCATTACTAAGCCGAAAATTTACTAATTTGAGACATGCATACTGACCGCAGTGAGCAGGGTCTGTGGATACGGTCTGGGCATGCATAAATAGGCTTGAAATTACTAGGCGGTACATTTTCAATCAATCCCTGACATTTCTAACTACTTAAGCTAACCTTAATCTGACATGCAACATCATTCTGCTGAAATCATACTTGAAAATGACAATAACAGCTTAGGAGAGGAGAATCACTCACCTGAAACTGCTTAATTACCCACTCAATTGGCAGTAATTCACGCCCCAAATCCTTTTGAATTCGACCTTGGTTCAGCTATACCCAGAACCCTAGCTTCGATTTGGTCGCGGTTGGGGTTGTCTGGGGTCGAATTCGACCCCCAGATTTATAGAGGAGGTGGAGAGGGTCGTGGATCACCGGAATCCGGCACGTGGGTGGTGATTTTCAGGCATTAGACACGTGGTTTGAGAGCTGACTCGATCGTGTGACGTGGGGGATGGAAAAACTGGCAGTGATTGGGTGGCTGGCGACGCGTGGGTGAGGCCAGACGGCTTCTTCTCTCGCCGGCGACACGTGACGGCCGGCGGTGACGCCAAGCGGCGACCGGTGACTCGCGAGAGAGGGAGAGCGAGAGCGAAGCAGAGAGAGAGAGAGCGAGGTGCGAGAGAGAGAGGAAGGGGAGGGGGTCGGGTTCTCTGTGACCCAATAACAGGCCCCCCTTCCCTTTTTGTTGTCTGTTTTTTTTTTTTTTGTGACTCAATTAACATCATTCAACTGAATCCCGATCCCGTACTTGCTAAAGGTTAGGCTAAACCCGAATCAAAACGACCCGCAATCAACATTTTAATTTAAACTTTGGGATTCAACCAAGTAAAACGAAAAACGATTTTAAAAACTCGGCTTAGCGTTGCTTTAATAATTTTATAAATAAATAACGTCGATAATAACATTAATCAAATAATCGTTCTTTTTAATGAAATTATCCGTTAAAAACTCACACAGTCGATTTAATATTTTTGCCGAACGATGATTCAAATGCAACGGGTAAATTTAGCAACTGAAATAGTTAGTCAGCAATAGAATGAAAGCGTGGCCCTTACATTCTCCCCCTTAAAAGAATTTCGTCTTCGAAATTTGCTCACCTGATGAGAATAATGCGGGATATTTTTCACGCATTTCGCTTTCTAATTCCTAAGTTGCTTCTGCCACCTTATGATGTTTCCATAACACCTGTACATAGGGAATGCTCCTATTTCTGAGCTTCCTTTCTGTCCTTTCCAAAATCTGAATGGGCTCTTCCATGTAAGTAAGACTTTCCTTGACTTGTAAGGGCTCATATCAAATGACATGATCCGGATCTGAGACATACTTCCGAAGACTGGATACGTGAAATACATCGTGAATGCCTTGCAATGAGGACGGTAAGGCCAATCGGTATGCAACCGATCCCACTTTCTGTAAAATTTCGAATGGCCCGATGAATCTTGGGCTGAGTTTTCCTTTTTGTCCAAACCTTATGCATCCTTTAAGTAGAGATACTCTGAGGAACACATGATCTCCAACTTCGAATTCTAATGGCCTTCTCCTATTGTCCGCATAGCTCTTTTGTCTACTCTGTGTAGCTTGTAACCTCTTGCGGATTGTCTTGATTGTTTCGATCATTTGATCGATTAGGTCAACTTTGGACGGTTCCCTTTCTCCTACTTCATTCCAACAAATTGGAGTTCTACAATGCCTACCATATAATGCCTCGAAAGGAGCCATGCCTATACTGGCGTGGTGACTATTATCATACGCAAACTCAATTAGAGGCAAGTTATGATCCCAAGTTTCAGCGTAATCAAGTGCACAGGCCCTCAACATGTCCTCCAAGGTTTGAATGGTTCTCTCATATTGACCGTCCGTTTGTGGATGGAAGGCCATACTTAAACGTAGTTCTGTGCCCATTGCTCTTTGAAAACCATGCCAGAAGCGAGATACAAACTTGGTATCGCGATCTGACACAATACTGAGTGGTACACCATGCAGTCTAACTATCTCCTTAACGTATAGGTTCACCAGTTGTTCAGAGGTGAAAGTGGCCTTGATGGGTAAGAAGTGTGCGGCCTTGGTCAATCTGTCAACTATAACCCACACACTATCATGCTGTTTGATGGTTTTTGGCATTCCAATCATGAAATCCATGGTGATATGTTTCCATTTCCGCTCAGGAATTGGCAAGGGTTGTAGTAAAGCTCCAGGTCTCTGATGCTCGGTTTTCACCCGTTGGCATGTAAGGCACCGAGCCACGTATTTTGCAATATCCCTTTTCATGCCATTCCACCAGTAATGGGTTTTCAAGTCATGATACATCTTCGTACTTCCAGGGTGTACAACAAGTGTGGAATTATACGCTTCTTTTAACAACTTCTCCTGGAGAGCTGTGATGTTTGGTACACACAGTCTATCCCCATACCAGAGTACCTCATTTTTGATGGAAAACACCTTATTCCTTCCTTCTTCTAGCCCTTTCTTTATTTGCATGAGTTCAGGGTCATTCTTCTGCTGTTGCTTGATCGTTTCAATCAAGGGCGATGAGATTTGAAGCGCTGCTATGTGACTTTGATTCCCTGGTAGTACCACTGCTACTTGTAACCCGTCGAGCTCTCTTAGGAGCTTCTTTTCTCGTGTGAGTAAGTATGCTACCGTTCCAGTAGATTTCCTACTTAACGCATCGGCCACCACGTTGGCTTTACTAGGGTGGTACTTCACCTCCATATCATAGTCTTTTAGGTGTTCTAACCATCTTCTTTGTCTCATATTTAACTCCTTCTAAGTAAAGATATATTTTAGGCTCTTATGATCAGTGTATACCTCGCACCTCACCCCATAGAGATAATGTCTCCAGATCTTTAGGGCGAATACGACTGCAGCTAATTCTAGGTCATGTGCTAGATAATTTTCTTCGTAAGGCTTCAGTTGGCGTGAGGCATAAGCAATAACTCTGCCCTTTTGCATTAATACACACCCCAGTCCCTTCTTAGATGCGTCACTGTAGATCGTTGCCTTCAGGTAGCACTAATATTGGTGCAGACACCAAACGTTTCTTTAACTCCTGAAAGCTATCTTCACATTCTGGGGTCCATTCAAATTTAGTGGTCTTTCGAAGTAGTTTGGTAATAGGTAAAGCCAGTTTAGAAAATCCTTCTACGAATCTTCGATAATAGCCAGCCATGCCCAGAAAACTTCGTACTTCTGAGACCTTTGTGGGTCTTGGCCAATTTACAATGGCCTCCACCTTTGCTGGATCTACCGAGATACCTTCCTTAGTCACCATATACCCCAGAAATTGCACCTTCCTTAACCAAAACTCGCACTTTTTAAACTTGGCGTACAGCTTGTGCTCTTCTAGGGTTTTCAACACCGTTCGTAAGTGGTCTGCATGTTCTTCCCTAGTCTTAGAGTATGCTAGGATGTCATCAATAAATATCACTACGAATTTGTCGAGGTATGGCTTAAATACTCTGTTCATTAAGTCCATCAAGAAAGCAGGAGCATTAGTTAATCCAAAAGGCAACACTAAGAACTCATAATGTCCGTATCGAGTGCGGAAGGTGGTTTTGGGTACATCTTCTTTCTTCATCTTCAGCTGATGGTACCTCGACCTCAAGTCAATTTTTGAGAATACCGAGGCGCCAGCTAGTTGATCAAACAAGTCATCGATTCTAAGAAGTGCGTATTTATTCTTCACTATTACCCTATTCAACTCTCGATAGTCGATATATAATCTTAGACTTCCATCCTTTTTCTTCACGAAGAGCACTGGTGCTCCCCAGGGTGAGACACTAGGCTGAATTAGTCCTTTATCCAGCAATTCCTGGAACTGAGTTTTTAGTTCCTTCAGCTCAGCAGGTGCCATTCGATAAAGCGCCTTGGATATTGGGCTCGTTCCAGGCACGAGTTCAATGGTAAACTCGATTTCTCAGTCCGGTGGTAACCCTGGTACTTCCTGAAACACCTGCGGGAATTCCCTTGCTACCGGGATCTCACTTAGATTCAGATCTTTGTGTTTTGTGCCCTCAATCATGCACAGATAGCCCTGACATCCCTTCCTCAGCATTCTAAGTGCTTGCATAGCAGATATGATTGGAGTAATCACCTGGGGGCCACTTCCCTTGAAGGTTATCCTTTCTCCATCCGGGGTCGAAAAGGTAACCAGCTTCTTTTCACAGTCAATGGTCACTTTATGCGTGGTTAACCAGTCCATTCCTAGAATAACATCCCAACCTTGTATGTCTAACTGTACTAAGTTCGCCGGGAGGATTCTCCCTTCCATGTGAATGGCACAGTTTTTGAAAATAACATCAGTGTAATAGGTAAAGCCCAAAGGAGTGGTTACATGCAGTTGCACATTCATCTCGTCAAGCTTGTTAGCGAGCTTCTTTGCGAAGATGGGATTTACAAAAGAATGTATGGCACCTGAACCAAACAAAACATGAGCATAAAGATGATTGATGGGGAGAGTACCTGAGACAGTGTTAATGGGGTCCTCAACCTCGTCTCCTTCTAAGCACGCGGCCACCTGCCTGTGGCCTTTTTCCCCTTCGTTGGCCTTCTGCGGCTGTATTCATAGGAGGACGACCTCTTTGTATGACAGGATTAGCCCCCGTGTTTGAACCTTGTGTGCTTCGCTGTCGATTCCACGCCCCTTTCGGGCAATCAGCAATCTTATGGTCCGTAGCGCCGCATCCATAACATTCTCCTGTGCCGAATCTACATAAGCCAGAGTGCAGGCGCCCACATTGGTTGCAGGATCCTACAGTTTGCCCTGTTGCAACTTGCTTGCCTTGACCCTGGTTTCTTGCGATGTTAAAGTCCCTGAATCTCTTGTTCCTCGAATCATTTGATCCACCTGGACCAAATTTTCTCTTGACTTGGCTCGATTGTCGGCTTTCAGCTTCGGTTTCCTCTATAACCCGGGCTATTTTCACCGCCCGTTGGTACATCTCTTGGAAGCTGGTGAAAACGTGGCCTGCTATCATCCGTTTAATCGGTCCTTTCAACCCTTGCTCGAAATGATCCATTTTCATTTCTTCTGTTGCGACCTGGTTAGGTGCAAAGCGGCTCAATTCATTGAACTTTGCAGCGTACTCAACCACACTCATTTGTCCTTATTTCAAACGCAGGAATTCTTGCTCTTTTGCTCTCTTCATGTCTCGGGGGTAATACTGGGCGTCAATTAGAGCCTTCAACTGTTCCCAAGTTAGAGCCAGTTCCCCGGCCCGGGGTTTCACCGTTCCCCACCAGAACTCAGCTTCCTTTTCGAACTGATGGCTGGTGAGGCGCACCTTGGAACCTTCAGGACAGTCTATTACTTCAAATAGGTTTTCCATTCGCCTCAACCATTCTTCGTAAGCGAGAGGATCCGTCCCGCCCCCAAACTTGGGTGGCTTCAATTTATTGAATTGGCAAATCATCTCTAAGGCGGTTGGCTCCGCCATCTGTTCTCTACGGGGAGGCACTGCTACACAGCTGTTCATGCAAAGTTGCTTAGTTTTATATGAAAATAGATTATCAAAGACAGTTATAAGTATAGTACAACATCAAATAGCATTTATAAATTGCGAAGCATTAGTGCGACCCTACTCAGTTTGCACAAACATCTCCTTTTCCTTATTATAACAAGCATTTTCATTGTATACGGCAACAGGGGTGATGCCCCATTCATTTACAAGCGTACATTAGCTAGATTTTATTTAGAAACAGTGCACACATTAGCGACTCCAGGCCACATACAACCCTAATTACCACCTGAGGAACCCTCCTCAGGAGGATCATCTACCACTGGTTCATTCGAGCCCTCTGACTCCACTGGGGCTAGCAGGTTCCATAACACGAATAGTGGAGGGTATTCCACATCAGTCGTCCCATCCACCAGTTCTTTCATCCTCAGCATTGTGGCCTGCCAGCCCTGGGGGTATTGTGCACCGAAGGAATCTATCCATCGTGCCCACAGAGTGGCCACTCACTTGTATCGTCTTGCCTGAGGATTCTCTACGAACAAAAGTCTCATTTGACGATGTTCGATCTGATTTCTCTCTGCTATTGTGATTGGTAGTTGTTGGGTAGCGGCAAGAGCAATTAGAGCCGTGTTGATCAGTTGCATGGCGGCATCGCTCCTTCCCAAGGGGGTACTTCCTAAGGAATCCACCCGCCCTTCTGCTAATATTAGGAAATCCACCAACCCTCTAAAAGTGAATGGTGTATAAGCTCCCCTATGTACATGTTAGAGACGGAGAATAGAAGCGACTTCGGCCCTCCTTCCCGTATATGGCATCGCTCTGATGAACTTATAAGTCCAATGGTTCTGTGTAACCCGTGTGAGTCTCCACTGGTGACTCAATCATTGCTTCCCAAAATATGACTGCATTCCATGCAGCCAACCAGAAGGGCAGATACTCAAAATCATCAATACTAAACACCATCCTACATCACCACGCTGGGTTAGGAACGACACCATCAAGCACGTATTTGTTTCGGAGACCTAAACTATGCTCTAGTTTGCGCACATAAGTATGTAAAATAAGCACATAGTAAGCTCAAGTAAACACTTTAAAACATATACCTTCACACATTGGTATACCTAAGGTCACATTTATATGCACATGCAACCTATGGCTCTGATACCACCTAATGTAACACCCCTCTATCCAGAGAGACGTTACACTGCCAGGATCCCCCGAGGGAGACCCCTAAGGCTGTCGTGACTGAAGATCTCCTTATATGATCACCTAACCCTAGGTTGGCTAAGGGATTCCTGGGACGAAACTGCAAGAGTTCTGCCTAAAACTGCGACGTTTACAAAATTTTGACACAAGCCGAGGGGTACCTGGAGACCTTATACTAATTAATTTACAAAAACAAGAGTCCTCCATGGGGCACACCCCCGGGATTAGGGCTTATGCCCGTACAATAGTCATACAGATAGTTACATGGTTTGCGGCTAGACCAGAGCCAACTACATGTTTGCCATTTACATTACATCAATCAAAAAGGAGGAAATGGCAGCTTTATCGCACAGCAGCATGGGAACACTTCCTGGAAGACTGGTTGTCCGTAAGCAAGTAGCAAGCATAATCTTTCATTCATTACCTGGGAGGGGGAAAAAGAGGAAAGGAAGTGGAGTGAGTCACTACGTGCTCAATGAGTGCCCCCTCCACTTCCTAAGGCAAACCTTTTACAAGTACTATGACCTTTAGTATTCATTCGTTAACATTCACGTGGCATTCAAGTTGCGATGAGCTATGTGATACGCATTAGGGGCACTTGACCATATTATTAACATAAGGTGTTCTTAATGCGAAGAATGTTGGCATGTTAAGGATTTACTACTTTGGAAGACACCATAAGACATGAATGTGTGATGCATTAATACTCATTCATTCAATATGCACTTTCTAAGGTATAGTTACTTAACGCCACATAATGACTTGATGTAAACGTAACTATCTGAAGAAAACATGAGAACTTGACCGTACATTACTTGGGATCACATAAAACAAAGCATTTTCATTCATATTAGTCGTATTATGACGCGTAGAAACTGCTCATCTTTCTTTCAGTCGACCATTAGATGGCCTTCAACCTTTCTTTTTCATAAAACATTTAAGATGGCAATTGCCAACTGCGTTTCTCATTCGTAAGGAAAATACTTGTGGCATAAGATCATTATAGGGTGCTGAGTGGGTGAGATCTACTCTCGAACCCCATAGTGAGACCTAACGCTAACACATAAGCACTTACTCCGGGGATGGCTACAAAACATATTGGACCATTACCGTCGTCAGGGTCTTCTAGGGTTTCCTAGTATCAGGACGTAAGCCCTAGGCAGTCATCATTCATAACATAGTGTCCACAGCACATTATCTTAGCCAAGGAAAGCGTATGGTCATAACAACTAGTAATTTTTCGTTTCAAACAATAAAATCATTCAACGTATAATTCCCATCTCCCTTTTGTTAAAAACGTTTTAGGGATTCCTCCCAAACACTATTTGAATAGCTAAAATAGGCCATAGCTCATTACTAGACATGGCTATTATTCATTTAAAACACATGAAGAGTCATTTGCTAAAACATCACCCTTCCACACACATGTTACATTTTAAATATACAAGGAAAAGGGGATACACATATCACGTTTAAACACTTCGTAATCATTTCAACACAACGAGCCACACATGGCCTCGCAATCCACACGATTGCGGTTAATTCACAACCCGAACTCCCTCCTCACAAGCACCGTACCACAAGAACCTCGAACCACTCATAGTTATTCCTCAAGCCATCCAACTACCATCTCAGTTTCAGTTCATGATCTAGCATCCTAATCATGATGGTCACTGAAGGAAATACGTAAACTTACCAACGCGGAACTTACCAATTAGATAACCAGCAATTATCGAAGCACCTGTAGCAAACGGTTATAACCATGCACAAATATATACATATATATTTATATTTAAGCATTCATGCGAGCTTGACTTGAAATGGACATCTAATAAGTTAGGTTAAGCTGACTAAGCATGAAATAATTCACTATTCAGGCTATTATGGTCCTTTACGCATGATAGGGCTCTAAACGTTCATTGATCATAGTCATGTTGCCGTCCGAATCCGTTAAAGTCACTTAGACATGATACGAGTCTAAACATTCATCACTTGCATCGAAATTGCTATTCGAACCTATTTAGGCCTTTTTAGTGTAACAGATCTCATGGCATTCGTTTATCATGTCGAGATTATCATTAAACCCCTTTCTAGGTCATTAAGATATAATAAACCTCAGGCAATCCCTTGTCGTGTCGTTCACTTATTCGGGTCAACCTTTCAAATATGCGTTAACTAAATATATTAAATTGATGCTAAACATGCATAGTTTACTTCGAACCAACTTTCAGGTACGTATTAACCAAATGTACTAAAGTCGATTCTAAGCATTCATATTCCGTTTCGAAACTATTAATTAGGCATAATTCATTTAAAAGTCATTTTTCAAGCATGAACTGACACGTATCGATTCGAAGCGTCATTCATCGCCTCGGAATTACATTCCAAGCCTATTTAAGTTGTTTTAGCATAATATGATTCGAGTTTCTATCAAGCTGCGAGTTTGCACATAAATCAATTCAGGTATCATTGAAAATACGATTACAGCCTATAGTAATTCCTGTGCATTACTAAGCTGAAAATTTACTGATTCGAGACATGCATACCGACGGCAGTGAGCAGGGTCTGTGGATACGGTCTGGGCGTGCATAAATAGGCTTGAAATTACCAGGCGGTACATTTTCAATCAATCCCTGACATTTCTAACTACTTAAGCTAACCTTAATCTGACATGCAACATCACTCTGCTGAAATCATACTTGAAAATGACAATAACAGCTTAGGAGAGGAGAATCACTCACCTGAAACTGCTTAATTACCCACTCAATTGGCAGTAATTCACGCCCCAAATCCTTTTGAATTCGACCTTGGTTCAGCTATACCCAGAACCCGGAACCCTAGCTTCGATTTGGTTGCGGTTGGGGTTGTCTGGGGTCGAATTTGACCCCCAAATTTATAGAGGAGGTGGAGAGGGTCGTGGCTCGCCGGAATCCGGCACGTGGGTGGTGGTTTTCAGGCATTAGACGCGTGGTTTGAGAGCTGACTCGATCGTGTGACGTGGGGGAAGGAAAAACTGGCAGGGATTGGGTGGCTGGCGATGCGTGGGTGAGGCCAGACGGCTCCTTCTCTCGCCGGCGACACGTGACTGCCGGCGGTGACGCCAAGCGGCGACCGGTGACCCGCGAGAGAGGGAGAGCGAGAGCGAAGCAGAGAGAGAGAGAGCGAGGTGCGAGAGAGAGAGGAAGGGGAGGGGGGTCGGGTTCTCTGTGACCCGATAACAGGCCCCCCTTCCTTTTTTGTTGTTTGTTTTTTTTTTGGACTCAATTAACATCATTCAACTGAATCTCGATCCCGTACTTGCTAAAGGTTAGGCTAAACCCGAATCAAAATGACCCACAATCAACATTTCAGTTTAAACTTTGGGATTCAACCAAGTAAAACGAAAAACGATTTTAAAAACTCGGTTTAGCGTTGCTTCAATAATTCTATAAATAAGTAACGTCGATAATAACATTAATCAAATAATCGTTCTTTCTAATGAAATTATCCGTTAAAAACTCACACAGTCGATTTAATATTTTTGCCGAACGATGATTCAAATGCAACTGGTAAATTTAGCAACTGAAATAGTTAGTCAGCAATAGAATGAAAGCGTGGCCCTTACAGGTAGTTTCCCAGGAATGGCTATAAATTGAGAGAACAAGGGTGGACTACCTTCTCCTTAGCTTAAAGGGAGGATTATAAGTTCGGATAAGGATATCAAAGTACTCCAAAAGAGTTAAGCAAGGTTAGGGAGGAAGCACAGGCTTAGAATGCTGCTACGAAGGGGTAGCCAAACCATAAAACTATCAAGCTTTATCCTCACACCCTCAATGGGCAATTCCAGCATGAAGGAGACCACTTCCCCTTATATAGCTTTCTTGAACCTTTCTACATTGTTGAAAGGGAACTCCTAGCATTAGTACGAGAAGAATTCAATGACTGTTGTCGGTTAGAGGAGGAAGTGTTCACTGCTTTCAAAGCAGATTAGTCTACACATGACTGGGTTAACCTGGCTAAGGGTAACATCTTTGGGATTTTGTTCGGCCAAGGCTACAGGATGAAGGAAGACCCTACCCTTATTCTTTTTCTAACCATATCTAACAATGGATTCGATCCTACCAACTTCACCATCAAGGCTAAAACTAAAGACTGTAAGCAATTAACCTGGATAGTTTGAAGTGGAAGTGTTTTTCATGGGTATATGGGAGTCTAGGGTAGGCACTAAGAGTGAGCCTTTAGTTTCTATTCCTTCACGCTCTACATTGGATGTATCTGTTTACAATTTTAGTGAGATGAACTCTTTTTCCTATGACCCGTCTCATTCCTCCCCTTTTGAATGATTATCCTCTTATAATGAAAATGAAAAGATAACACCAAAGTAATTAATTGAAGCAGTAAAAGATCATGAAAACTAAACTTATATAATTGCGGACACAATACTAATCAACATAAAGACTCCTTATAAGGCCCGAGAACTTAAAATAGGAAAATTGCTAACCCCAAGGAGTAAGAAAGCTTGCTAACTTCTGATTTTATTAAAAAAAATTTTTAAAAACAACAAAACACCACAGCAAAGTGATACTTGAACCATTTATGGTGGATTGCACCTTAGGGGAGGTAGATGCTTGCAGTAGTGACTACACTAGGGTAGATTTTCTTTAAGTGTATTAGTTTTCAAATTCAATATGGGAAATTATTTCGATTACCTTGCATTAGGCATCTTACGTTAAAAAGGGATGCCCTTCGCGAGATTATGACACCTCTAGGTAGCAATCCCATTATTACCCCTAGGAGATTAGCTGGCTGCTCAGTTGGTCCACTAGACTAAACCGAGCATGCAGTTGATCCACCTATTCTTGACACACTTTTAAGTCCACTCGACTTAGGGAAGCAATCGAAACATCATAGTCTTGTTACCTAACCCATGTATGACATATGGAGCGTTTCACGAACAGACTATTCTAAACCGACTGGAAACCCCTATAACTTAGGACCTGGGTTTAGGATTAGAACTCATATGCAAGCTTGAATGTGTTGTTATATGATTTAAATTTTTAGCCCAAAGGTTTATACATTAATGCTTTAGGTCTTAGAGAACCCAGCATAGGAAAGGTCAAACTTAGTAGCTAGCGTTATAGACCAAGTGGGATTTAAGGTCAATTGAGCTCTAAAGTGCTCTTAACCTCAGAGCCGATTAGGCTCTCACCCTAGTTTAGAGAATAAAAGTCCTAAAAGGAGACCCAACCATGCTCAAATAAGCTTGACTAGGTGTTAATATTTAACAAAAAAGAAGAGGAGAGTCTGCAACCTACTATAAGTCTATGATTATTTGACACAAACCCGACTAAGATTATTATCAGTCTAGAATTAGGAATAAGAGTAAGTCTTCTATGCCAACTGTGAAACCTGCTGGTGTCCTATAGGGCATCTGCCTGTAGTTAGTTGGTCTACACTTAGGAAGGAAAGATTAGACGTTAGTAAGCTAGTTCCGGAAGGCTAATAAGGAACTCGGCCAATGTCTTATGAGTCTGATTACACTAGATTAGGTGTGGATTTAGATAGAAAGATTAAAAGTCAACTGGCCAATGCCAGGGTCCAACCGAGATACAAGTTGGTACCTGTAGTTTAATTAAATTCACTCTGTGTCAATGTCGGTCAACATACAAGTGGGATATTGGACTGTTGACCTTAGGATTTTTGTAGTGCATGACTCAGCATTTTTTGAATGCCTATTTCCTAGGAAAATTATTTAGATAGGCTAATCCTGGGTTATTTATCAAGATAGGGAAGACTAAGAAGGTACACAAGTAAAGTCTAGCAACTGGAGACTTCTATCTAAAGAACAATCAAAAGAATCTCCATTAGTCGGGTCACGGCCAAGGTCTAAGTCAAAGGGAAATCACATGCGTATTCCAGTGGTAAGAACAAAGAGATCGCCCAATGCATAAGGCTAATTGACAAGATGCAAGCTATAATAGATAAGAGCGATAAGAAAGTGGAATCCATAATTGTTGCACTTCAGAACCTCAACAAAGATTCCCAAGTGGAAAATAGTGAGCAACCTCCTCCCTTGCAAGACATTAATGATGAAGAAAATGGAGAGACTAAGATTAGGAGGGAAATGGAGCTGGAGAAGAACACCTCTCAAGACAATCCACATGTAGATCACATAGAGCATCTACTTAAGGAATCTTCCATTTTTAACAACTATTTTAATGATTATCAGGGTTCACTTCAATCTTAAAAGGAAAGCTGTCTCCTAAAATTCACCACATCTAACACGAAATTCCATTGGACTAAAAATCCAAATCACCACGTAAAGAATTTCATTAGTGCCATAACTCTAAAGGGGACAGACAAGTATATCTTCCACCTCGTATTCCCTTGAACCTTTGACAAGGATGTCATGACATGGTACAACACCATTGACTCATGAAAGGTCGCAAACTAGGATGATTTGTGCAAAACTTTTTACACCAATATTCATATAACATCGATCTCCCAATCACGCTCACGAATCTAGAATTGCTTAAGGAAGAAGAGTAAGAAGGGTTTACTAACTATTTGGCTAGAGGGAGGATAAAGGTTGCTTATAAGGTTGACCATCCCTCTAAAGCTGATCAAGTAGGACTATTTATCAGAAACCTTAAGCCCTCATATGAGCAGCATCTGTGGTTCACGTCATTTGAGAATTTCATTGTATTAAGAAATGTTGGCATCCTAATAGAAGAAGAATCATCCAAGGAGGCACCTGCTAAGATAGGTTACAACTGGAAAACCAACTACCAAAATAAGGAAAAAAGAGCTAGCAACTCCAACCACGTACACATGGTGAATTGTATTATCGAATATGCTCTCATAGGAACTACTTATGCCCAAGCCCTAGCATGAGTCATGACCAAAGGGAAGAACCCAAAATTAAGCCAAAAATCAAATTCCTTAGGTAGTCCAAAAACTTTAAACTGACCAAGTACTGCAAGCACCATCGGTCCCGGGGCCATGATACGGAAGACTGGGAGACTTTTAAGAATAAGTTGGAGAAGACGTTCAAGTCTAAGCAACTCCTGATAAAAATCCACTCAGGAAAAAGGAGAACATCTTTGCTATTGATAGCTAAGAAGAGGGATAGGACCCATCCGTGTTCATACAAAAAATTTATGGCCTAAAACCAGGGGTGCCTACACCAAACCCATATGTTCTTGGCCTATAGGAAAGTGATAATAGATAATATCTATGAAGCCCAAGCAGGTAGTCTGCCTACCGAGACTAGTGACGATGACTTCTGGGGGAAGATGAAGAAGAAGACTTCTGGGAGAGGAGGACTAAGCAACATCACCCCAAGAAACTGATCCGGTAATAAAGTAGCTAAAGAAACTTAAAGTAGATGTGAGTATCTGGCAGCTTATAGTAGCATCTCCGAAACATAGATAGCTCATTATAGAGGAGCTGAATAAAAATAAGGTATCTCCTAAAGGTACCCTAGAGGAAATGATAACCTCAACTATAACTAGCAAAGGCACTATAACCTTTAGCAGTTAAGATCTCCTTCTGGGAGGTGCAGCGCACAACAACGCTCTCTACCTCACTATACTATGCAAGCAGAAGCATGTACCTCTAGCTCTGGTCAATAACAGCTTAGCAGTAACTGTCTATTTTTAGAGAATGACCACAATGTTAGGGATCAAGGAAGAATAGTGCTTAGCATAATCCAACCATATAAGAGCATATGATAATTTAAAGACGTGGGTGTCAGGTACTATTCTTCTTCCAATTAAAATGGGCCCTATTAAAAGGAACATGGAATTTAAAGTCCTCGTTATACCAGCTACCTTCAACCTACTCTTAAGAAGGCCATGGCTTCACAACCAACAAGTATCCCCTTCCACTTTACATCAGAAGGTGAAGATGTTGATAGAAAGTGAGGTGATGACAGTTGAGGGTGACAATCGATGCACTACGATCACAAACAAGGGACTAGCACATGAAATAAAGCACAATCGTAATAATAAGGAACTCTACAATTCAGTATTGGAAAAGGGCAAAGATCCTTTCATCTTTCACCCTTATTCCAATCTGAATGTAAATGTTATCCTAATGAAATGGGTCTATTTCCCAGGAATGGCTATATAATGGAGAGCACAAGGGTGGACTACCTTCTCCTTAGGCTCAAATAGAGGATTGTATGTTCAGGTTAGGATATCACCCTACTCAAAAAGAGCTAACCATCGCTAGGTAGAAAGCCCAGGCTCGGAAGGCCGTGTCTAGGAAGGGGTACCTAAAGCAACACACTACTAGGCCTTACCCTTACACCCTCAATGGGCAGTTCCTGTATAAAGGAGACAACTTCCCTTTTTATGGATTTCTTGAGCCTTGTATCAAGGAAAGGGAACTCCTAGTGCCAGGGCTAGAAGTACTCAACGATCGCCATCTGCTAGAAGAGGAAGCATTCACAGCTGTGAAACAAGAGCAGTCCACATAAGACTGGGTTAACCTAGCTAAAAGTAACATCTTTCAGATTCTCTTCGGTCAAGGCTATAGGAAGAAGTAAGACCTTGCTGCTATTCTTTCTCTCGCTAGATCTAATAGTAGATTCAATCCTGTCGACTTCATCTTCAATGCTAAAATTGAAGGCTACAAGCAATTAACTTGGACAGCTGAAGAGAAAAGAAAAGTGTTCACCATAGCTATAAGGGATGGTTCATGGAAGTCTAGGGTACAGTCTAAGAGTCAGTATTTAGTTTTAGGTCCTTCTAATTCTGCATCGAATGTATCTGTTTCCAATTCTAATAAGTTCAACTCCTTTGCTTACGATCATCTCATTTGCCCCTTTTTGATTGCATCCCCTGTTACAATGAAAATAAAGAGATAACACCTAAGGAATTAATTAAAGAAGTGAAAGATCATAAAAACATAACTTCCGTAATTGAGGACATAATACTAATCAACTAAGGGACTCCTAACAAGGCCCGAGAACTCAAATTAGTAAAATCACTAACCATCGAGGACCAAGAAAGTTTTAGTTCACTCTTGCGCAAATTTATAGATGTCCCCCCATGGTCCTTCAAAGACATGTCATGTATTGATCTCAATATTGGTGAGCACAAAATTCCTCTCTATCTATATGCCAACCGATAAAGCAAAAGCTTTGTAGGATGAAGCCATAATGGGCTTTGAAAATAAAGGAGGAGGTGTATGAACAACTGGATGCAGGGTTCATTATGGTTACGCACTAACCTCAATGTGTGGAAAATGTCGTGCTAGTCCAGAACAGGGATAAAAGAGTGAGAATGTGCATGGATTTTAGAGATCTCAACAAGGCAAGTCCAAAACATGACTTTCCACTGCCACATATAGATGTTTTTATCGATAACAAAGCTAGTCACAACCTCCTTTCCTTTATGAATGGGTATATTGGTTACAAGATTGCAGTAGAAGACATGGAAAAGACTCCCTTTATCATACCATGAGGGACCTATTATTATACCATGATGCCGTTTGGGTTAAAGAATGTTAGGGCCACCTACCAAATGACAACTACCACCTTACTACTCGGCTTAATACACAAGGAGGCTGAGGTATATGTGGACAACATGATCATAAATTTTAAAGAAAGGGATAGAGATGTTTTGACTCTTTGGAAGCTCTTCACCACAAAAATGCGCATTTGAAGTCACCTCAGAATAGTTGTTAGGGTAGTCTGTAATACATTAGTCACTTCATATCAAAGTAACAAAGGTGTGTGAGCCTATAAATTGAAGAAAGGAATAAATGGGATAAGGAGTGTCAAGAGGCATGTGATAAGATCAAAGAATACATGTCCAATCCACCAGTTCTAGTGCCACCATAACCAAGCATTCCTTTAATATTGTACCTTATAATGACAGCTACTACTATATGGGCCATGCTAGCCTAAAAAATAGAAGGACAAGGAAGGTCATCTACTACATAAGCAAAAGGTTCCCGAAATATAAGACCTGTTATATGGCCTTGGATAAAAACTACCCTGGCCTTGGTATGGCTAACTAAGAAGCTCAAACCCTAAATGCTAACTTATACATGTAGTAGCACCAATGGATCCCATATTTGCTTCAATAATGTGTAATGAGTGGCAAGGTGGCTAAATGGACCATAATGTTATTAGAATTTGATCTACCCTACATTTCACAAAAGTCCATTGAAGGAATGGTTGTATCTGACTGCTTGGTAGACTTACTGATTGAGCATCAATGGGATGAACCTTTTGATTCTCCTGATGAAGAAGTCATGTTCATAAAAGAAGATGTATGAATAATGTGCTTCAACGGTACTTTAAATCATAAAGAATTTAAGGCAGGCCTCCACTTGGTGTTACCAGAAGAGGTACATACCGCAATCTTAGTTAAACTAGACTTCGAGCTTATTAATAAAGTGGTAGAGTATGAGGCTTGTATTATTAGGTTGTAAGCCACTGTAGAGGTAGGAGTGAAGAAGCTACAGGTATACTAGACTCCAATAGTTAACTACATCTCCTAGAAGTACAAGGTAAGAGGTGAAGCCTTGGTGCCATTCCAAGCTCACTTCGTGGATCTTACCAAGCATTTTACCCATATCACGAACATATCTCTCCCTTAAGAGGACAAACAATTCACAGATGCCTTAGAAAAACAAGGTACAATGATTACCATCCCAAGAGGCATCCATTCGATGCCATTAACAGTAGAGATAAGCAATAAGCTTGTTCACTATCACAACACTGAAGTATACAGCGTTAACCTCATTGCTTGGTACTATGACATTTATTAATACCAGAAGAAGAATAATATCCACCAAGATCCTCCTTGAAATTCTAGCAAGCATTGAGGTTGTTGGCATTGCAGTACTTCGAGGATCAGGGAAAACTACACAGAAAAACAGATGTGGGCATAAACCTACTCTGTGTAACCCATGATGAAGTGTGTACGATCATAAAAGAACTTTATGGTGGAGAATGTGCCGCATATAAATGGCAGAATGTTAGCTAGGAAGGTCCAAAGTATGGGGTATTACTAGTCCACGATAGAGGGGGATTGTTATGCATATGCAAGAAGGTGTCACAAATGCCATGTATATGCTAACTTGCAACATCAACCTCCTTCTTTCGTTTTCGAACTGATTTCCCCATAGGCCTTTTCAGTTTCGGGAATCGACATCATTGGTAAAATTATGCCAGAAGGGACTAGCGGGCATGAGTATATGCTTGTAGCAATCAAGTACTTCATAAAATGGGTAAAATGGCTTCTTAAGTAAAATCACTTCAAACTAATCGCTAAATTCCTCTTAAACATTATATGTAGGTATGGCATCCTATACGAATTGATAAGTGATCAGAGGAGCAACTCTAAGAAGAAAGTAGCAACCTTGCTCGAAAAGTATAGAATTCAGCATCATAAGTCTCCCCCATACCATTCTAATGTAAATAGAAAGGTCATAGCAGCCAATAAAAACAACTAGAGAATAATTGAAAAGACGGCTGAATCTACAAGGATTGGCCTGATAAACTCCCATTCGCTCTTTGGGGCTATAGGTCATTAGTTCGTGCTTCCACAAGACCCTTATATACGGAATGAAAGTAGTTCTTCTGATAACACTAGCAATTCCCGCACTTAGGGTAATTGTTAAAAGCCAAATCCCACAATTGGATTGGGCACAAGCTCGAAATCAAGAGTTTGTAATGTTGGACTAAAGGAGGTTAAGGGCATTACACAGCGTCTAGATTTACTAAGCTCGAATCTCAAAAGCTTTCACCAAGAAGGTTAACCCAAGGGATCTACAGGAGGTTGATTTAGGTTTGAAGGAGATAAGGGCACCAATACAGGATGCAAGAGGAAGATTCAAGCGTAATTGGCTAGATCTATACATTATAAAGACCACATTACTAGGAGGAGAGGTGAAACCTATGGGTATGAATGAAGAGGAATACACTCAGTATACTAACCTCAATCAATTAAGGAAATATTGTGCCTAAAAGTCCATGGTAGATAATTAGTTGAACCCATAATTGGTTCACAAGGACCACCCAAGGCCTACGTAAAAAATGTCTCACAAATTACGAAGGCTTGATTTCTTATTTAGGATACATATGAAGCCTTAATAGCCCATCCTAATCTAACGTTATTTATGAAAAAGGAAAAATGAGAACACCAGTAAATTGCAATGACAGATAGGAGCAGGCCCAGCAGCCTAATTATAGGGAAATAGGAAGGTACACCTATGAAAGTATCGGGCTGGGTACCCAACAAGTTCAAGCCGGGTCAATCACATGATGGATTGGGCCAAATCCATGGAAAAGGGGCTATTCAGTTAGGAGTATCAAGGTGAGTCATCCCTAGTCATCCCTTTCTTAATAGAGACCATATTAACATAAATGGCCCTCCTTGCCTTAGCATCGCTTTCAGTCATCCACTTCAGATCCCACTCGGAGACATGCAGAGATTGTGGGACAAATGGCATCACAATGATATGAAGACGAAAGACAATAGTCCTTCTAAGATTTTGATACGAGAGTATTCATTCTAGTAGGTCTTGGGCAGAACGGCCTACTGTAGGGATGCGTTGCCCACAACAACATTGTGTAGTCACCCGATTTAGGAAATAATAGGTTATGTCAAATAAGCCTTGAAGACGGATATAGACAATCCCCGTTAGAAATAAATTGATGTATGCACCACCATTCAAGGAAGGGTCTTTCTCTAAGAAGATGGTCCTACTTGCCTTAGACTTATCTTTATACAGCCTCCTCATTTGGCAAAATTGTGAGGCTAAGTATGTATCCACATTCCTTAGGATCTATGTTAGTCTTAAGTCCTGCAGTAGCCAAATCTACATAGCAATATGATAAAAGACAAATTAGTGAGGCCTAAGAAACTGTCATTCGGCTCAGCGCTTCCAAAAAAACAAAAAGAAAAGAGAAACATAATAGAAACAAGATAAAAAATGAACAAAGAAAAAGAATGGAAAAAGCCCCGAAACCAACCGAGCTCCCTAGCCCCACAATTTACTTGCAGCTGTAGTAGCTACCCGAGAAAAATTGATGCAAGTGATGATGAACATGGCCCAGACATAAGAAAGTCGTAGCAATAATGAGTGCCATAAGAGTCCAGCCCTAATGCACTACCTTGCCTACATCCTACAAAATCACAAGACCCTATTTGCAATACCATCAATGGATAAGAAGGCCCTAAGGAGGCATCGAAAGGCTACTCAATGCCTAAGACATTATCACTAGCTTGACCATTCTTTTGAAGACAAGAAAGTAAGGCAACAAGGTCGACCTCCTTCCCAAACAATATGGTGGCCACATCCTTATCATCTAAACCTAAGAAATGACTATAGATTGAAGAAAAGCTCTTAGAAATGATCAGTAAAATAGGAGGATAATATAGGATAAAGCCAAGGATAGCACTAAACTCCTCCACTAATGGGCATAGTTCATGCTTTCCAAAATGAAAGACATGTATTTAAAGACCCCAAAAAGTGGTAGCAGCTCTATGGAGGTCCTAGAAAACTTTAACCTGGCACAAGCTAAGAGGACTACGTAGATAGAAACTCTTAAAGTCATGCTTATCTGTAGCATCAAGGGACAAGAACCAGGAACTCAACATCTTCTCAAATGACATGGTAGCTATTTATTCAGCACAAGAAATCCCACAGTGAATTGGTGAAAATTTGGAGCATATGTCATTTATAGCTACAGAAAAGTGAGCCAAATCCAAGTAGAAATCAACCTTGGTAATGGTTGAATTCCTATGTGCAACTGGGTTCAATGCCCACATCCAAATTGCACATAGGGAAGCATTAAAGATCAAGTAGGACTAGCAGTGAGTTTCAGCATAGGGATACAAGTAAGTACTCGTGTCTGCTATTGGGCCGCTACGAGCTTTGGTTTTAATATTCTCCCTAGCCAAAAAATAGGATTTCAGGTGATTGTAGTATTGGATATAATCAACAAAATTATGCATTATTACTCAAGACCAGTATGCCCTCTAAATAATTATTATGTCCTTTTCCCTTTTGTGTCTTTTTAGTTTAGCAGGAGCGGGCGCTACTGTTGATACGGTCGCAAGTGCATGATGGCGTTGTAGCAAATCAAGGTCGCCTCGCACAGGGACTATGTTGATCTACTGGGCTTTGTCCCCTTTAGATAGGCTAAGCGAATCAATACTTGATATTGAAATTAAACAAGTCAACTATCTAATTTAATGGATAAATGATCAAGGAACTACCCCAAACTAGCAATCTCTCAATCCATATATCAATCAAGTATTTCTTCCTTAATAGATTATTTTAAAACCGACAATCGAAGTATCATAACTCTCTTTCGAGGGTAAGTGAAATACCTAAATCTAACCAACTACCATTTCTCAAGGGCTCTCAATTGTTTAGGTTCATTAAGCATGCGATTATCATATTCATGATTTCTCAACTGGTATGACTTTCTCAAGACTCCACACAATTAAGTCAAATCCTATGGTTTAAGTATTGAATTTTACCTCTTAGTTCCTCATCCAATGCCCAAAAAATGCAAGAGAGTGGTCAAATTTCTTGCAAGACAGTAAACATCTAGGATCTAATAAAACAATCTAACAATTCCAAAATACTCAAAGAGATGAACAGCAAATCATGAATTTAACTAGTATCTACATAAATCCAAATCAAAATAAAATCATAATCAAAATTACAAGACATAAATCCAAAGATAATGAGAAAAGAGAAGTGAAGAGAAAAGAAGAGAAAAGACATACTCAGCCGATGAATGCTCTTGAATCTGTCGATTGAAAACCTGGTATGGAATCCTTGCAAATCTTCACTTCAATTCACTCTCTTTTCCTCTAATCTAGATTCCAATCTAATTAATGAAGTTGAAGAGAGGAAAAATGGAATGAGGGATGATGAAATGGGGCTGAAAATAACCCCTTGTATAGCGAAATCACCTGGAAGTTGGACAATCGCGAGAAAACATAGAATTAAAACTGCTTGGAAGTCCAACAATTGCGAGAAAACAGGATGATCTGGGGAAAGGGGTCCATCACAAACCATGCGCACGACCCCGGACCATCCGTGGTCACCTCTGTCTCAGCATTCTCAAGCTCTTCTTTCTTCTATCATAGGCATAAAAACTTAGGGGTATCCATGGGGAGTCAGAACACACTCAATTGGGGTCAAAGCAAGGGTGAAAAGGTCAAAAAAACTGCAAAACACAGAAAAGAATTACACCCAAGCATAAAGCGGGAAATGGAGTATAGATTATAACAAAAAGTACATATTCTCCCTAAAAATGCAAAATGAAGTGCATTCTAAGCATCTATCCAATTCCCTCATGCTTGAACCGTTGCTTGTCCTCAAGCAAACGCTACAGAAAACCAATAAGGGGAGATGTATCTAGGACTCAAAACATAGTAACCTCCTTAAAGCAATCAAGTCATAACATATCACAAGTAAGAATATAAATAAACAGCAACTCCAAGTAGTGCACAAAACATTTCAAAATCGGGGGTAGGAGACGGTTTTTGAAAAGATACGAGACCACAAGCTCGATATCAAACTTGATCACCCCCAAAGAACCACAAAGCATGTCATGCAAGCACATGGAATTGATTAGAGCCAAATGGACCAATAAAACCTCACTCTCGGTAAACATGAATCACTTCCACTCATGTGTTTGAAATATAGCATAGGTTCACTTACGACTCATTCCAAAGAACAATCTATCATGTGCTTGCAAAGATTCCCAAATTCTCCACCAATAAAAATGCAATGTGCACAACACAATCAAGAGGACTTCACTTGGGTTACAGTGCAGGCTAGAAGGGTTAAGGGAAAGGAGTGAACTAACAAATTTGGGCAATGTGAAGCTATATAGCCAAATGACTGGGGAGCAACCAACAAAACACCAAGTAACTATAAAGTTTATCAACTCTCTACACCCCAACAATTCAATGAACAAACCCCACGAATGAAATAGGAAATGAGTTAACAAAGAAGGAACTCAAGCTATTCACGTATCCAATGCCCATCACTTAGTTTTTTTCTGGTTTTCGTTTTTGTTTTGTTTTCTTGTCTTTTCTCTTTGTTTTTCCAACATGCATTTTTTTTATTTTTTTTTCTTTTATTCTTCTTTGGGAAATGAAATGAAAATTTCAATTAATTAAAGTCATAGGATCACGAACTATCAACTCACAACCTAATTTATATGTACATATACAACCCGAATAAGAGATAAATAAATCCAAATGCTCAATAACATCAATTCCTCAATAAACCAACGTACTAAAGCTATCTAAAACTCAATTATTCCCAAAATCACCCCCTACATAGATGAAGTAATGCTCCATAGACTTGGGTTAAAGGTTAGAAACATGTATTTGGTAAAGGGCTAAAATGAAATGTTCACAACGAAGATAGATATAAGCTCAAAGGGGCTAACAAAGGGAATAAACATGTAACACAAGGGTAGGCTATTTGGTTATGTGGCTAAAATGTTTAAAGAAAGAAATGCCTCTATCATATCATCAACTATACACATGCTAATATGGTTTTAAGCAAGAGTGAAGGCAAGTTCTGGATATACAATATGGAAAAGTCACACACATGAAAAAAACATGAGATTAAATGTAATGAATTAGTCTAAATAAGGCACAAAATCTCATGGGACATCTACGAAACTCTCATTAAGCTCATAAAATCACTCCCATGTACCAACATTAGTACTAAGGACTCCAAGGGATAACAAAGTTCTTAAACAAGACAAGGGTCAAAATAAGAAATATTTACAAAACCTTCAAAAATTTTAGCACCAAAGGGATTGCACATTAAAAGCTACTTAAACTCATGAAAGCTATTTTGCCTAAACAAAAGCATCATTGGAGGTTATCTCAAACTAATCCTCGCCATCTCTGCATGCAATCCTATATGAAAATCTAAAAATCAACTAAATGCAACACACTAATGCGAACAAAAAGAAACCTAAAACTATATGCTCTGACAAGTATGCAAACCAATAACTGAAATAGAAAATATACAAACTAGCCATCGCCCATACTTAGATAAAGCATTATTCTTCAAAAGAAAGAAAGTAAAAGAAGAACAAGGGAAAACAAAAGAGAACAATCCCACTAAGTTAGGTGCTAAGTGCACCTAAGCTAAGGCCTCCTTGCAAACGTACCAAACGGAGCATCAGCCACTCCATCACAACTTCAACACCTGGCTCATCAAATCAGACGTAGTCAAAGCCCACCACATCTTGTTAAACATCACAGCATGGGGCTCACAGGCTTAGCTACAATTGAGCATAAAGATGAGCATAGCAAAGAAAGTTAATGCTCTCTTTAATAAACCAAACTCTATAGAAAAATCAAAAGAGAAATCAAGTAAAGTATTCTTCATGATTTTTCTAGGCTTATAAACTAGGTACATGTAATATGAGTCAAGGGATGCACTATACTCACTGAAGTAACCTATGGACATAAAATGATCAACATTCCCACCAAGCATACTAAACATGTTATTCTCTAAGCCTAAATCACTATTAGCAACAAAAATCATAGGATTTTCAATGGGCACGTCAATGTAATACTCAGGGGAAGGAGAGGGTAATGAACAAATAGGTGAAACATGGGAATGATCAAGAGAATCAGGGAGAACATTATTACAACCAAGGCTATGGGACTCCTCACGCATAAACGCATCACATAACCCCTCCAATGGAGTCTCAGCTAGATCATACACCTTATCAAAAATATTTTTTAACTCAAAATATGCATTAATAACGATAAACTTAGCAACTACCCATAAAGGATCACCCACCTTAGGCCCTGTGCACTGAGCTAAAGGGAGGAATGAATCAGGTAAGGTCAGGACAACATTAGTATTGTCCTTGGATGATGCAAAGTTAGGTTGAGCATAGAATTGAAAATAAGGACACAGAATACTATATGGTTAGAGTAATTACACAAGTCACACCAAAAAGGGGCATAATAAAATCTAGAATAAAATGCAGAAGTACCAAAGAATAAATATCTAGAAACAGACTGGTCTTGTCAAACTCAAATGAATCCCAAACAATCCACTCAAGCAAATACGATGCTTCATCAATGCTTTTACTTAGAAAACTCCAATACTCTAAAAGAGCATGAGCTTTACTGTTCACACCCTCATCAACAATTCCAAAATTTCCTATTTACCAACACATCAACCACATTGAGCAAGAAAAGCGTTTAATGGTTTAAAGTACCTCTAAAATAATTCATTCTCGAATTAGAGGAAAAGGAAACTTGCGATTGTTTTTTTACCCCCACAAAATTTTGTTATTTTTTAATTTTTTTATTTGTTTGGTTTGTTTTTTCAAGTAAAAAAAAATGCTTAGTCAAACCTATTGGGAAAAACTCAATATTCGATACCAGTCTCTAGCAACGGCGTCAAAAACTTGATAGTGTCGCAAGCGCACGATGGCATTGTAACAAATCAAGGTCGTCTCCCACAAGGACTAGGTTGATCTACTAGCCTTTGTCCCTTTAATATAGGCTAAGTGAATCAATACTTGGTATTGAAATTAAACTAATCAATTATCTAATATAATGGATAAATAATCAACGAATTATATAAAACTAGCAATCTCTCAATTCGTATATCAATCAAGCATTTCTTCCTTAATAGATTATTTTAAAACTGACAATCAAAGTATCACAACCCTCTTTGAAGGTGAAATGAAATACCTAAATCTAACCAATCACCATTTCTGAAGGGCTCTCAATTTGTTTAAGTTTGTTAAGCATGCGATTACCATATTTATGGCTTTTCAATTGGTGTGACTTTCTCAAGACTCCACACAATCAAGTCAAATCCTATAGTTCAAGTATTCAATTTCACCTCTCAGTTTCTCATCCAATACCCAAAACATGCAAGAAAGTGATCAAATTTCTGGTAAAACAATAAACATCTACAAGCTAATAAAACAATCTAACAATTCCAAAATACTCAAAGAGATGAATAACAAATCAATAATTTAACTAGGATTTGCATGAATCCAAAATTCAAACAAAATCATAATCGAAATTACAAAGCATAAATCCAAAGATAATGAGAAAAGAGAAAAGAAGAGAAATACTCAGCTAATTAATGCGCTTTAATTCATCAATTGCAAACCTGACATGGAATCCTTACAAATCTTCACTTCAATTCACTCTCTCTTCCTCTAATCTAAATTCTAATCTAATTGATGAAGTTGAAGAGAGGAAAAATGGAATGAGGGATGATGAAATGAGGCTGAAAGTAGCCCTTTTAGAGCGAAACTGCCTGGAAGTCGAACAGCCACGAGAAGACATGGAATTAAAACTGCCTGGAAGTCGAACGGTCACGGGAAAACATGACATCCGAGGGAAAGGGGTCCACCATGGACAGTGAGCACCACCACGGACCGTGAGCACCACCACGGACCATCCATGTTTATGTCTATCTCAGCATTCTCTGGTTCTCCTTTCTTCTCCACAAGCATGGTAACTTAGGGGCATCCATGGGGAGTCAAAATACACTCAATTGGGTTAAAGCAAGGGCAAAAAGGTACAAAAACCTTCAAAATATAGAAAAGAACAATATCAAGTGTAAAACAAGAAAAGGAGTACATATTATAACATAAAGTACATAATTCTCCTTAAAAATGCACAAAAAATGACCCTAAAATAGAGTGTATTCTAAGCATCTAACAACTGTGCATTAGAGTCATTATGAGCATGCATAAACATTTTGCATTACCATTGCATAAAAATTCCAAGTACAAAGTCATAGTCAAAGGTTTTTACATAGACTAAAAAAAATGCTATTGATTATCTAGGAACCCACTGGTACTCGAATAAATAAGTGGTTGACATAAATAGCAGCATATCCAAAATCAATCGAAGCACAGCTGGCACCCACATCAGTATAAGGGTTCCCTTCAAGGGCCCAAGAATGGAAAAAATGATCATCATGCACCACTGTGGAGGAAGAATCACCGTACAAAATACAAGGCACACAAGATTCTCCTAATGAAGTAGACAGAGCATAAGGATCCGCAAGATTGTAAGCTAGAGTTGTTTCATCGCTAATGGCAACTATGCACGTGGACTCTCTCGTCGAGCACAGGAAGGCTCAATGACGTCTCGAGCCCTAGTAGAAGAGTGTCTTCTAGATTGAGAAGCATGAGAACTCAGGGGATGAACATCTTCTTTAAATCCTTGCAACATAAATGAGGAGCTCATCAGGAGAAATAAAATGCAATCCTAGCAGAAGAAGAAAATCTCACACCCATAGTTCGAGAATGACGGCAAGAGAAAAGGTTTACGACTGCCTTCCACAAAGAGTAGAAATGACACACCATTAACCCAGATTACTTGAGGTTATATTAAAGGGGGTGAAATAGTTAGAAGGGTTATAAATTAGCTGATAGTAAGTAAGGTAAGCAACACACCTACTTCAATAAAAGTATAGGGAAATAGGTGTTTTAGCCACTCTACTTTAGGAACCAATAGAATCTCTAAATAAGTGGCCTCTGCCCCTTCTCTAGATACCTCAATGTTTACGCTCAGTAAACGAGGCTTAAAAGCTGTCACCTACAAACCGAAAACTCCAGACATTAGCATTGAAAAAGAGTGCATTAGAAGAAATAGTAGGAAGTCTAAGATAAGCTGCATAATCGCCATTGTCATCCACATAGTCGATGAAATGAATGCTCTCTTTCATCTCTTCCATGTCTTCAATGGTAAGAGTTCTTACATAAGACGTACACTAGGGTGGGTCATTAGGAATAAATGGAGGACACTGGTCTATAATTTGGGGAGTAACCCGCTCACCCAACCACCAGACAAAGGTAAAATGTCCTTCTATAAGGAGCCTACGTTTAGGTATAGAATTTAGCAACTTCAACGTCAGGATGGAGAACACGGTTCCTCCATAGATGAAAGTTAGCCAACAAAAAGAGGAGTTTAGAAGAAGGAAACTCTTCTCTCAGGCCATTTTACAAACTAAAAAAGACCTTACCATTTCCAGAGCATTAATAGCCACGGAATGATGAAGATCTCCCGATAGGAAACATTTCTGAATTTGGTTTCCCCTCGTCCACGAAACCATTATTGGAAAGCTTATCGACGTCCGAGACCTCAACGAAAGGGCGAGGAAGTACTCATAAACCAAAGCCGCATAGAAAACAGTGAGAGCCAAATGCTGTGAAAACAAAAGAGGCAAAAGAGGGAAACGTACCCCACCTCAATGACCCTCCGTATACACCCATGGGTTACGCTTGTATGTTTTTCCCCTCGAGTGCACTCAGCTTTTTGTACCCCTTGCCACATTTCATGGATTAAGGTGGAATACACGGGAATTCCATAAGCCAAGTGTCTTACTCTGTTTAGGAAAACCAATTAAATAAATAGTGAAAGTGACAATAGTTACCGAGCTCGGCAAAGATAATCATGCTAAGAAGAAGGGTCAGAATCAATCGGGACTATTGATCCAGGGAGTATTGGGCCCATCGCTCATCATCATGCATTAGATCAGTGAGGATGCTATATAAGAAATGATTTCAAGAGGAATAGATCCCATTATCGGACTAACGAGGTAGAGGTGTTGGCCGTGACGAGTGTGGAAATTCTCCTAATACATTAATGGCTCTGCTGTGAAACCAAGACCAGTTAGTATGGTGAAATCAAAAGGAGTTATAGTCATTCAACCAAAGGGCATGTGAAGGTTTGTGTCCCAAAATATCTCAAGCACTCTAAGACTAATAAAACAACCTCGATTTGAGCTCTCTAACGGCCTACCTCTATCATGAACTTTTCGGGGGTGCTAGTACTCCTGATTAAATCATCCTGAAAAGGAAAAATTGAAAAAACCATATCACATCCACATTAGATGGAAATAAGTAAACAAGCAGTGAGTAGAAGAACACTTATAGCATTTGCAATAGCCTGGATAGATGCATGGTGACCAACATCTAGTAAAAGGTCATGCCTATCCCAAGCATCAGCAGGCCTACATTCTCTTTCAATAACAGAGTCTTGATGAAGCCTTACTTCCTTATAGGCTGGATGAGCTCTTCTCGTGATTTTTCAAAAACACAATTATGAGAGAAATGAGAAAGTGGCAGAAAGCAAGAACACACTTGAAAGTAAGAGATGAGGATTCTATGAATTGTGCAAGGCCAGGGGGCTATTTATAGAAGAAGAAGACAAGTTAAGGGAGGTGGAAGCCGGTCAGGTTCCAGTTGAAGGTGCTTTACCAAAGAGCATGCAAACAAAACACTCAAAAGCCAGAGAAAGCTAGAAGAAACTAAGAGCCACATCAAGGGAAATCAGCTAGCATCCATATCAAGGGACGACTACAAAAATTTAAGAATTCGATGAGCACAAAAACAAAAGAAGGAAAGCAAGGTTGTTATTATAGGGATCTGGTTGGTACCTTTCCGTATGTATGTAAGGTTTAGGCAATTCAATCAATAGGAACCCCATACAGAAAATAGTAAAAAACAAGGCCGAGGGACCCACGTGGTTCCTTGGGGGTGTTTAAGATGCATTATTTGGTTAAAAGAACAAAAATAAGAAATACAAAGTGATGATAAGAGGGGACCAGGCCGATTTTGTAAGCAAGTTGAGGCCACAAGTACTATCTTTATGTGCATCAAAACAAGTGAAAGACCAAGGAAAAACAAGTGACAGGGGAAGGGACCCGATCAATTGATCAGTATGTGCCAAGAAAGAAATTATTCAAGCATAGATTAGCTTCAATGAGAATGAAAACAGATGAAATGTCAAGAAATAATTAGCAACGGTCTTTAAGTAGATTATAAATCATCAGTTTGCTAAGAGCGATAAAAGATCTGCTAATCAAGCGAAAGGGTAGATTCATAATCAATTTTCTAGACTGGTAAAAGGTCCGCTGCTCCGGCAAATAGGAAATCCGCTAATCTGGTAAAAGGATAAAGTTATAAATTTCAACATTTGTCTCTATACCAAAGAGAGTGGATAAGTATTGAATTTCAAATCTAGAAGCGGTCAAGTTCAAACATTTTAACATTTGTCTCTATCCCGACGAAAATGAATAGGCATACAACTTTAAATCTAAAGGCATCCAAGTTCAGACGTTTCAATATTTGTCTCAATCCCAATGACAATGGATAGGCATTGGACATTTAGAGATAGCAGCGGTCAAAGTTCAGAAATTTCAACATTCGCCTCTATTAGATAAAAGTGCATAGGTGTCGGACTTTCAGATCTAGTAGTGTAACATCCCTACCCCATAAGGCTAGTGATGTTAGTAATTGCTAAAATTTTAAAATGAAACAGACGGAGTTCAACCTAAACACTAAGCACAATTTACGCTTATAGCCTTAGATTAGGCACATGTAATGATAAAATCATAAAGGATATATCCAACATGCTCGATGACTACTCGTCGGAGACCACAACTCGTCAGAGGCAACAACTCTACGGATCACACATGCAGAGTACACAAACAAAGAAATTAAATCAAAGATGAAGTGAAAGATATATCTCGATGGATTACATATCCAGAGCACTGGGATTTACTTCCCGCAAAACAATTCAATTCCAACAAAATGAAAATGAACGACTATCCAGGTGGTTAGCCTACACGTCCATTCGGAGTGATCGCTGGACAACATGTCATACATGGACTCAAGAATCATATTCGCACTTGCTTAGAGGACCTATAATTACATCACATTTGATCATCAAACTCATGAATCGGAATATACATACATACACCTATTTTTCAAAGTAAAAGGGAGGTGTCAACTCGATTTACGTAAACCGAGGATTTCTACCTATCTTTCCGGGAATCCTTACTTTATATTAACATATTAAGCACACATGAACAGTAATGTCTAGTTGACCTAGATACGACTCAAAACAAGACAAGTAGGCCATTCTGTTCTTAGTTAACACTTAACACCAAAGGGGTTCACTTGGGTTATCAGCTTAAGCTCGTTTAGCATGAAAGCGGAAATTTCAACTGAAAAGTGCTAAATATCTTTGACAAGTGAGGAACTGAGGTTGTTAAATAAAATGATCCCCATAACATCTCAAATGCACATTTGTTATTGAAAGGGTAAAGTAGCTCATGCCTTGTAAAAGTGGCCCTCACAATTACAGGAAGTAACAACAACCCTTATGTCAAAAGGCTCATAAAATAACTTGAAGTGACATGAAGTAATAAAAATAATCAAATACATAGTTAGCCAAGGGTATAAATTCATAGTTTGTTTCAGCGTGTGATGCTCCTCTAAATCACATTGGTCTCCAATCAAATGCCTTGCTGGCTAAATTGCTTTATTTGGTCAAGAGCCTTTTCCAAGTTCATTTTCTATCAAGAATCATAAATTAATGGGACACCCTTAGATAATAAAGTCTCAACAGTTTAGAACAATGAACACAACACACATACCCTATACATAGTCCAACATAAAAGGGTGGCAGGGTCAAACCGGGGCGACCACCGCTTAGCCCACTGCCCATTCCAAATTAGACTGGGTATTGTGCCGATCAGCGGCAACCTCACTACTATCGTCAATCTACCCACACCCACACATATGGAGCCATGTAAATCACATAAAGGGGAACAGCGCTGAGTTGAAGTAAATCAGTGCCCAAATTATAGAGTTGGCCCACGGCTAGATGGTGCTATTGAATAGCACAGCTCACCCTCCTCTTTAAGCTTAGTTCTTAAAGGGAAAAAAAAAAGAAAATATGACCCATATCCTGCTAGTTTCATCTATGACTTACAGCTTCATTGCCTTATCTCCTACATTATGACACCGCCTCAAAATTACATCGAGATTCAAACATATGATTATCAATTCATCTCCATTCATGTCAATATGTCTATAAATTCATTCCAACATCTTTTTTTCAATCAATTTGAACTTTCTCTAATGAAATCGTAGCTATGCCATGGCTACTAAACTCCATGGTCAGGTTTAAAACATCCTTAAATAAATACTACGTTGAGAAGGGAGAATTACCCACCTTGATTCCTAGCCATTGGGCCCATTCTAGGGTTGCTTTGGGGTGAAGTTAGGTAGTTAGTTAGACCTCTTCTTCCTCCCTCACATCACGCCTGCCCTCTTTGGGTGCGACACCTCAGCGGCCACCTCACTCAACTTTCACGGGTGATGAATGAACGACCAGTAGTTAGGGCTACACCACTACCATTGCTTCGAACTCCGTGTCTCGGGCCCTCTATCCATCTTTCTCCCTCTTTTTGGACTAATTGAAGGAGGGAGAGGAATAGTGCCCCCCACCGGCATGAAACAATTGAAATATTCACCCTATTTTCTTTTACTTTTTTTTTACTAAATTCCTAGTGCTAGAAAAAAGAAACTCGACCCCAAATATGCTAAGCCCAGTCATTCAGACACCAAGTGGCCCAATTCAGCTTTACTAATCTAACATAATCACGCATCAACCCAATTTTAACTAACCTGCTAACTTCACACTACCATATAGTAAATCAAGTCAATTTCGAAACCTAATTCACATAAGTAAATCTGCTTAACTAACACGTAAAACTTCAATCTAATACAATTATTTTAATAAACATAGCTAATAAAATCATAACCTGAATAATTAACTCTAATGGAAATCCCTCATCTATTACACTCTCCCCCTCTTTAAAGAACTTTGTCCTCAAAATGCTTAAGTCTATAGTACAGTAAACACGAGACTCACATATACTTGAGAACTATACAAACTTAACATTAGAGTCTAAAACTCTAGTTTAAAATTAAGTATAAATTTCAAATTATGAAAGAGAAGTTTACGATATCTAGCCTTCTCATTGCCGATCCTCTTTATGCGTCTATCCACTCTATTAAGGTGTGGAGGGCAAATTGCATATGAGGTTGACGAGTTGCCTTGGATAACCATACTAAAATTATTTTAAATGAACATCAATTTTCAATATTACTCCCAAACAACTAGCACAATGACTATTCATTCATGCATCGATATGAGGTGACCTTTATAGAATTTTACATCCATAACAATTCGATGGAATTAGTCAAGGCTAAGTAAATGAACTTAGGATTATTCAATTTCATTCCCAATAGGTAACGAAGAAGAAAAACATTTTGAAATCAACTCGATCAAGGAGATATTCTCTCCACCAACACATCATTAGCATATCAATTAGGTATGATATACATGAAGTTCACAACAGCACCAGGGTTGTAATAGCAGCATGCATAACTAATAGCAACAATATACAAAAGCACTGGATAAGGACAGCAACTAGATGACACTAGATAAAATAGTGTATGGTTGCAATTGGATCAACAATATCAGTGCACAACAACAACCTAAGTTACAAGAGCAATCGTTAAGCCAAGAGTAATTAATTACGCTAGATGCCAAAGAGTTCTTACATATCTCTCCATCTCTCTATATACATGCAGCTTAAAGGTCTAAGCTTAGGATCTCCATATGAAACTAATTACCCCTAACTCATGGAACATTATAATAGAATGACACGCTCCTATATGTAACACTAAGCTCTTTGCAACTCTACTAGAATACCATAAGTATATAATCTAACATAGCTAAGTTGCATAATATCACGCATTTTAATCAATCCCATCAGTAATCATGTTTTATAAGTCAATTGTAAAATAATATGGCATAGACTCCGATATGACAATGAGCACACCCTACACATTATCATGTCACTTCAGATGCCCAGACAAAAGCACATATACATGTAAATGTAAATCCCAAGGTCAAAAAATGGTAGTATGCAAAATGGTAGCATGATGATCAAGGACTAAAACAATCAAAATAAAGGAAAGCCATGTACGATAACTAGGATATAGTAAAACAACAATGACAACAAGGATAATGGCCATTAAAAGCGCAACTCCTAAGTTCTCAATGGAAATTGCCACAAGTACATAAGACTTATCACATAAAATGTAACACAAGATGGATAGTTTAATCAAGTCAGGCCGTAGCGCTCAGATCAACCATGCTAACGAACATTTTCTATAACTCACTTATCAAATTTAGAATAAATAATTCAATTGTAGTTCTTGGAGGTACTAGCATATTATCGTTAACAAACATGAAATATGCAAAGGTGAACACATATGAGTACAAACCCTTATAGTCACTAGATCATCTACTAAATATATGTACATCTAGCCACTCAAGCTGTAACCCGAGATAATAGAAGTCATGTATTGTAAATAAAAACACAAAGATCATATCATGTAATAATCCACATGAACTAAATCATTCATCCAACTCAACCACAGCCTCGCCAGACTCAAGCTAAACATTTACTTAGTAGTTTAATTGCATAACGCATAAATGACCATTTTGTAACACACTTGGGTGACGACATATGCCCTTATGAGCTTTACATTACACATAATGTCGTATATACGCCCTAAGAAAGATAGACTCATGAAGATATCTAGGCAAATGTAGGCCACTGCGCACCTTAGTTGGCAACCTATGGTCAATGCTAACCCTTGAGGCTTTTCGAAAAATGATTAGAAGTTAATCACAAAGAACACTTTTATGTGCTCAAGATGTAACTCGTAGCTAGTTTTGCGATATAAACAATTCTATGAATAGAAAGGCATAGTTTAAACAATTAAAGGGGCACCAAAGCTAATGCTTACTTACCTGCACTTAGTTCATCGAAAAGGTAGAGTTTCACAAATTATAATCATTTCAAGCTAGCGCAATGGCACTAATAGCCTCGTGGGTATGCCTACTTAGTCTGTGGTGGGGACCTTAAGGACCCTCTAGTGTGGAAGGAATGTTCAACCACCTATATGGAGTTTTGGCTTCCGAGCTTTGTATTAATGTTTCAGAAAGTACTAGTAATGTATAGGTCATTCACCTTGGTAGGAGACATTCATGGTATAACCATTCCAAAGTCTTCCAATTCCTTCCTCCTTTTTCCTTCCTACGTTTATTAGGGTTTAATACAACTAGAATATTGACAGCTTTACAATAAGAATAGTAGCATATAAGATAAAAACATAGTAAGTAATTGAGCTTGGCAGCAATAACAGTTGCATGATAGAAAGCACGAAATACCTCATGTAAATAACACCGACCATACTCAAAACAGCGGTCATAATATGGAAACAACAACAACTAAGGCATGCCTAGATAAATATATGCAATGCAAGCCTAAGGCTACATCCTGTGATCGGAAGACCCTACTCTGATAGCATCTGTAGCAGCCAAACCCCATAGGGGTAGTGATGTTAGTGATTTTTAAAATTTTGAAGCGAAATAGATGGAGTTTCACCTAAAAACTGACCAAAATTAGGCTCTATCCTTATAGGAGGTACTTGTAATGATAAAAACATAAGGGTATATCAAACAAGCTCGACGACTACATACCGGGGAGCACAAATCCATGGGTCACACACCCGGAGCACACAAACAAAGAAACTAACTAAAAGAAGAAGTGAAAGGTATAACTTGATATCTGGATCACTAGGGTTTACATCCCGAAAACAATTCAATTCTAGCCAAAGGAAAATAAAAGACTATCTAGATGGTTAGCCCACATAGCTATTCAGAGCAGCCGCTGGACAACATGTAATACATGGACTCAAGGATCCTATTCACATTTGCTCAGAGCACTCATAATTGCATCACATTACATCATCACGCTCATGAATCCAGGTACACATATGTATGCCCCTTTTTCAAAGAAAAAAATGGAGGTCCCGACTGGAATTACATGAAGCTAAGACTTCTACGGGTCTTTTCAAGAACCTGTGGGAAAAGAGCAAGCAAGAGGAGGTGAACTACTACATGCTCAATGGATAATCTACATCCAAAAAATTCAAAACAGTTGCATACAATACAATAATCACACGGAATCCTCACTTAATATAATATATTACGCACATATGAACAGTAATGTCAAATTGATCCTTAATACGACCTAAGAATAGGAAAGGTAGGTCATTCAGCTCTTAGTTAATACTTAACATCAAAAGGATTCACCTACATTATTAGCCTAATCCCATTTAGCATGATAGCAGAAACATCGACTGAAAAGCGATAAACTCTACATAGACCAAGTGAACCATTATAAAAACTCATTTCTCATAAAGGAGGCTATTTTTGATTTAATAAAGCCCTTTTAAAGAGCGATTGTACTTTCTCAAATCTTTCCACTGGCATAACTCATAAGCAGGTAATTTCCAGTTCATAATAGGTGAAACCATCTTCAGGGCATTGGAGTCACATGGTAGTGCTCTCTATGTGAGTAATATAACTCGCGACTTTTTGTATCCTCGGCGCCTCCTAAAGTTGACAAACTTACACCCTCATGAGGGTAGTCACAATTAAGATTCCCACTTAGTTCAGGATTCTCGAGTCTACTGCCGATATCGAGTTCCTCACGATTTGAACTACTCTACGGGCCCAAAATGTCTCAACTGAAATTCCATTTCGAAGCATGTAAGAAGATATTGGATTCATTAAAATGAACCATGGGACAACACCGGGAAAACTAATAGCATTTGAGTTAAAAAAATCACGAAACAACACCTTTTTTCGGAAGGAAAACCTTGAAATCAATTAAAAGTTTATAATCAGAGTTCTGCATTCTCAAATATCTATTTTGGTTTAATTCAATAAGCAAGCTAATGAGGTTGTTAAATAAAATGGTCCCTATAACATCTAAAATGCACGTTTGCGATTGAAAGGGTAAAATAGTTGATGCCCATTCAAAATGACCCTAAGCATGGCTATAGGAAGTAGTTGCAGCCCTTAGGTCAAAAGGCTCATAAAATGACTCGAGGTCACATGAAGTAATAAAAACAATCAAATATATAGTTAGCTAAGAGTATATTTTCGTAATTCATTTCAAGGCGTGGGGCTCCTCATAAATCACATTGGCCTCATATCAAAAGCTTTGTAGGCTAAATAGCATTAATTAGTCAAGGGCCTTCTAAGTTTATTTGTTGTCCAAATTTATAAATCAATAGGACACACTCTTGCATAATCAAGTCTGAATAGTTTAGAATAACAAACATAGCACAAATGCCCTATACATAGGTTAACATAAAAGGGAGGCAAGGCCGAACTGCGGCAGCCATTATTCTGCTCATAGCCCTAGTCCAAACAAGACTAGTTATTGTACCAATCAGCGGCAATCTTACTACTGTTAAAAATCAACTCACACCCATGCGCACTTGGCCACATAAATCACATAAAGTGGAATAAGGCTGAGTCAAAGTCGATCGGTGTCCAATTCACAAAGTCGGTCTGCGGTTGGACCAGGCAACTAAACCACCTAGCTTGCCCTCCTCTTTCATTACATCATGCTAGCAATTACATGTTCACATCACCATGATTCCTAGCTTGATTCCCTCGTCTCCCTCACCACAACACCGCCCCAAAATGACCTCAAGCTTTAATAATCATTCACACGCTAATGATCCATCTCCAATCATGTTGCTACGTCATAAATTCATCCCAACTCCTTTTTTTCAAATCAAATCCCAACTTTCATGAATCAAATCTTAACTATGCTATGACTACTCAAACTCCCAGGTTCTATATAAAACATCTTGAAATTAATACTAAGTTCAGAATGGAGACTAAACAATATGATTCCAAGCAATTGGGCCCCTTCTAGGGTTGGTTTGGGGCAAAGTCAGCTAGTTAGTTAGTCCCCTTCTTGCTCCCTCACATCACATCACCCCTCTTTGTGTGTAATAGTCCACGGCCACCTCGCTCACCTCCTCGCCAGCAATGAACGGATGGCCACCAGTTTGGGCTGCGCCACTGCTACTACTCCACTCTCTTTCTAGGCCTTTCTCTCCCTGTTTCTTCCACTTTTCGGGCCATGTTAAAGGAGGCAAAGGAATCGAGTTCCTGATCCCCCGGCGTATTCACTAGGCCAAAAAAAAAACTCGTCCCCAAAAATGCTAAGCTTAGTCATTCAGACACCAAGTGGCCTAATTCGGCTTTTCTAATCTCACATAATCATGCATCGGCTTAATGTTAACTAACCTGCTAACTTCGTACAATCACCTAATAAATCAAGACAATTTCAAAACCTAAGTCACATAAACTAATACATCTAACTAACACGTAAAAATTTAGTCTAATATAGCTATTTGAATAAACGTAGATAATAAAATCATAAACTGAATAGTAAACTCTAATGGGAATCCTTAGCCTATTACACTCTCCCCCTCTTCAAGGAACTTCATCCTCGAAATTCCGAAGTTTATAAGACAATAAACACGAGGTTCTCGTATATATAAGAACTATAAAAACTCAACATTAGAGTCCAAAACTCAAGCTTAAAATTAAATATAAATTTCATACCATAAAGAGGAGTTTATGATATCCAGCCTTCTCATCACCAACCCTCTTTATGCATCTACCCACTCTATTAAGGTGACAAGGCAAATCGCATAAAAGAGGGGCAATGAGTTAGCTTGGATAACCAAATTAAACTTATTTTAAACAAACACCAATTTTCAATCTTACTCTTAAATAACTAGCTTAGCGACTATTCATTCATGCATTGATATGAGGTAATTGCCAAAGGATTTTGCATCCGTAAGATTTCGACAAAATTAGTGAAGACTTAACAGATGTACGTCGGATAATTCAATTACTAACTTATAAAAGAAAAGAAAAATATTTTGGAACCAACACAATCAAGAAGACATTCTCTCCACCAACACATCATTCACATATTAATTAGGTATGATATGCAAGATAGTCACAACAACACCAGGGTGCCAATGATAGCATGCATAAGTAACAGTAAGCAGCAAACATAAGTAATGGATAAGGACAGTAAGTCGACAGCACTAGATAAAATCGAGTACGGTTGAACTTAGAGCAACAATATCAATGTACAATAGTAACCTAAGTTACAAGACAACCGGTAAGCCAAGAGTTACGCTAGATGGCAAAGAGTTCTTACCTATCTCTCCATCCTTTTATATATATGTAGCTTAAAGATCTAAGCTTAAGATTGTCACATGCAACCAACTATGTCTAACTCATTGAACATGATAAATAGAATGACATGCACCTAGATGTGACATTAAGCTATTTGCAACCCCATTAGAATATCACAAGTATATAATATAACGCAACCAAGTTGGATCATGGCACAAACTTCGGTCAATCACATTAACAATCATATATGTTTCACAATTCAATTGTCAGATAATATGGAATAGACTCCAATATGACCATGAACCCACCCTGCACATTATCATCTCACTTCATATGCCTATAAGTAAGCACAAATACATGTAAAAGTAAATCCCAAGATCAAAGAATGATAGTATGCAAAATGGTAGCATGATAACCTAGCAATAAAAACACCAGAATAGAGGAAATGCTACACAATGATAACTAGGATACAGTAAAACAACAATCACAGCAAGGATAATTGCTAATAAAAGCATAATTCAAGAGTTCTCAATGGAAATTGCCACAAGTGCATGAGACACATCGCATAAAATGTCATACAAGATGGATAGTTCAGTCAAGTCATGCCATGGCACTTAGATCAACCATGCCAAAGAACATTTTACATAACTCATTCACCAATTTTAGAGTAAAGAATTCAATTGTGGTCTTGAGGGCACTCGCATATTACCCTTAACAAACACGAAATATGCAGAAGTGAACACTTGTGAGTGCAAGCCCTAAAGGTCACTAGATCATCTATCAAATATAGGCACATCCACCCACTTAAGTTATAAGACGAGGTAATAGAAACCATGTAGCGTAAATAACATGATGTAATAATCCAGTGAGTTTAACTAGGCTAAAAAAAGTAGGCAACTAATTAAGCATTCCTCCAAATAACAACCCAACTTGGGGACTTTTTTTTTGGGGGGCTTCCTCTTTTCAACAAAAAATAATTTGGCCCAAAAAATAAATTATCTTACATATAGAATTAACATCTATATGGGTCGTCTCTATTCTCTAATTTGCTTATAATTACCTAACCCACTTCCCCCCATAATAGGAGGGACACTGGACACTATGTCCCCAAATTTACCATGCATTGTTGTCAATAAATGAATGAAATCAATGATCGATAGGGGGAGTATCCAGTGATGAAGACCACAAGGCAGTGATAAGTATGACACAGGCTTATTATAAGGTCGCAAGACTGCCTAATAAACTCTAATATTCACTCATGGCAATGCCTCCTCTGCTATACAACTGAGAAATGAGAACCATGCTAACATATGTTACGCATCTAAAATCAATAAGATAGGCAGCAACAGACAAATTCATTTACAATTCACTCATCACCATGACTCCATGGGCTTCTTCTTCGAAAATCAGCAACAAACAAGAGACAACAGTGCCATGAAGATTAAAGAATAGTGCCAGCAATAGACAAGAGACAACAGAAGCTCTAGTTTTCACTATGAGTTTGAATTAAAATGAAAGACATAACACTTACCAATTTACCATGAAGATTGAAGAACAGGTCGCAATGTGCTAGTGTCACATGGTGCAGAAGAGGATAGAAATGGAGAGGAGAGGGCTGAGACCGATGAGGGGAAGAGCCATAGAGGGGCAAGCGGCCGTCGGCCGATGGCTATGAGCTGGAGAGGAGAGGAAGAGACTGGCGACTACAGCGAGGATATAGGGGCGTCAGGCATGACTACATAGTCTACGTGAGGCTGTGAGCCGTAAGGAGGCTGTGTTGAATTCTTTGTTATGTTTTGGGCCTTTTGGCGCCACCCTCCCCAAACAATAAAAACCCAAACCCTAAATTAATTTCGACCCCAGTCCGATCCACTGTCCGCCCGGTCCAAACCCGGACTGGACCGAAGATTAAAAAAGACAAATGAGAGGACTGAAGACCAAACCAAATGGCATTGGTCTAGTCCGGTCCGGTCCGGTCCACCGGGCCGGTCCAATTTTGGACCGTTAAATGGACACTCCTAAGTGTAAGGGACCAAGGTGCACGAAGTCAAGACATAGAGTCTTCCAGACTTTCTCTGACCAACATTGTCATTTCTTCTCCTTATATGCAAGATGGCGTATGGTCGCCACATAATTTTCTTCCTAAAATTGAAAACAAATAAAACAATAAAATGAGCCGGAAGCCCAATACATTACGCTTGTATAGTAAAAACAACTAAAATAAGCTAGCATATGTACACATATTTTAAATATGTGTTAAAAACCATTATCATTGTTAAGTATTAAACTTAGCTTCACAATCGATATAATAAGTTAGTAAGCAAGCTCAGGACCCAAACAATGTCTCATTGAAGCATAGCAATTTATAAATTTAGGAATTCTCACCTGACTGACCCAAACAATGTCGTATTGAAGCATAGCAATTCATAAATTTAGTAATTCTCACCCTACTCCTAGGTTCTAATCAACCATTTGGCAGTCGGCATTGAATATTAATCAATAATTAGCCATCCGTGAGAAGCACTGCTAGCAGGCCATGTTGCCTAAGCATCCTCGGAGCAACAGACTTAAGAACATTATAATACATAGTTTTCATAATATTGAATGACTCCTTTGAATGGCCAAAACACGATAAAATTGTTAAAGATTATTATAAATGCATTTTAAGACCTCACTTGATAGAGGTACAAGCAATAATATACTTGTAAAAGTTAGGTATTTTTCTCCGAGCATTCGTTTATGACCCCCTTCTTTCTAAAACATCATTCTAGATTTTGTATTCATGAAAATTTACTAATATCCTCATGCTTTAATAGCAATAGACACCTTTAAATTTACAAAAATTAGTAAATTTTCATTTGTACATTTGTTATGTAAGATTAGCCATTCCCTGTGCATATGCAAGAAGTCCCGTATTTTATTCTTTATTGCTCAATTGTCTTCTCTTCAGTATAAGTTAGCCCCTATATTGTAATTTGCTAAGAACACATTCATTTGCACTCTTGTGACTTCCATTAGTTTTCACTTTTAGCGCTTTAGATGCCCATGCTAATCACCGACCTTCTAAACACCACAAATTTTTTCTTATTCTTTTAATTCACTTTTTTCTTTTCATTATTGAAGTCGCTCCCCTTGTGTATATTAATCTAAACTTATAATTTTTTAAGCTCCTAAAATATCAACTAGTTAGATTGACTTAGCTGAACTTAGTTTTCCCTAACAATTTGGCCATTCACCCACTTCTTCTTTTGCCCCATATTCATACATAAGCCTTAAAGGTTAGTCCTTTTGACACTACTATAGATTATCATTTAGATCATCCCATTCTCCTCAGAGGGACTTACCATAGATTTGTAAGTCAATAATCCATGCACCCATGTGCAACTTATGCTTTACGAAGGCCACCTTTAAGTTATCAAGGCCCTAATATTCGATAATTATTTTTCCTTCAACATTAATCATCCCCTTACTCAAGTAAATTAGATTACGTATCCCTAACTGATAGTCACTTGGATCCTATGCTTACTCTCTCTTTCTTTCTCTACAATTTCAATTACATTAGATAGATCATCTTTTGAGAAGATCCAAGCTAATAACTATCACACACTCTAAACATAATCACTGAGTAAACCTCATTTGCGTTTAGAACCCCATCTAATGGATAGCTAATTCCTCACTATAATACACCATTCATAACACTATTTGCTTTGTATCATTCATCCCAACTATTGCACAACTCAATTCTGAAAACAATTTAACCTAACAATTAGATCACTTGATTCTAAAAACAATTCAACCCAACAATTACATAACTCAATTTAAAAAAAACAATTCAACCCAACAATTACATAATGAAATTATAGCATAATTAAATCTTACAATTACATAACAGAATTATAACATAATTAAATCTACTAGCCGAACTTAATTTGAATGGGAACTCATGAATTTAGATATATCTTGAAGAAGGGTAGAGGGGTCAGCTTTGGAGGGAGTTAGAAGGTGAAATGGATGGAGCTGAGGAGCGTCAAATGGTAGCAACCTATCTTCACCATTTTTGCTCTTACTTCTTTCTTCTTTTTTTTAACAACTTAAGTCTTATCGAAATTAATTTCGATCTTATTTGTCAATCCAAAATAATCAATTGGTCAATTTTCACCACAAATTTGGCCATATGTATGCTCGTATATAAATGTATACCATTACATGATTTTCTGCAGTTTAACACATTAAAGAAAATTCACTATTACTTACTAGATTCAATTTAAGCATCCCTTTTTGCTATAAGTCAAAGGTCACATCGCACATTGCTCTAACAAATACTATAATCATAAGATTAATGCTATATCAAAAATAATAAGCATGATTAAATAACAGGGTGTTACATCTTAAAGCTATGTCCAAAGGGGAACAATCGGTGGTTGTAATATCTGAGTGAGACAAATTTGACTCTTTTTATCTTCAAAGTGTTATGCTTTGAAGAGTCGCATGGTAGTTCTCCTCATATGTAGCATCGGAACCGAATGTGAAGGGATAGCCACAGTGAGGAGTTCCACATATTTCCAGGGGTACAAGGATGATCATAGGGGTGTACTTTATTAGGGGCGCTAGTTAAAATTTGACATTTACCATGCCTAAACACATTATGCAAAATGCTATATGATATAAATTTTGAACTAGAAAATAAAATTTTTAATTGCATTCATTCTTTTAAGGCTCTCCCTTTCACCAACATTTTCCTAGTGGACTTAACACTGAAATGCCTAGGGACTAATGTCACCGTGGGGGGTTGCCGAGGAAAAGGAGGGTTGGGACCTCCTGATGCTCAATTGGATTTCCATTCAATTTCTCCACCCACAGCTTACTTGCTTTGGAGCAAGTGGGATGTTTCACGTCAGTTTTCTCATAGTAGTGTTCTATGATTAAGTGTGATAGGATGGAATGGTGGTTTAATTCTATAGAGTCACCAACACATTTTTAAAGGAAATATACAAACCTATAATTCCATACAAAATACCAAATTTTTTCTTTTAGTCAAATTCTTAAAATCAAAGGGACAACCAAGGAACATGGGAATTTGACTTTCAAGAAGAAGGGTTTTTTCTACAAGATCATAGTTCCCAAAGTTTTCGAATGGGGATTTAAATAAATGACTTCATGTCTAAGAATACAAGAATAGATTCAGGAGTGAACGTACGAAAGCCACCATTGGATTGCCCACTTCAGGAGCGACTTCGACTAACATTGAATGCATTAAAATTTATACTTTTCTGTTCCATGCAATAGGTATTTTTCATGGATTAGTCTTACTTCGTGAGATATCTAATAAGAAGAATATTTTTGGTGGCCAATTATTAGTAACTCATTTTATAAAGAACTGAAATATACAAGAAGGCAAAAATGTTGGTGATTATTTTATTATGAACCTGTTTTTATTTTATGAACAAGAATAGTAGCATAAAGTGCATAATGATGGAGAGTTAAACCAGAAAATGATGAAGAAAACCAAATTTTAAAAAATTTATAAATAAGATTATTCTCTTTAGTTCATGGCTCTCTGGACCCACCTCGATCTAAGCACAGTGATAAAGTAATGGTTCTTAGGTTCTTTTCTTCCCAAGCACAATATGGTAGGATGGGCTTAGTCCTTTTTAGAATTAGAATTCTTTGGGAAAAGGTTTGGTGAGGAATTTGATAGAGTTTCGTTGGTACTAAATTTTAAGAAAAGTTTTGCATAAGGGAAGAGTAAGGTAGAGTTTTGTTAGAGAGAATATGGTGCTCTTGAGAGAAAGAAGTACAGTTTCCTCTACATTTAGGTACGTTATGAGAAGAGAAAGAGTTTGGTTTTCCAGGGGGTGGGAGTGTCTTAAAATGAGAGATGCATGCCCCAATCAATCAAAAGGAGGTAACATCTAGGAAATTGATCACTAAAGTTTAATTCAATTCAAACAATAAAGAACAATAATCAATTTATTACTACTCTCTTTCAAGACATAATGAAGTGCCTAAATTCAATCAAGCCCTACTTTTGTCATTCTTAATTATATTTAGAATCGTTAAGCATATGGATTATCTCAATTACTCTCTCAATTAGTGTCACTTTCTCCAGACTCAACACAACTAGGTTTAGTTCTAGTTTTTTCTGTATCAAGCTTCACCTTTTAGTTCTTAGTTCAATAACTAAGATCAAGTAAGCAAATGGCCAATAGACTTACTTGAAAGTAACACCTCTAAGTTATAGTAAACAAACAATCAACTAAGTTCAAAGATTTAATAATCACATTGATGAAAGTCAACAAGGTTCTCAACATGTGAGATTAAAAATATAATTTAACTACTATCCAATCTAATCTACTGAGAACAAGAGATGAGAGATGAGAGATGAGAGACTGAGAGAGAGAGAGAGAGAGAGAGAGAGAGAGAGAGAGAGAGAGAGAGAGGCTGAGATTCTTTGGAGTGATTGAACCTCTCGATTGCTCGCGTGATATATGGTCTCCTTGTAAGTTCCCCTCTTCTTATCCCTCATACTCGATTATTTTATTAGTGGAAGATGGATATGGTAGTGGAAGATGGATGATGATAGATGGCTGAGAAGAGGCCTTAAATCACAAAAACTCATCAGCCAAATATCAAAATGCCAAAGACATTAAGTAGTTGCATGAAAATCAAGGCATCACAATTAGGGGGCCACCATGGGCTAGTCCTACCAGCGACCACGGGTTGCAGCTACCACCACGGGCTAGCTATGGTGGCCTCAATAAGGAAAAAAATGAAAATGGTGCAATTAGCTCAATTCCACACATTGGTGGTGCAATTACACTCATAGGCCGTATATTTACACAGGCTGCAGGTTTTCTTTGACATGATTGGGTTGTGTCGAGTACTTTTAGGCCTCCAAAGCTTCATCTTTTTTCTCAAAGGCCTTAAAAACAATCATCAGCTCAATACACTCAGGATCAATTTATCAAATCTATAAAAACATGAAAATATACTCCCAAGTGTATAAGTGATAAAAGGGGATTAAAATCACCTTAAAATGCATAATTATCCTCTAAAATACTAGCATATAACCCTCTAATCCTATGTAAAAGGGGCATGTTGGGTTCAATGGCCTAAAATCAGCTCCGCAGATCCACTACGGGCTTCAAGGAGTTTAGGCTATGGACCGTGGCAGCTAGGGTTTCGTCGTCTTGGTAGCTAGGGTTGCTCCTAGGGTTTTTTACATCCTTATACCTCTAAACCCTATATAAAGGGCCTAGCCTATGCTCTAATACTCCTCTCTGAATCCCAGACTAGTAAGAAATACGTATAGAGTATTCTGTTTCCACTATCTTAGATTTGTGAGAGAGGTTGAGAGAGTTTTGAGAGAGATTATAGGAGAGATTGTAATCTGGTTGCTTGATCGAATCACTCGTTATGATTGTGATCGCATTGTACTCACTCCTTCTCATAGTGGATTGTTTGTGCTCGTCGCTGTCCGTGGTTTTTTCCCACATTGGGCTTCCATGTAAATCTTTGTGTTCTTTATTATTCTTGTTATTGTTGTTTACTATTGAATATCATTGTTCATCCTAACGCTTCCGCTATAAGTTTGCTCTAATTCTAACAAGTGGTATCAAAGTTTTGGTTTAAGATGTCTTCAATCATGAAGGTTGATATTTAGAAGTTTGATGGGGAGATTAGTTTTAATCTCTGGATGGTGCAGATGAGAGCGGTTCTCATTCAGCATAGGTTATGGAAGGTTCTTTCAGGACCTTATACAAAACCCAATATGATGACAGATGAACAATGGGTACAGCGGAAGAAGAAGCGTGGTTCTTTGACGGGAATGGGAGGAATTGGAGGTGAAGGCACTTTCTTCCATATAGTTGTGCTCAGCACCACGTGTCTTATAAGAGGTACTTAATCAGACAATTGCAATGGGTCTTTGGGTTAGGCTGGAGGAACTCTACACGACGAAGAGTCTCGCCAACAAGATCTGATTAAAGGAAAGGTTATACACTTTCAGAATGACAGAAGGTACTCCTGTTGAAAAACATATAAATGATTTCAATTCAATTATAGTTGACCTTGAATGTTTAGATGTGAAAATTAAGGATCTAGATAAGGCTATTTTGTTGGTTTTGTCTCTACACCCTTCTTATAAACACTTTAAGGAGATCATGCTATATAGTAATTCTAATACTATATCATTTGAGGATGTTAAGTCAAACCTGTTGTCTATAGAGAAGTTTGATCTTGACATTCATACTGATTCTGCTGAGGGATTAGTAGTAAGGGGTAAAAAAAACTAAAAGAGGGAACGGTAATAGAAGTAAGAACTGCTCTAAGCCTAAAAATCCTCATGCTAATAAGACCTGCAATTACTGTGGTAAATTGGGTCATATTGTTGCTAACTGTTAGCAACTACAAAATAAGAGGGAGAAAGAAGAAGATAATTCTCATGAGCCTGTTGAAACTTTGTTTGTTAAATCTGATTCTGATGGTGACGTTTTGTTTGCTACCACTACTGAAAGGGGGAGCAATTCTGATTGGATTCCTGATTCTGGGTGTTCCTATTATATGTGTCCTCATAAAGATTAGTTTTCAATATATAATCCAATTAACTCAACCTATGTTCACATGGGTAATAATGCCCATTGTAATGTAACTGGAATTGGTACTGTTAAAATTAAGACCCATGATGGTGTTGTCAGGACTTTATTGAATGTTTGTCACGTTCCTAACTTGAAGCATAACCTCATCTCTTTAGGCACCCTTAAATTCAATTGAAGGTGGAGTTCTGAAGGTTTCAAAAGGCAATCGGATTCTGTTGAAGGGTTTGAGGCAAGGAAGCCTCTATGTCTTGCAGTCATCTACTACGATGGATTATATGAAGAGTTGGTGTTGGTGATTTTGGTCCAAGGTGGAGATTGTTAGATTTAATGGCCTAAAATCAGCCCCGTAGATCCAACACGGGCTTCAAGGAGTTTGGGCTACGGACCGTGGCGGCTAGGGTTTCGTCGTCTTGGCGGCTAGGGTTGCTCCTAGGGTTTTTTGCATTCTTATACCTCTAAACCCTATATAAAGGGCCTAGCCTAGGCTGTAATTCTCCTCGTTGAATCCTATACCAGTAAGAAATACTTATAGAGTATTCTGTTTCCACTATCTTAGATTTGTAAGAGAGGTTGAGAGAGTTTTGAGAGAGATTATAAGAGAGATTGTAATCTAGTTGCTTGATCAAATCACTCGTTGTGATTGTGATCGCATTGTACTCACTCCTTCTCATAGTGGATTGATTGTGCTCGTCACCGTCCGTGATTTTTTCCCGCATTGGGTTTCCATGTAAATCTTTGTGTTCTTTATTGTTCTTGTTATCGTTGCTTACTTTTGAATATCATTGTTCATCCTAATGCTTCTGCTATTACTTTGCTCTAATTCCTAACAGGGCATTTATCAGAGTTATGCACCTCATGCTCTATTTTGAAAGAAGTTATGGAAGTTTATTTAGTACCTATAATTAAAACTTTATGTTAGAGGATATGCGTGAATGCTCTTTCCACCACAGCAAACTTGGGTAGATATGTTCATAGCTTTAAAGAGAGCTATACTATGTTCAACCTAAGATTATGATATTTTAATGCCCTTTTACATCTTATTTTGTTCATAACAAGCAAAATAGGTGTCAAAACTCTTTTAGTAACTTTGCTTATTTTGCATTGGTTTTAGTGTTCTAGACTTACTATTTTAGCTAGCTTTGTTAATCAACTAGCCATTGTGAGACCGATGTAAGGCTTGGTTTAAAAGCCTAATTTTCATTTTATATTACTCATTTGTTGATGAATGAAAGTAGAGCTAGGCTTCTTCCCCTCAAAACTCTTTCTAGCTTCTCCTGCATTTTGGCTAGTGTAGGTGGTGCTCTATAAAGCCTTGGCCTATTGAATGGTGGTGTGTCTTATCCATTTAAACTACTAAGGGCATGATTTCTAAGTTGGTGGTGAGTCTTATCCAACTCAAATCCAGTTTATGTCAGTTGTTGTTTGAACTAAGTTGAGCTATTGTTCTATTTCGTGATTGTGTTAGTCTATTTAAATTCTTTCCACTTAAATTATATGTCATTGTATTGATTCTACATCATATTCATTATTAGATCTAAGGCTACTGTCCCTAGCCTGAAATCTAGCCTCAAACACAACTCTTGACCAAAACACACCAGCCATCTAATTTGGCAAGACACGTGACAGCATGGCCTCAGAAGAGAAATTTGAGACCTTGATGAAGAATTATGAGTATTTGTGTAAGGTCCATGAAATTTAGTTTAGTTAATCACATAGGTCAGTTTAATTAAACCGTATTCATTTTATGTCATGATTACATGACGCTTTATTTTGGGTAAACAGATGCTGATAATTAATTTTGGTTTACTTAATTGTTTAATTTTGAAATTTAAGCTTTTATATATGTTACCGATTTGTGTCAATACTAGTTGAATTGTGTCAAACCCAATTGTGGATATTTTTGTAGCTAGGTCCATTATTGGCTAGGAAGAGAAAAAAGAGGGGGAAGAATTCATGTGGTTAGGGAGCAACCATATAGTTTTCAGCTTTAACCAAAAAAAAGAGAAAAAGGGGGCACGACACGACAGCAAAATCATAAGGGTTATTATCATACAAAACCTATGCCACACCCATAATCATATGCCACACACAGATAACACAGCAAACACACACATGCACAAGTTCAGAGAGGGAAAAAGAGGAAAGAGGGAGGGAGAAGAAAGGAAGAAGAAAGGGAAGAGGAAGTAGAAGAGGAGGAGTAGCTTGGGGAGGAGTATCAACGCCTTGCTCTTGCATTCTAATGCCTTCAACCAATTTTTTTCTCCAAGTGGGTAACTCTCTCCCTAAATTATGCTAATTTGAAACAAAACTGATTTTAGGGTTTATGTTATGAGTAGAATTTAGGGTTATTTAGCTTATTTATAAAATTTTAAAGTGAAAAGAAAGCATAATGTTGATAGTTAGGGCTTGATAGGTTTTAAGAGTTGTTGGATGTATTAGTGTTTGGATGAGAATTTTTTACTAAATAGGTAGATCCATGTCTGTTTGAACAACCATGATATTTATATGGTAATTGTTGGATTTTGGGTAAAAAAAGGAAAATTAGGACCACAATTAGGGTGGATTATGGATTAAAGCATGTGTGATTATTGAATGAGGTAGTAAAGGATTAACTTAGAAAGAAAAAAAAAAAAACAGAAACATGGAAACGAGAAATTTGATGGAGATTAATAAAGAAAAAGAGTTTACATACACTAGGTATACTTTTAAGGCTTGGGCTAAATGTTGGTTATTGAAACTATTATGTTAATGATAGGTATTGGAAAATCTTAGACATGGGTCCTAAGTCAAGTGCCTTTAATTAAAGAGATATTTAAATGTAGTGTGACTAATGGTCATGTGGTAAGAAAGTGATATTTGAGACCATGAATTTTGCTTGAAGATTTTTGGAAGTTCTTTTGATTATGCTAATTAATTGCTAGCCTTATCAATGTTCTTATGATTTTTATGGCATCCGTATTATTTAAGATGTCCTATTATTTGACAATGACTTGTGAAGTGGGTGGAAGCTTGATAAAGATGATAGTAAGCTCAATGTGTGTGAATTTGTTTTATAAAGAGAATTATGCCAAAATGTATGTTTGGTGCTTATGATTGGTGTTCATGTTATCATGGCTTAAGTGTTGTTGGAATGCTTACCAATTTTTGAAAATTACTTCGTTTTCTAAATAAGTGGGTTGAGCGGTTAAAGTTTTAAAAAGGGCTTGGGCTTGCGAAAGTTGTGGTTATATGAAAATACTTTGTTGTTGAGAATAATTAAAGTGCTTGCATTATAGTCGGGTTCTAAAGAATTACGGGGCCTATGCATTCTAGGCCAAGGGTTTCCCGATGCATTCTAGGTTTCTAGGGATTAACTTTTGTATCATAATTTAATATTATCCTGACAAGGGTAACATACATTATAGACTTTAGTGTGTCTCGAAAACTAAGTATCTAACTGGTATGTGTCTCAACCATATTGAGAAGGAACTAATAACTAGCAACTAAAGAATGCTTTAAGAATGAATTTTAATCCATTATGTGAAGTATTGTGAATTTCTATGGGTTTGACTCCAAAGACTATTTTAAAAAGAATTTCAGCTTCATTCTACGGAAAGTTGCAAAAAGCGATTTCTTACACTACACTACTATTATATCCTTATTAATTGATTGCTATTAAGTAATATATGACATGCAAATGTTTTGGGTTCTAAGGGTGTCAGTTATTCATTAAGCATGTGGTTTGCTCATCCCCTCTTTTTCCCCTTTTTCCAGGTTTAGAGTAACTTCTGTGCTCATGGAAAAACAATTCTTTTGCTTGTTATTAGATGTTGGGTGATTGATGCAGTGCCTCATTTTTTTCTAATGCTCTTCTTATGATTTGGTTGATAAGGAGCATTATCTTTTAGACTTGTAATGTTTTAATGCATTAATAGTTTGGCTCCGTTGACCTCTTTAGGGTCAATGCCACCTATTTCATCCCCAAACATGTTGTAACATTTCATTAAGTGTGATATAAATTGGTGGATATCTGGATGTGTGACCCGTGTTATTCGTTTGAAGCTATTTAGTGGTTAAATTTTATTTAGTGATGTGTACTTCAAGCGGGTAGTCGATGAAGTAAGTGATGTAATTATCATCAATGTGTTTTATAGGTTGACTTGTTTAAATCCTTACTTAGAGCGACTTTTCAAGCAAGACCTAACGTATTTCCTTCTTTTAAAAAAATTCATACTTTTTTGTGTTGCGAGCTCTTTAAGTACCATTTTTAACTTTTAATTTATCCTTAAGAATGTCATAATGGAGTCGTAATGATGTAATATTCCTCCTAGGGAAGGAGGTTATTACAATTTAGAGAAGTAGAATGAGTACCTTAAGAAGTAACTTGGGGAACCCTTCAAGAAGAAGAGAAAAGCTCTACATTTTAAAACTGTAAGCTCACCAAAAGCATCTTAAGGTGAGTTTAACAATCAAGAAGACCCTTTTGGCAACTTAAGTGAAGATATGTCTCTGGGAGAGTTTAACAATCAAGAAGACTCTTTTGGCAACTCAAGTGAAGATGAATTTGAGTTAAGACCAAGGAGATGTAGAACGCAGCATTAGCAAAGCAATGACATTAAAGTTGAAGTGACTGAGTTTGAAGAAAGGTTTGATCCACATAAGTTTATTGATTGGCTACATATAGTAGAAAAGGTCTTAGATTATGAAGACATCCATTAAGACAAGAAGGCCAAGCTGGTAGCCTTGAATTTAAGAAAGTGTGCCTCTTTATGATATACCAACTTGTGTGCCAAGAGAGTCAAGAAAAGAAAGGGCATGATCAAAACCTATGCCAAGATGAAGTCCAAGCTCAAAGATAGGTTCCTTCCCCCTTCTCACCTCTAAGACAACTACACAAAGCTCCACGACTTGACTCAAGGCTCCATCTCATTATCGAGGAGTATGAAAGAGAGTTTGAGAAGTTGCTGATGAAGTGTGATCTATAAGAACCTAAAGATCAAACCATAGTCAGATACCTTAGTATCTTGGATCTAAGGTACTCTAATGTGCTTCAGCTGTAACAACACACCACATTTGAGGATGTTAATGCCTTGCCTTATAGAGTTGAGCAATAGAAGAAGATTAGACCAATCAAGAAGGATATACCAAATCCTCTCCCTAAGAGTTGTCCCTTTAATAAGGGGAGTGCTCAACTTACCTCTAAGCCTATTGGAAACTTACCTCAGGTTGTACTAAGAACCGTAACACTGCAAAATAAACCCCCACCAGAAGTTAACTCCAACAAAAGGTGTTACAAATGCTAAGGACTAGAGCATATTGCCTTGGAATTAGAAGGCTAGTCACCTTAGCTAAATATCAAGTTATCTAAGAACACAAGATACAGGAAGAAAAGAAAATATTCTTAATGAAGGAACAAGGTGGAAGAGGAAGTTATTATAGAACTAGATGAAAAGGAGTTATTGGTTATTAGATTAGCCCTCAATAGTAAGAAAGGCCCCAAGAAAGGAAAATATTAACCACTGCATCCTAGAGCTGCAGCAATCCTCATTCAGTTTGATCATGTTTCCCTATAAAAGATACCACTGGGCTTACTCCCTAAAAGATCCATATAACATCACATTGATCTTATCCTAAGAGTCATACTACCTAGCAAGCCAGTCTATAGAATGAATCCTAAGGGCACTTAGGAGGACCAAAGGCAGGTTGAAGCGCTTGTAGCCAAGGGAATGGTCAGAGAGGGCCTCAACCCATGTGCAACTCCAGCTTTATGTGTACCCAAGAAGGATGGGAGCATAAGGATATGTGCTAACAGCAGGCTGTCAACAACATAACTATCAAGTGCATGCATCCCATTCTAAAATTATAGGACCTGTTCGAGGAACTTTATAGGTGCAGAGTCTTCTGTAAGTGGACCTGAGAAGTAGTTATTATCAAATCAGAATCAAGGATGGTGGTAAGTGGAAAACTGTATTGAAGACTAAGTGACGTCTTTATGAGTGGCTGATGTTGCCCTTTCACCCTTAAATGCATCCAGAACCTTCATCAGACTCATGAACCACGTATTCAAGCCTTTTATTGACAAATTTATAGTTATTTACTTTGACAATATTCTAATTTACATCATGATCAATTAGACCATGTTAGACAAGTGATCCATGTGCTGGAGAGGAAAAACTGTATGGCAACCTCAAGAATTATACTAATAAATGCTCAGAGTGTACTTCATTTTAGGGTCATTTTGCTGCATTTTTAGGGAGAATTATGAACTTTATGTTATAATCTATACTCTTTTCCCGTTTTATGCTTGGGTATGGTTCTTTTCTGTATTTTACAGGTTTTTGGACCTTTTTGCCCTCGGTTTGACCCCAATTAAGTATGTTTTTGCTCCTCACGGATGCCCCCATGTCACCCATGCCCGTGGAGAAGAAAGAAGAACCAGAGAATGTTGAGACAGAGGCACCCATGGACCCTCCGTGGTAAAGGCCGCGGTCCGTGGTGAGCTTGAAACTGCTTGCCTCTTCGTCTTCTTCCATCTTGTGGCTGAGGACGGCCGAGTTCATGCTTAAATAGGATTTTTTCGGCTGCAGCAAAGAGAGAGCATAGAAAGTCAGGACATCTAATACTTTCTTCTATCATTAGTTTTAGGATTTTTCAAGTTTTCTTTAGAGTAAGAAAGGAAATTAGAGTGGAAGGTTGGCACTTAGAGGCTCGGAGTTTGGAAGCCATTGAAGACCACCGTAGTTGCTAAGTTTTCTTTCCCTTCTAATGGCTTCTTAAACTTTTGTTTAAATATTGATTATTTCAATTATGTGTGAGTAGTTCTTCTTAATCTAGGGACTTGTTAGCCAATCTATTGATTTTAGATCTCTAATTTTCAATATTTATGCTTTACTAAAATTGGTTTGATTGAATTCTATCTCGTGGATGAACTATTGTGAGTAAATTTTGGCAGAGTTGCTTGCATATACTAGATAGTTTAGTGAAATACTGAAAGGAGAAACTCACTATCGAACAACAAGTTTGAAACTAATTTAACGACTTCTTGAAAGAGAGTTGTTCATTGAGAGGAAAATTATAGCAATCAAAAATCCATTACCAAGACTAAACTAAGGATATTTGAAAGAATGTTGATTGGATTAGTTTAGGCAATTAGTTTATTTCGAAAGAAAAGATTGAATTCTTAGTTCAATTGCGCTCCTTTGAATCATCCAGCCTAGACAAAATGTATACAATCCAACTCTTTACTGGACGAAATAATTTCCTAGATGTCTTTAATCCAATTGAATTCTCGATAGTTAACAAGTGATAGTTAAGATAACTTGTTGAAAATTTGGTTGCTTAGCCTTCTACAATAGGTTAAAACTCCATAGATTACATTTGGTCTTCAAGTGTTCGATATTAAAACTATGCTATAACAATCGTGCGCTTGCGGTAGCATTAAGTTTTGGTGCCGCTGCCGGGGACCAACTTATGGATATTGACTGCACTTATTTAAGATTGACTAAGTATTTTTTGTGCTTTTCTTTTCTATTGTATTTTCTTGATTTGCGTTGGTAGTGTTTTGTGGTATTTTTTGTGAGATTTTTTCACTTATATACGAACTCCCTTTCTATTTGAATTCGATCTGGAAATATAAAGGACTTTTCGTTTTAGGAGGAAGAATTTGAACTTAGAGGAGCAAAGAGCTAAAGCTCAAGAAGCCTCTTCAATGATGGCAAAAGGAGGAGATGACCAAAGAAGGACGCTTCGAAATTTTATCGCCCCAGGGGTCTAAGGCATTACCTACAGTATTGCTCAACCCAACGTGGAAGCCCACAACTTTGAGCTTAGGCTGACTCTTATTTCTATAGTGCAACAATCCCAATTTGGAGGCACTCCTCTAGAAGATCCCGACTTACACCTCTCGGTATTCTTAGAGGTGTGTGACTCGTTGAAGCTCAGCGGTGTTTCTACGATGCTATACGATTGAGGTTATTTCCTTTTTAATTAAAGGACAAGGGGAGGGCATGGCTACATTCTTTGCCTTCGGGATGCATCACAACATGGAATGAGCTTAAAGGGAGGATGAATTGTTACGTAAAGCCTATGAGCATTTTAAGGACCCATTGAGGCTATGTCCACATCATGGCCTTCAACGGTGGATGTCAGTGCAGGCATTCTATAACGGAGTTACCCAACCGATGAGGTCTACTATAGACACGACGGCAGGTGGTACACTTATGAACAAGACTGAAGACGAGGCCTACAATTCTTATTGAAGAGGTGAAGCTAGATAACTACCAATGATCTAATAAGAGAAGTCAACCTAAGAGGGTTGGAGGTAAGTTAGAACTTGATGCTATCTCTATGCTTTCTGCTAAGATAGATGCCATGTCTCAAAGGTTAGAATAATTGAATGTTAGTTCTATTAGTTTAAGTACCCTTTCCCCATCACATGAATTCTGTGGGTCAATTGATCATTTGACTGTGAATTATCAAGTCGGCAATCCATTTGCTCAAGATGCCAGTGAATCAGTTAACTATGTCAAGAATTTTAATCCTAGACCAACCAATGACCTATTCTCTAACATCTATAATCCTTATTAGGGGAATCACCCCAATTTCTCCTATAGTTCTAATGTCCCTTCTATGCCTCAAATGAATTTTAGATCAACCCCTGGATTTTAAAGACCATCTCATCCTTAACAAGCGCCTCAAAAATCCAACTTACACACTATGATGGAGAGTATGTTTTTGGTGCAGCAAAAGCAAGATGAGTATATTAAACAATTAGCCTCTAAGGCTGATGTGCTTGCTACTCATAATAAGATTTTAGAAGCTCAAATCGCTCAACAAGCTACCTCTTCATCCACACCCCGGGGTAGACTTCCTAGCAAGCCCAAGTGAAATCCTTCTCTAAAAAGGAAAAAAAGGGTGACATCAAAAAAAAAAAGAGAAAAAGAATTTTAAAAAAAAAAAGAAGAGAAGAAAAATAACACAAGGATTTGGCATAGATTTCTTATTACATATGCTTCAATAATTTTTCGCATAATCAACCAACTAGGGATAATTTTGTGTATTTGAGATATATTAGTGTTTGGTATGATGGGTAGACTGGAACCATAACAATATATCTTTACTGTTTTAGACCAATGTAGCAAAATACCTAAGACGTAGACTAGAATCGAGCTTCCTTAATGAAACTAGACATCTTACGGAGTAGGACAAAGTAGGACTTGCTTATAGCATGTCTTAGAAACTCCAAGGATTATGCCATCCAAAACCATGCTCAATTCTGCATTGGAATAGGAGAATAAGGAGTGGATTTGTTGTGTCATTGCTTGCTTTGTTTGGTCTTCCTGGGCTTAATTAGCACCATGATCTTGGTTTGGATTTAGGGAACTCTCTTAGATGCCTTGATCTACATCAACCTCCTCTTCTTCAAGAGGATTTAACCAAGAAGAGGATTTAACCTCAAATCCGAAGGTTCTTCAAAATAGTCCTCCACATAAAGGCTTAAGTTACCAGTGTGTTAGCACCATAAAGACTCTTTTAATGATCTTAAAGGGCCCATCCCCTCTAGCTATAAGCTTGCTCTTCCTTAGGGATAGAACCCTCTTCTTCCTAATGTGTAACCATACTAGATCTGCCGGGTTGAACTCAATTTGTTTTTATACTTGTTTGGCCTTGCCTCGTAAGTTACATTGGCCTTCTCAATATGATTTCTCACTTGTTCATGCAACTTCTTTATCTCTTTGGCTCTTAGCTCAGCATCATAGCTTACCCTTGACTCACTTAGTAGGGGCAGCAAGTCAATAGAAGTAAAGCGGTTCACTCCTGTACACATACTCAAAGGGAAAGGGTTTTCTAGCATAAGATGAAGCCCTATTGTAAGCAAACTCAGATGGGGTAGCTTCAAATCTTAATCTTTCAAACATTTGCTCACTAAACTCCTAAACAAAGTAGTAAGAGTCCGGTTGGTTACCTATGTTTGGCTATTAGTTTGAATATAGATTATACTAAATAAGAGTTTTAGTGCTTAATAACTTCCACAAACTCCTCCAGAAGTGGGATAGAAACTTAGAGTCTTGATCAGATACAATGGTTTTAGGCACACCATGGAGCCTAATGATTTTCTTGAAGTAGATCGCTGCAATGTAGCTTGCATTATTAGTTTTATAGCATGGAATAAAGTGAGCCATCTTGGAAAACCTATTCATGACCACCATAATTGCATCCTTCCCTCTCTAAGTCTTGGGGAGGGCCATAATGAAATCCATACTTACATGATCCCAAGGCCTTAAAAGGTACAGGCAGTGGGGTGTATAAGCCCTGGTGGAATTGGCTTTTGGCTTTGTGGCAAATGGAGCAAGCTGAAATGATCTTGTAAACATCTCCTTCCATTTTGGGCCAATACAAATGCTCTTTAAGAATATCAATAGTCTTGTTTAGGCCAAAATGGCTAGCTAGGCCACCACCATGAGCCTCTTGGATTAGTACCTCTCTTAAAGAGCACTTAGGAATGCAAAGCTTATTGTTTCTGAATAGCTAGCCTTCTTGCATGGTGTAGGGCCTATCTTTTGGAACTTCCTTGATCAAGAGCTGGAAATTTAGATCCTCTTTATAAATCTCTTCGATTGAATGAAATGCAAGTACCTTTCCTTCCAAGACAGAAAGTAAGGTATATCTTTTGAAAAGAGCATCTACAACCACATTCTTATATCCGCAACCACATTCTCTTTTCTATTCTTGTATTTGCAAGTAAAGTTGAATGATTGAAGAAATTCCACCCATTTTGGATCCCTTGGATTCAACTTGTGCTAACCATTAATATATTTGAGTGCTCGATGGTCTGAGTGTAAACAAAAGGTCTATGCTTGAGGTAACGACCCCAATGAGTTAAAGCTTCACAATAATATAAAATTCATTATCGTAAGTGCTATAGTTTCATCTAGAACCATTGAGTTTCTCACTAAAGTTGGCAATGGGCCTCTTGGATTGGATTAGGAGAGCTCCTATCCCAACTCCACTTGCATCACATTCAAGCTCAAATATGTCTTTAAAATTTGGAAGGGCTAAGATAGGTGCTTAGCATAGCATTTGTTTGATATCCCCAAAGGCCTTCTAGGCAACCTTAGACCACTTAAAACCTTCTTTCTTCATGCACTGAGCAATGGGAGCCATGACTAAGCTGAAATCCCTAATGAACCTACTGTAGAAAGAAGTCAAACTATGAAAACTCCTCACCTCCGTGACTGTCTTGGATTGAGGCTAGTTTGGATTGCTTTAATCTTGCTTTGATCAACCTGAATACCTATGGTTGAAACTACATAACAAGGAAAGTGAGTTGTAGAGTGAAAACTCACACTTCTCTATCTTGGCATAGAGTTTGTGCCCTCTCATAACCTCAATAACTTATCTCAAATGCTCATTGCAGTCTTTCTCATTTCCACTGTAAATAAGAATATCATCAAAGTAGACTGTTGAATGAGAAATTTTAATAATTTCATACTGCTCAAAGTCAACACCCATAGTTTCACCTTGACATTATTAGTAAAAATAATAACAATAATAATAATAATAATAATAATAATAACAACAACAACAACAACAACAACAACAATAATAACAACACTTAGGGTCAACATTTTAGGGGTATAAATTAACATAAGAACTTTATGAATTAGACGCTTTATAAAGGCGACTAAAGAGATATAAAACTGAGTAAATTTTTATTTCTATTTATTTTGTCTCGCATTAATCTCGACAAATAAAAAATGAGGTTTATGCGAGGGTTAAGTTTTAATTAGCCCACTTATTGTTCACTTTGACACCAATAATTATGGCTAAGGTTTGGCCAGATATTTCATTTTTATTGATAGAACAAGAAAGAAACAAAAGGGATAAAATAGGGGCAGGCAAAGCAATTACTGCACAAAGTTGATTGCTCAAACATTTTACAGTTGATGTTATAAAGAGGTTACCTTATGTGGGGCCCCCCATGTTTCCCACTCTCCTGATTTCATGCATCATCGAAACTAACTTCCCTAGCCCTCCAGTATAAAAGGAGAAATCAAGCCAAGGTAGCAAAAAAAAGGGAGGATTTCATAGAAAAATAAAAAAGGAGACACATATAGTAAGAAAAAAAAAATTTGTGCATAAGAAGCAAAAGAAGACTCAAAGTCAGGGAAGATTAACATAAAGAAGTGTGAAAGAAGAAGACATCAAGGAAAAGCCAGAGTGTGAGCAACTGCAAATTAAAGAAGTGAGAGAAAGATACAACAATTCCAATGTATTAAGATCTGCCAAATTGAATGTTCGAATGGTCATTCTTCTTTAGTGACCTTCTTTCGTTCAAGTTCATTCCCCATCGCTAAGTTGAATAGAAATGGGCTCATTACCAAAAAAAAAAAAAAACCCAAAAAAAAGAAGTCAAACAAATCACAAAAGCATGAATTGTGTTGTTCAAGTCCAACCTAGACTCACAAATTCAAGAATCCTGTGGGATCATCGGTCCTATCGGACCCATGAACTGATGGATCATGCCGAATCCCGAATCCTGCCAAATCCCAGATCTTGCCGGATCTATAAACTTGGGCTCGATGGATTTTATGTCCTAAAAGACCCATGAATATTATGATCCTGCTTGATCTAAACTTCTTTTGGACGCTCTAAAATAAATTAGCAAATTTCTGAGGAATATATATACTTTGAGTTTACTCAAAACCCATAAAAATTTTCTAATTTGAGAGCTTCAAATCCTCGCAACAGAGGAGACCAGAGTTATGAAATCATGAGTCCCATGGGTCATTCAATTACTTATTTATGAGATGGTCATGAACTAAAAGAATATGATAAAAACTTCATGACTTTGCTGGGATGGAAGAGTGATCAGATTAATCTGAGTTCCACGTTAAATAAATTGGGAAGGGGGGAAAACTGATCATTGATATTGATGCAAAAGAACATTTAAAAGAGAGCCTCAATTCTACCTTTAAAAAAAATATATGAGTGTTGCTTGAAAAGGCCAAACTCTAAAAAAAAAAAAAAAAAAGAAGCATAGATCTCTTTATACACTTGAGTTTTCTGCTCTTAAAGTGGATGAATCTGATTCACCTCAGGACTCTTTTGAATTTGATGAATTGGCTAAAATCTATCTATTAATTAAGATCAGATCATAAAGGATATTATGGTATTAAAGTTTACTCAGGCCAAGATTTGGCTAATATTAAATTAAAAAAAGTGGGGAAGAGCTTGTTGGATGTGCTAAACGAAGTTCCACCAAAAATAAAGGATAAGAGGAGGTGACATTGTTTGTTATAAAATGGCACCAGTAAAATAATGGCATTAAGAAAAACAACAATGCTTCAGGTGATTATAATTAAGAAGTATTACATCAAATTAGGAATAATAGTGTTAATGTTCATAAGTTGATGCAAACAAGTTTTTTTTAAAAAAAGAAAAATTAAAATAAGCTTAAGCCATGTTCAACAAAAACTACATTGATTTGATCCCACTAAAGGTACATAGGAAATCCATAAATAAATTTCGGGCGCAATCGCAAGTTAAAAAATAAAAGTAATCGACCGGCCCCAATTAAAGGCTAAGTCGGTACACCAAAAAAATCATGAAGTGGCTAAAAATATAACTTAGCCATGATTTTCAAAATCCAAATACCAAAATTAAATTGAACATATGTTTTTTTTGTTTTGTCTATCGCAACATAAATAATTAAAATCATATCAAATGGTGATTAACCCAACCAAACTAAAAAATAAATTAAATCAAATCAAATTAAAGAACTATAGTTGATTTGATCCTCTACAAAAGAGGAACGTAGGCAGCTCATGGTAAAAGGTGAGTGCAACCCAAATTCCAAATCAAATAAAATTATCCGTTTCCACAACCTGCACATAAAGATTGTGTACGTGTAGTACCCTTCCTAGAAGGTGCCTATACGACCACAATCTGATGGAATAAAGTCTTGGATATGCACGATTCGACATCAAAAACATGATAAGCGTCGATTATATAAAGTCTTATTGACACAAAAATGAAACAAAAGAAAGAAAATAAAAACAGAATGAGTCAAAATCAAAAGGTGGCTTCCCGAGAAGGGGATGTAATTAAGGAGGTTTATCTTTTTGAATATGGTCGTACTCGAAATAAACCGATGTATATTTTTATACGTCGAAAAGTTGTGTTGTGCAGATTTTTATTTTTATTAAATTTTTGTTCACCATAAATTTTCACATGCCTAGTCGGACCCTATTTTCCTTTTCACCTCCGATTCGTTTATATTAACTAATATTTATTTTTTTCTTTTCTTTTCTTTTCTTTTCTTTTGGTTTTGGTGTGATTTTTGCAAAAAAAGGGCACCTCAGGTCACCATCAACTTCAACAAGCTTCCCATAACATTCATGGTTAAATGTGGGATGTTCCAAGCAAGGAAGAATGTGTAAGTGGTTTTCACTATAGGGCCTTGATCCATCCTTGCTGAATTTCCATTAGCAAATTCAATGGAACCTCTTAGGGGCCTTGAAAGGGCAACTACGCCCACCTCTAAGGCCAGTAAGCCGCTTACAAAGAAAGTAATTAAAAACTTGAAGCGTAACAGGCGCAGAAGCGACAAGCGTCGTGCCAAGTCTAACACACCCAAACTAGCTCCCTCACTAGCCTTTGAGCTAGCTAAAACAACTTTGAGAAGGGCTTCCCAACTAAGGTCGTTCTCTACAGAATGCCCCTTAATGGTTATGCCATGTAATCCAATGCGAGCTCCCCGCCCTAAGTAAATTCTAAATTGGAGGGAAACCTTAAGGAGGGAGGCACAAGTAACTCGAGCAACAACCCAACCAAAGCAAGCTTAAGACCCTAACCTGGCCCCGAGGCAAGCTCGGGTCTCTACCGTAATCTCAAGGCAAGCTTAGGTCCCTCTATCCACTGGGCGGGGGCAAAGTCAAGTAGAAAACCCCCAACCTTGAAGAACCCTAATAAACCCTTTAGGGAAGGAAACTCAAGAGTCAAAACGACTCCTCAGGTCCACTCAACAAGGTGGATTTTCATTGGGACTATCCTTGTTGACGTTCCCATAGTCGAGGTAATAATGACATCCTATTCAGAGGAGGGACTAGCACCTAAAACCCCATAGGTCAAATTTGTCAAACCATCAGCCTCAAGCACCTCCACTATGGTGCCAAGACCTCTACAGATCGTGAAGGCTACTCCTTCGTGAGGCCCTACCCAAAGTAGGAGGATTTTGGCTCCTAGATCACAAAGTCAAAGTGAATTGACCTCAGAAGGGGTCGAATCACAGGTATACAGTGGCCCAATCACAAAATTAAGGGCCAAAGCATTAACATATGTTGAGGTGACCTTACAATCTTCGATCACCATCTTCGATCAAGACAACAACTAACTTGAAGAATAAGATGAGGTTACAAGTCCGGCCTTTTATAACCTTAGAACTCTCTTCCAAGAAGAGGAGTTGTTAACTGTCATCCCACAAGAGCAAATTATCGAGGATGACCGGGCCGATAACATACCGGTCTTAGTGACCAGCACTCCAAGCCTCGAGGAACAAATGCAAGAGCTACAAATGAGGAACAAATGTAAGAGCTACAAATGAAGCTTGTAGAAAAAGAGGCTGAAATACCTAACCTCATTACTCGCCTTTAAAATAGAGAGCGCGAAAAAACTAATGAGGCTAACAATAGTAACACCGTCATCACTCCGTAAGATATTAAGGCGTTGATGGCCCAAGGAATCAAAGAGCACCAAACTGCCATGAGTCCCCCAATGTTGGCATACAGGAACCCGTACCCTAGTCACTACGACTCGATTCCATTCCCCAAAGGATGCCAAAAGCCGAGCTTTGAGAAGTTCGATGGAATAAATGGATCACCTCATGAACATTTGACCCATTTCTACTCAGCGTGTGGTGAGACTACCTTAAATGATGCATTGCCAATTAGGCCGTTCGTACAATCCCTTAAAGGGCAGCCTTTACATGGTAATACTTAGCTTTAGCCTGGGTCGTTACACACTTGGGATGACCTCCAAAGAGCATTCTTGGCTTAATTCATGAGCTCAGAAAGGAAGGTCTCTATAATAGACCTCATTAACACACGCCGAAGGCCAAAAGAGAGTGTGAACGGCTTCATCACAAGGTGGAGGAGCCTAAGCTTGCAATACCCAGAAAAGCTACACGAGAACTCAGTGGTTGAAATGTGTGCTAACAACTTGGATCCTCAAGTTGCTACATATGCTGGCATGCTGAGCCCGAAAAATTTGACGCCCTTATGTCCAAGGCAAGTAATGTGGAAATACAACTTACACGTCAGAAAAGTTTACAACCCAAGAGGGAAGTAATGAAAAGGCTAGCCAAGAAGGGAGAGTTAATGGCTACCTTTGTTAGAACAAACCCAAAGCCAACCAATGGTGGAAATTTCAACAAAAATGGCAAAGGCAATCAGAAAGAGAAGGTTGACGACTGACCCTCCAAGAAAGGGAAAAAATGAAGTATCCCTTCAATGATGAGGATGTCCAAGGGATATTTGATGAGTTGATGGATGCAAAAGCCATTTCCCTTCTAGAATCAAAACGACCTGTCGAAGTCAACAAGACAAATGGTCCTAAGTATTGCTCATACCATAAGATCATTAGCCACCCCATATAAGATTGTTATGTCTTCAAAAACATAATTGAAGACACGATCAGAAGGGGAGAAATTAAGATAGAAGGGGCTCTACCCTAAGGGCCTACTGCATTATCAAATGCAACCTCAGCCGTTGAACAGAAGGATGAATCTTATCCATTATCCTTAGGAACTAATAAAGGGATCCCAACGGGTGTTATTAGCACCTCACGTGGTCCCCATTAAGTTCATTTCTGATGATGATGTATCAATAGTGTGGGCATATCCAGATATACCTCATCCCTCACCAGGAGCACCAACCTTGTATGATTTTTACCTAGACCTAAGTTTAGAGGCATGGGCAACATCAGAAGATGATGACGATGATGGCTTTGGGTGGCAAATCTACTTTAGCAGGAGGTCATTTCGGCAGGGAGTGACCCGAGCTTCCCAGTCCCCAGAGTCAAAATAAAAGGACAGAAGCTGCCACAAAAGAAAAACAAGAAGAAGAAATCGAGGGCCAAAAAGAAGCCAGAGATAACTTCCGAAGAAGAGTATGTGCCGCCAATTAAGATCCCTTTCCCTTTAGGTGATTACATCCCTAAGTGTTTTTTCCGTAGTGGCTCCTCCGATGATGATCCCGTAGAAGGGGAAGCAGCTTAATGTGGTATGGTTTCATAGGCTGGTGAGTAAGAAGAGGTGAATGCTAAACACGCAAATACCACTCATAAAGTGAACCAAGTAACTCTTCGGTCTGGTCGTCAACTCCATCCACCAGAATCAATGAGAAAAGAGAAGAATAAAGAAACGACACCAGAAATACCACTAACATCAATGAATGCTAAAGCAAAAAGGTGAAGAGAAAGTAATTCCCTCAAGCTCAAATAGCAAAGGCACCATTGAGAACAGACAGTCAATTAAGCAGTCTAAGAAGGATCATCCAGTCCCAGTCCCTTTTCAAGTTTGTCAAGGATCTCACAAGGAGAAGATCTGTTCTGATGTCATCTCTCATCTTTAGCGCATCGCAGCGTGCCTAGGTGTCTATGACACTTTACAAATGTCCAAAAAGGTAAGAAGGGCACTTATTCAGGAGTTAATGGACCGTGGCGACTATAAAGATCAAATCGACCTTATTGAGGTGGATGAGGTGTTGTCCTTCCCTTTAAACTAGTGTGCTGCATGCATGGCTTACATAACGTTCTCTGATGAGGACCTTCAGTTAGGGTTTGCGAATCACAACAGGCCGTTGTATGTCATCGATATGATAGGAGATAAAAGAATAAATTGGATCCTCCTTGACTGTAGTTCTGCAGTGAACCTTCTTTCGTTAAGGGTATTGAGAGCAATAGAGATAACACCAAATTAGTTGTCCTCAACTTTTCTCACAACACAGGGACTTAATCAGGTGGGTTAGAAAGGCTTAGGTACTATTGCTTTGAAAGTTGAGATAGATGACCTCTACACAGATGCTTTCCTTCATATAATAGATGTCACTACTTCTTATAATGCCCTACTCAGGCAACCATGGCTTCATACTAGTGAGGCTATTGCTTCAACTCTTCACCAGTATTTGAAATACACTGACAAGCATGGTAATGAGAAGACAATCCGCAGGGATGTAAATTCTTTTTATGGGGAAGACGTTAACTACATTGATGCCAAGTTTTACAAATCAGCGGATTCTAGAACTTCTCAAGTTCTTTTAGGCCAAAATAAGGGTGACCAAAAAGAAAATCCCAAGGCTCTTACTTTGCCTCAAAAGGTCATTTAGGTTGTCAATAGTTACGCTAGTGAACCCAAGGAATATTAATCCCCACAATCAAAGATGTTGGTCAAATACACGCCCAAAGAGAAAAGCAAGGCTGGCCAAAAGGCCTTGACTTCGGTAAGGGAAATTGTGAACTCTCTAGTCACGAGTTACACTTTTCTCCTCTAATGAATTGACCAGTCAATACCTAAAGAAAACTTGATCATAAGAGCATCACTCGGTAACAAGAGAGTAGTTTTGAGAAGAAACTCATCAAACTCCCTAACATAAACATCTTCTTTAAGCGATCCACCTCCAAGAGAAGCATCACAATCTTAAAGGAGGAAGAAAAACAATAATAAAAGGTGTCTTGCTAAAGCCAACAAACAAATAAACATCTCTCATGAAAGTGGAATCCTAAAAGCATCATTCTAAAGGGTGCCTCCGAAACACTCTAAGGATCACATGATGGGGAAGTTCTCAAGGCTTACGCCACGAATGATATAGTTTTCATGCCCCAAAAGCAAGAGATGTTCTCTTAAAATGAGCAAGTCCAACCTCGAATCTCGGTTTTTCAGAGACTTGGGAAAGTCAATGAACCCAAGCAAAAGAATTTCCAGGTCAGAAAGCAGAAAAAGTGGAAGCTAAAGAAGAAAAAGCAACAGCCTAGGAGCTTAGTTAGGGTTCGTGGACAAAATGACATTAGCCAAGTCGAGTAAGTAGAATAAGTTAATGTCGTCTCCATTACAGGCAAGGAAAATGATGCTCAAAATCTTGAATTTTCTTGTCCAGGAGCTCCCAAACATCATAGGATTAACAAGACAAACCATGAAATGTGTGGTGAAGTTCAAGCTTAAGCTTATTCACTTAAAAGCTTAAATAGTGACTCAGCTGCTATAAAACAAGGATCCTCTTAGGATTTCGTTAAGGTTGTTCAACCAGCACCACTAGAAATGGAAGATGGCGGTCAACAACCACCTAGTTTTGGGAAATAAATTTGGGAACAGCTGATGACCCTAAGCCAATTTTTGTGAATGCCATGTTGAATGATGAAGAAGTGGTACAATATGAACAACTCCTTCCGGAGTACAAAGACATATTTGCTTGGGGATATCAAGACATTCCGGACTTAGATCTGAATGTTATTGTCTATAAGTTAGTCATTTCTGAAGGAGTAAAGCTAATAAAGCATCCTCAACGATGCTTTCATCCTAAACTGATGATCTAAATAAACACTGAGGTGGACAAATGCATAAAGGCTAACTTCATTCGTGAAGTTTAATATCCAACTTGGTTAGCTAACATCATACCTGTTCAGAAAAAGAATGGTCAACTTCGGATATGTGTGCACTTCAAGGACTTAAATAATGCATGTCCCAAGAATGATTTTCCACTACCAATCACCAAGCTTCTCGTGGATGCCACTACAGGGTTTAGCGCTCTATCCTTTATGGATGGTTTCTCAGGGTACAACCAAATTAAAATGGACCCCAAAGTTGAAGACCTAACCGCCTTTTGAACACCATAGGGCATATACTGCTATACGGTAATGCCATTTGGTTTGAAAAATATCAGGGCCACCTATCAAAGAGCTATGACAATCATTTTTCATGATTTCCTCCACAACCTATTTGAATTCTATACTAATGACTTGGTTGTGAAAACAAAATATAGCGAAAATCATCCTCACGACCTGAGAAAGGTCTTCGAAAAGTTGCGTGTACACCAACTCAAGATAAGCCCCTTAAAATATGCATTCGGGGTTACTTCGGGGAAGTTCCTCGGTTTTATTGTTCACAAAGAAGGAATTGAAATTAACCTCGATAAAGTCAAGGCCATAATCTAAATGCCCCCTCCGAAAAACCTAAGGGAATTGCAAGGATTACAGGGAAGGTTGGCTTACATGAGGTTGTTCATCTCAAATCTATCAGGAAGGTATCAACCTTTCACAAGACTTCTAAAAAAAGATACACTCTTCATTTGGGATCAAGCTTGTCAAAATGCTTTCGAAAGCATCAAGCAATGTCTCATAAGATCACCTGTCCTAATGGCTCCTGTGCAAGGGAGACCCCTAATCCTATATACAGCAGCCCTTGAATGATCTTTAGGGGCTATATTCGCCCAAAACAATGATGAAGGGAAGGAAAATGCTTTGTATTACATTAGCTAGACTATGATGGGTGCAGAAATAAATTACTCCCTCATGGAGAAAATTTTCCTCGCTTTGGTTTTCACCGTTTAAAAGTTACGACGCTACCTCTTGTCCCATCAGATCATTTTAATCTCAAAGGCGGATCAAGTTAAGGTATATATTATCTAAGCACATGCTGTCAGGGAGATTAGCTAAATGGGCTATGCTTTTTGCCCTTTTTGACATCAAGTTCATGCCTTAAAAGGCAGTAAAGGGACAAGCTATAACCGATTTCCTAGTAGCATATCCATGTCTAGATAATGAATAACTGTCCGACGATTTGCCAGATGATGAAGTTACGCTTGCTGAAATTATAACATGGCAGTTATGTTTTGATAGGGCAGTAAGGAGTCGGGGAGTGAGAGTAGGGATTGTATTTGTCATATGATTAGGAGGACTTATCCCTTATTCATTCTCTCTCCTTCAGATCTATTCAAATAATGTAGCTGCATATGAGGCACTCATCGTTGGCCTCGAATTGAATGCATATTGATCAACTTAAAGTATTCGGTGATTCCTAATTAATCATCTGATAAATAAATGATCAGTACGAAGTAAGAAATGCCAAACTAGTGCCTCTTTACCAAAAGGCAAGAAGCCTTATAAACCAATTCCTTCAAGTGGAGGTCAACCATGTGCTGAGGTCTGAAAATGATACAGTGGATGCCTAAGCAAACTTAGCTACTTCACTGACACTCCCTGATGAGAGGAAAACTCAAGTAACAATCGGGGAATGCCACTTGCTGGCCTCAGCTCCAGATCGTTTTAATAAAACAAAAGAAATAAATGTGGTCTCGGTTTTTAAGATCGAAGCAGAAGCATATTGGAGACAACCACTCATTGAGTATATTCAATATGGAACCTTACCCACTAATCCAAAGAGAAGAGTAGATGTAAAATGACGAGCACTAAGATTTACAATTAAAAATGACACCTTATATTGAAAGGCTTTTGAAGGGGTGTTACTGAGATGCTTATCAAGGGAGTAGGCTACTTATGTCCTGAATGAAGTTCATGCCGGGGTATGTGGTGCTTATCAGGCAAGTCCAAAGCTTGCTGACCAAATCAAATGGTTGGGCTATTATTAGCCAACTACGGTTTAAGATGCGATAAAATTTGCTAAAGCATGCCAAGCTTGTCAAATACATGGTGATTTCATTCATCAGCCACCATAATTACTCCATCCAAGCATATTGTCTTGGCCCTTCCATACATGGGGGCTAGATGTTACAGGTCCTTTTAAACCTTCCTCCTCCCAATGGCCATGTATTTATTTTAGCAGCCACATATTACTTTTTAAAGTGGGTTGAAGCTATTTCATTAAGAGAAGTGGGGATAAAGTAAGTCGCTGACTTCATTAGAACTCATCTCATTTACAGATATGGAGTCCCACATAAAATTATTTCAAACAATGCCTTCTACTTTAAAAATCAAGTGATGATAAGGCTTGTAGAGAAGTACACGTTTGGACACAGCTTCTCATCAACTTATAATCCATCGTCAAATGGTCAAGCTGAACCATTCAATATTGCAAGATTCTAAAGAAAATGGTCTCAAGATCAAGGAGGGACTGGCGTGAATGACTGTTGGAAGCTTTATAGGTTTACCGAACCACAGTTCAAACTGTAACTAGTTGTACGCCCCACAACCTAGTTTTTGGCTCATAAGTTGTGCTACCCTATTAGGTGCAATTACCTTCCCTAAAAGTGGTCATGCAATTCACTGATCTTGATGAAAATACTTAAGTCACACTGGCAAAGCTTGAAGCATTAAATGAGTGTCGGTTAATGGCTCAACAAAGACTTGAAATTTACCAATCTCAAATGATTAGAGCATTCAACAGACGAGTCAGGTTTCGCTCATTTGGCGTTGGTGATTTGGTCATAATAATGAGGAGGCCTATTTCCATCAATTATAAGACAACAGGAAAATTTGAGTACAAATGGGAGGGCCCCTATGTAATCACCAATGTCTTTCCTAAGGGGGCATATAAGCTTTCAACTCATGATGGACAAATAGTATATACTTGCGTCAATAGCAAATTTATAAAGAAATTCTTTACTTGAAGTTTTTGGATTGTTGAATTACATTGAACTACGGTAGGCTTGATCCCCTAAAATAGGGGTACGTAGGCAATCCAGCTTCACACTGGACCCAACCACGAAAATTAAATAAGTCCCCTTTTCCCTTGTATGTGAAAATTCTTAGATTCATGTGATCTATCAAGCGGTCATGTGATGTTTATAGTGAGAATCATTTACTATTAGTCTTCGTTATGTAATTATTCTAATTTTCATTATAATTTATTAAAAAAGAAGGGGAGAAGGAGGTTAAAAAAAAGAATAAAAAGAGAGAAAAAGGAATAGATATTTAGGCTTTATTACAATAACATAAATAGTACATTACAAAATGGACTGAAAGCTGGAAATATAAATGCAGAAGAATTATACAAGAAAAAATCTAAACATTATTAAAGGAGATTGCAAAGCCAATCAAATTCTTGAGACAATCCTTCTCCTTCTTTAGATCCTGCAACTTAGAAAATCCAGCTTCAACCAAGTCCGCCTTTACCTATTCCGCTTTCTTTTTCTTCGAATCTAGAGAAGATTTCAACTTGCTTTATGCCTCAATCAGACTTTGCTGCTAGATGGACAAATCCTCTCGCATTTTACGAATTCGCTCCTCCTCCCTTAAAATTTCCCGCTCCTTAACCTTAAGCTTTGAAGCTTCACTAGACAGGTTATTGAGTTGACCTACAATGTAAGCATTTTTAAAAGAACAAGTGAGATCTTGGTCAGATAAAGCTTTAACTCGATCAACATCCACTAATTCTTCGATCTTTGCAGCAATCTCATCGACGCCAAATATCTCCTCCATCTTGGAGGAAAGCCAACAAATCTCTATTATACTGAGATTATAAATGTCAATCATGGAGTGAAGTGCACTCAAGGATTGAAAAACTCATGCTCTGCTAGCTAACAAGTCCCTGGAGGATCCATGATTAGAAATATTACCAATAATCACCTCTAATCCTTTGCAAATGTTCTCTCGGACCCAATCTTCCTTCAAATTATAAAAAAGACTTACTAAAGAAGTGGTAATGCTTTGAATAGGTGTGGCTTCAACCAAGCCATCAGGAATGCTATACATAGGAATGATAGCAGTTACTACTACATCAGGGTGCTCCATTGCAGCAAGTGGTGCTCCATGTAAGGTTACTCCCATTCTTTTTGTGGGGGCATCTTGTTGATCGAAAGTTCCCTGTTCAGTAAAAGTGCCCAAATCTGCGATAGGCAAATCTTCAAATCCTATGCCATCTCCAATATTAGAATCATTAGAATGATCAGGGCGATCCTAACAAGCCCCCTTGAAGTTTACTTCGATGGGTGATTGATCACGAGAATTTTCCATGGTAGGTGATTGATCGTCTGGGGTCCTTTTGTTCTTCTTTTCCTGTGGCTTTTTGTTGCCTCCAGAAACCTTGGCCTTTCCTTTTTTAGAGGATGATACCTAAGGGTTCTCCTTAGCACAACTGTTGTCCATAACTCTCAAAATTTCAACAGCTCTAGGAATATACTCATAGAGAGGATGTAAGTGATCAATAACAAAAATAGTTTCCCTTAAAAGCTTTTTCTTATTCATTGTAGTCTAGTGAACCTTTTCCACTGGTTGACTTAAATAAAGAGTGCTGATTTTGGGCCACCAACTATAGTAATCCCAAGAACAAACTCCTTCATAATAGGAAGGGGGAACATAGAATTTAGCCCTTGTATATCTTCTTTGAAGCTCAGCAGAGGCTTGTGCAAGATCCATTATACTCTGTTGATGTCGGAGAGATCTGCTAAAGCTCAGGCGATTAGATGGAACCCCTTGATCAAATCCAAATTGGCAAGCAAATCGACTGGGGTAATAGGGCTCCAAAAGTAATTCGGCTCCAACACGTATAGGAAGTACAGAGGACCAAATAGACCAAAGAAATTTAAAATCCTCATTTGGTAACCCCATGTCAGTCACATCTCGGCCATTGTGAGAGTCCTCATGATGAGAGCTAGCTTTGAGAGAAAGATATCTCCCATCCCTGAAAATGTGTCTAGCGTGTGGTAATGAAAGTTTACTACTAAGCATGCTAGCATAATAAACAAGACTAGGAATGTCATCAGGGTAGTCACCATTTAGGTGGTGACGGTACAAAGAAGAAAATAACTCTGTTAACCAATATATTATATAATGGCTGGGAAAGATTGTGTTAGCTTTACCAAGATGATCTGGGTGACATGCTGCCTCTCCTAAGCCATGATAGATGTAACCAAGAACTGTGGGAGCTAAAAAAATTCCTTGCCCAGAAGCCATCAAAGCTGTCATTACAAATGTTTTTGGCCTTATCACTTCCTTGCCATGAGGTAAGACAAAACGACTCAATCAAAAGGCTATGAAAGCAGCGAGTTCACCCTCAACTATGACATTCGAGTTTTCTATTTGCTCTTTAAGTGAAATGTTTAAGGGGCTCCTTTTCTTTGCCTCAACTTTACCCTTCTCAGAGCCCGTTTGTTCTCCATATGCAAAGTAGACCGAACATTCTCTATAAACATGGTCTAGCTAGATATCGTAATCAATATGACCAATGTTGTGAAACTTGCAAAGTTCAGCATGAAGGTGCAGCAGTTCAACAACTGTAGCATGATATTTATTATAGTTAGCGAAATCCTTATTTGGAGGTAAGAATTCATCGTATGAAGCTCTAAAAATGGGTAAACCTCTAGTTCACTCTAAGTTATAAAGTGAAATGTCAACTTCACCCGTGCCATGATGAACAGTAATGGCTAATGGACCCCAAAGTTCACAAAAGGCTCTCTTTACATTTGTCTCAAAATGGTATGAAAATTGGGATATGCTAATGGAACAAATATACCAGTCTGTTATAAAGGTTCTTCAAAACGAACAAACACTCATCTGGTCCATTCCATCACTTCTATCATGAAGGTTGAGCGACCTCGAATCGGGAAAGTTAATCCCCAATTTCTTCTTGTGGTAAGAAGCCTATGTAAGGTTGGATAAAATTCATCATCAACAAGATATCTTTCTTCTTCACGACGCTCGGTGTTGACCTTCTCAAGAACAGTGGCATTAAAGTAGTTCTTGTAATCCTTGCTTATATCTACGCATTTATTCTCGTCATTTCGAAGATAACGAAGTTTTCCTTACTTGATTCTAACTTTTTTGACCAAGATAGATGTTAATTATCCTTTACAAAAAGAACAAAAAAGGGAAAACTAATTATTGAATGCCAAACACGCTCATAAGATACGTGTGTTATTAAAGTTATCAAAATCCTAACACAAACAATCCACGGGGGGCAACTGTTGAATGAAAAATTATAATAATTTCATATTGCTCAAAGTCAACACCCATAAATTCAATTTGATGTTATTAGTAAATAATAATAATAATAATAATAATAATAATAATAATAATAATAATAATAATAATAATAATAATTGGGTCAACATTTTATGGGTATAAATTAACATAAGAACTTTATAAATTAGACAGTTTATAAGGGCGACTAAAGAGATATAAAATCGAGTAAATTTTTATTTCTATTTGTTATGTCCCGCATTAATCTCCACAAATAAAACATGAGGTTCATGTGTGGGTTAGTTTTTAATTAGCCCACTGTTGTTCACTTTGGCACCACTAATTACGGCTAAGATTTGGCTAGATATTTCATTTTTATTGATAGCCCAAGAAAGAAACAAAAAGGATAAAAAAGGGGTGGTTAAAGCAATTACTGGACAAGGTTGATTGCTCAAACATTTTACAGTTGATGTTATAAAAAGGTTACTTCATGTGGGGCCCCCCATATTTTCCACTCTCCTAATTTAATGCACCATGGAAACTAACTTCCCTAGCCCTCCATTATAAAAGGAGAAATCAGGGCCAAGGTAGCCCCAAAAAAAAGGAGGGGAGCATTCTGTAGGAAAAAAGGGGAGAGACACATATAGTAAGAAAAAAATATATATGGGCATGAGAAAGCAGAAGAAGACTCAAAGTCAGGGAAGATTAACATAAAGAAGTGTGAAAGAAGAAGAAGTCGCGGAAAAGTCGGAGTGTGAGCAATTGCAAATTAAAGAAGTGTGAGAAAGATACAAAAATTCCAAGGTATTGAGATATGCCAAGTTGAGTGTTTGAATGGTCATTCTTCTTTATTAACCTTCTTTCCTTCAAGTCCATTCCTCTATAGCCAAGTTAAACAGAGATGGGCTCATTACCCAAAAAAAAAAAAAAAAAAAAAACAAGTCAAACAAATCACAAAAGCATGAATTGTGTTGTGTAAGTCCAGTCTAGACTCACGAATTTAAGGATCCTACTGGATTTTGGGTCCTACCGGACTCATAAACTGATGGATTCTGTCGAATCCCGGATCCTGCCATATCTATAAACTCAGGCTCGATGGATTTCAAGTCCAGAAAGACCCATGAATATTGTGATCCTGCTGGATCTAAACTTCTTTTGGATGCTCTAAAATAAATTAGTAAATTTCATAGGAACACATGCACTTTAAGTTCACTTAAAACCTGTAAAATTTTTCTAATTTGAGAGCGTCAAATCCTCATCACAGAGGAGGCTGAAGTTATGAAATCATGAGTCCCAGGGGTCATTCAATTACTTATTTATCAGATGGTTATGAACTAAAAGAATATGATAAAACTTCAATGACTTGGCCGAGATGGAAGAGTGAGCAGATTGATCTGAGTTCCACGTTAAATACATCGGGAAGGGGGGAAGATTGATAATTAAAATTGATGCAAAGCAACATTTAAAAGAGAGACTCAATTCTACCTTTTAAAAAATATGAGTGTTGCTTGCAAAGGCCAAACTCTTTAAAAAAAAAAAAAAAAGCAAGCAGAGACCTCTTTATAAGCTTGAGTTTTTTGTTTTTAAAGTGGATGAATCTGATTCGCTTCAGGACTCTTTTGAATTTGACAGATTGCCTAAAATCTAACTATTAATTAACATCATATTGTGAAGGATATTATGGTATTAAAGTTTAGTCAGGCCAATGTTTGGCTAATATTAAATTAAAAAAGTGGGGAAGGGGTTGTTAGATGTGCTTAATGAAGATCCACAAAAATAAAGGACAAAAGGAGGAGATATTATTTGTTATGAAGTCATACCAGTAAAGAATAATGGCATTAAGAAAAACAACAATGTGTCAGGTGATGATAATTGAGACGTATTACATCACGTTAGGAATAATAGTATTAATGTTCATACGTTGATGTAAACAAGTTTTTAAAAAAAGAAAAAATAAAATAAGCTTAAGCCATATTCAACAAGAGCTATGTTGATTTGATCCCACTAAGGGTATGTGAGAAACCCATAAATAAATTTCGGGTGCAATCGCACGTTAAAAAATAAAAGTAATCGACCGACCCCAATTAATGGCTAAGTCGATAAACAAAAAAAAAAAAAATCGTGAAGTGGCTAGAAATATAACTTAGCAATGATTTTCAAAATCCAAATACTAAAATTAAATCCAAATTATATTTTTTTTTGTTTGTCTATTATAACATAAATAATTAAAATCATATCAAATGGTGATTAACCTAACCAAAAAAAAATTAAATCAAATCAAATTAAAGAACTACGGTTGGTTTGATCATCTATAAAATAGGTACGTAGGTAGCTCACGGCAAAAAGTGAGCGTAACCCAAATTCCAAATCAAATAAAATTACCGATTTCTACAACCTGCACACGAAGAATGTGTATGTGTAGTACCCTTCCTAGAAAGTACCTATATGACCACTACATGATGTAATTAAGTATTGGATATGCATGATTCGACATCAAAACATGATAAACGTCGAATATATAAAGTTCTATTGACGCAAAAATGAGACAAAAGAGAGAAAATAAAAACATAATGAGTCAGAATCAAAAGGTGGTTTCCTGATAGGGGGATGTAATTGAGAAGGTTTATCTTTTTGAATGGGGTCATACTTAAAATAAATCGATGCACATTTTTATACGTCGAAAAGTTGTGTTGTACATATTATTTATTTTTATTAAATTTTTGCTCAACATTAACTACAACAAAGTGACCAATAAAAGGTTTAAAGACCTCATTTATCAATCTTATGAAAGTACTAGAAGCATTAGACAAACTAAATGGCATGACAAGTCATTTGTACAAACCTTGTTTTATTTTAAAGGCTGTTTTCCGCTCATCTTCATCCCTCATCCTAATATGATGGTATCCACTTTTCAAATCAACCCTGGAAAACACCTTAAAACCATGCAGTTCATCTAACATATCATCAAGTTTAAGAAAGGGGTACCTACACTTGATTGTAACATTGCTAATAGCACGGCTATCCAGACACATCCTCATGGTTCTATCCTCCTTTGGAACAAGCAAAGCCGAGACAGAACATGGACTAATGCTCTACCTAATGTATCCCTTAGCAATGAGCTCTTGAACTTGCATTTGAAGTTCCTTGGTTTTAGTGGGATTACATTTATAGCTGGTTTATTTGGTTGGGCAACTATGGGCAATAGGCCAATTTGGTCTTCAATCCCTCTAAGTAGAGGTAATTCCGAGGGCAAATCAGCTAGGAAAACATCCTCAAACCCTTAGATAAGAGCTTGAGCCAAATGATAAAAAGGTGTCTCTTTCTCTCCTTCTCCCAGCACAAGTAACGCATAAATAGTTTCACCATTACTTATGGACCTCTCAACCCATGTTTCACTTAGAAATAGGGCTTTATCACTTGTGTTTCCCTCCCCATTTACCCTAATACTAGGATGGACTTGACTTAAGGGTAAAGGGGATAAAGTATAGCTATGACCTTTAATGTTAAAGGAGTAGGTGTTGGTCTTTCCATGATGAATAACACTTTGTCAAACTGCCAAGGACTACCAAGTAACATATGACACGTATCCATAGGTAAAACATCACATGTACCTCATTTCCCTTTTTAAGCCATTGAAGTGAAAAGGTTCATGGGTGTTGTGATAGTAGGTAGTTTTAGTTTATCAATCAAATGGATAGAAACCATATTGGTACAACTACCTCCATCAACAAGCAAGGTACATACTTTACCTTTGATGGTACACCATGAGTGAAAGATATATTCTCTTTGGTTTTGCTCTTGGGATTCTTCCATGGTCTGCAAAATCCTTCTCAGTACAAACATCTCTCCTACATTAGGAAGTAGGACAGTAGTTTTTTCCTCTAATTCTTCCTCTTCCTCACTTGTTTCTAAGTGAATCAGGTCGATCTCCTCAATCTCTCTAATGGTAAGGGCTTTTCTGTTGGGACAGTCATCTTGAAAGTGACCATACCCATGGCATTTGAAGCACCTTTTGCCACCAAGTTTCTTAGGAAACTCTTTGACAATGCTTTTACCCTTGTGTTTGCTATAATCTTCTCTTAGAACAACTTAGGACTTAGAATGAACATAGGGCTTCGCTTGTGTCCTTGGCTGTGAGTAAGAACCAGATAATGTTCTGTTGTTCTTGAAATGTTTGTCAACCTTTATGGCCCGCTTACATATGTCCTCAAAGGACCAGTAAGGTTGTAATTGGACCATCTCAGCAATATTGGGATCAAGCCTTCTTAGAACCTAGCCATGGTATGCTCGGTTTCTTCCTCCAAGCCACTTTGGATTTGGAGTGGCTCAAACTCCCATATGTATTCTTCAATGTTCATGCGCCCTTGACTCAAGGAGGTGACCTTAAGATTAAGATCATGCTTATAATCATCAGGGAGAAATATCTTATGCAAGAATTTCTTCAGTTTGGACCAAGTTTTGATCTGGTACTTGCCTTCCTTGTTCCTCTACCTTTTGGTGTTTTCATACCAAAGAGAGGCACACTTTTTCAACTTGAGGATGACAATCTTAAATGGTTTCTCTTGAGAGTATTCCTTGATTTCAAAGAATCTCTCCAAAGCTTGAACCCACTCAATGTCAAGCTCTACGTTCAAGTTTCCTTCAAATTTAGGAGGGTCAAATTTCATGTCCCTCAGATCATCAGTGGGTTGCCTAGAGGGTCTCATTCTTCTCCTTAAGGACTCATCATCTTGGGAAGATTACTGAGTGGAAGGGGAATTGCCCCTTTGAAAACCACAATCTCTTCTCCTCCCTCCTTCGTGATCAGGCCTTAAGCTAGCTAAAACTTCTTCTGGCCTAGTGAAAATGGTGGCAACCTCTGTGGATAATGTTTGAAAGTTTTGTTGAAGTTTCTCCTACCTAACTTACGGGCTTGCTCAAGACTAAGTCCTCTAGGGACCTTAGGTTAGGGGGTATTACTTTCCTCCTTCCCAGGCATGGATTGGAATTTAGCATAGGCTATTTAAGGCGTTTAAGGTTCGTTTGTGGCTGGGTGTGTGTTTGGATGTGCAAGGTTCTTTGTAGCTATTGGAAATGTGGTTTTAAGAATAAGCGAAGATTGCAAATCAATAACATAGTAAGCAAAACTCACCCAGTTGAGCTCTAATACTGCTTTGATTTGTGAGCTTAAACAAACTTAAGCAATGTGATATATTTGCAATTTGATTCAAGCTTAGTTCTGGTTTAGTAATTGAGTTTGAACCAAAACAGAGGATATGAATGGGATAAAAGTAGTGCCAACACCCAAACTAAGTAAGGATTCCACCCTTCAAACTATAAAGGTTAAGCCACCAAATTCGGATTAAAGGAAAACATTTAATTAAGCAACCAACGGTTTGTTAAAGAGAGAATTTAAGAGAATTTTGTGTAAAAATAGGAAGCTAAGCTTTTATTCATGGATTCTTCCCTTGAATAAGCAGCCAATCAAGCTTATATATATGTCTCTAAGTTAACTAGTAAGTAGGTAGGCTCTTTGGGAACCTTAATCCAGCTTAGCTAGATTGAAAATACAAAATGAGCTTAGCCTAAGCTAATTACAAGTGTGAGTCTAGCTAATACATTCTGTTTAGGGTAAACTCAAGCTTGAACATGATTAATTAACTCTAAATAAGCCACTTGCACACGGAAGAGAGAGAAAAGGTGGGCTGCTGGCGTTACTTTGCGGCTACCCAATCTGAGAGCAAATGGTTGTCACACTTCATGCCAATTGGCCAATTTGCCTTCCAAAGTTGCAAAAGTGGCTATGATGATGTTTCTAAACATCCAAGGAGCCAAGGGAGCAGGCAGGCAGGTTACTAAACCCTCCCCATTAAGGAATAACATAGCAAAGTCAAAACAGCTTGTTTAGGTCTAATGAACCAGGATTACCACTGAAATGACTTGGTTCCCCAGGCTATACTTGACTTAGAATTGTTTCAATGCATGACTTATTTCCTTAGGATGTTAGTGAGCATCCTAAATAGAAAAATTAGCTCCATATCATGTTTAGGTGAAAGAACTAACCAGAAACTCAAACCGAATCTGAAATGAGCTCAAACTTCAACAATTGCAAAAATCTAGCTGAATAATCATGAAGCACTTGTCATGATTTGGATTTATTTTATACTTTAGGGTGCTGGTTATCATTATGAGCAATAATTCTGTCCCCAAATTAGGTTTTAGGTGGTGATCCCACCTTCTCTTTCAATATGGGCAGACTGGAACCATCACAGTATATCTTCACTGTTTTGGACCAATGTACCAAAATGCCTAAGACGTCAGCCAAAATTGAGCTTGCTAAGTGAAACTAGACATCTTACAGAGTCCTAAAAAAGTAGGACTTGTCCATGGGACATCTTAGAAACTACAAGGATCATGCCATCCAAAACCATGCTTAATTCTGGATTGGAACATGAGAACAAGGAGTGGATCCATTATGTCATTGCTTGCTTTCCTTGGTCTTCCTTGGCTTGATTAGCACCATGATCTTGATTTGGATTTAGGGAACTTTCTTAGATGCCTTGCTCTGCATCAAATCTGGACAGACAACTGAGGGTCAATATAATTCTTACTGATAGAAAAAGTCACCCAATTGAATACCTTGCTGATACTCGAGCAATGTATTGAATATAAAAATAGTTTTCTCAGATGTATATTTAGGAAGGTAGAAAAGAATCATATGCAAAGGGCTCTTGATTTAGCTAGACAGGTAATCCAACAAAGTATATAATGTATGCTATCTATCTATGTAGAATTGTTATATCACACAACCGGTTGCACTGAACCAGTTGTGCAATCGGATTTCAGCTCATTAAGAATGTTGTATAGCTCACTAAAATATATTACTGTACATCCATTTTCGTTCACTAAAAATACTGTATAGCTTACTAAAATATTTTAGTGAGCTAAGACACATTTTTAGTGAGCTAATAGATATTGTTAGTGAGTAGTCAGATTCAAACCAACGCGTCTTATATGCTTGAGTTTCGTTCAGTAAAAATATTATATATTTGACGAAAATGTGTTGTTGTACAAAAAAAGCTACTGGGTATCTGAAACTCACCAAATTATATCATAGTTAACTATATTATTTTTTTTAGTAAGCTATGGTATTTATTTAGTGAATTGTAATAGTTCTTTAGTGATTTAAGAAATATATTTGGTAATCAATATCATTAATTTAGTGAATAGTACTAATTATTCATAAGCCCAATAAAAAAAACAAAGTGAGCAAACATATAATACATAATTTTAGTGAGCACATATACATTCTTGTTCATATATTGACATATGATATTTTAGTAAGCTACATTGTGATTTTTGGTGAGGTATGGTATATGTTTAATAAGTAATACTTTATATTTATTTTAATGTGTTGTGATATATTTGTTGGTTAATTGAAATATAAGATTTCTTAAATGTGTAATAATGATATACTTGAAAAGTGTTCATTCAATTGTACTCCGACTTTTTACTGAGCTATTTATATTATATTTTGATGAGCTAAAATATACAATTACTGAGCAAATATTTGAAAAAAATTATATTTCACTGATTTCACTATGTTTTGGTGAGATATAATATACAGAGTTAGTTGTGAACACGAGTTTCAGCTCACCTAAAATATACCGCTATATGTCCATTTTCGCTCACTAAAAATACTGTATAGCTCACTAAATATTTTAGTGAGTTGAGATACATTTTTAATGAGTTAATAGATATTTTTAGTGAGTAGCTAGACTCAAACCAGCGCGTCCTATATAATCAAGTTTTGTTCAGTAAAAATACTATGTATCTTATGAAAATGTGTTGTTCTACAAAAAAAAAAAAAAATGTTATTGTGGATCTGAAACTCACTAAATTATATTATAATTATCTATATTATTCTTTCTTAGTGAGTTGTGATATTTATTTAGTGAGCTGTACTAGCTTTTTAGTGATTTAAGAAATATATTTGGTAATTAATATCATTAATTTAGTAAACAATACTAATTGTTCACAAGCAAAAAACAAAAGGAGTGAGCAAGCATATAATACATAAGTTTAGTGTGCACATACACATTCTTGTTCATATTTTGACATACGATTTTTTTAGTGAGCAATATTTTGACTTTTAATGAGCTATGATATACATTTAGTGAGCACTACTTTATACTTATTTTATAATGTGTTGTGATATGTTTGTCAGTTAACTGAAATATAAGATTCCTTAAGTGCATAATAAGACGTACTAGAAAAAGTTTCAGTCACTTGTACTCTGACTTTGTACTGAGTTACTTATATTATATTTTGATGGGCTAAAATATGTTTTATTGATTTTACTATATTTTTGGTGAGCTATGACATATATTTAATGAGCCATGATATATATTTAGTAAATTGGACTATATTTGGTGAGTTCGGATACATTTGTATTATTCTTACTAAGTATAATACAAGCGCTCTTATGTCATAATAAAAAAATACGTAAGTTATGACATAACTCTAGAACTTGAAAAAAATTATTTTCTAGTGTTATGTACTACTTATTTTAGTGAGCCATGCTATTTATTTGGAGTTATTGTAACACCCCCAGCCCATAGGGACAGAAGCGTTACGTTTTCCTAACTTCTTACTTAAATTCTGGGACGAAACGGGCAGAATTTCCCCAATAAACTGACCGTTTTCAGGCTAAAAGCCTTACAAAAAGATCCTTGTAATCAACGGAAGCGCAAAACATTAAAAGAAACTCAACGGCCACACGCCGGAGTTCATAACTCAACGAGCCACTCGCTTGGAGTACACCAACCAGATTAATTCATGAATAAAGAAGAAATGCAAGATACAACTCAACGGTTCACACAACCGGAGTATTGGGGTTTACATCCCAAATCATAATTATCTTTAATCAAAAGACATCTAACTGACCAGAAGGTTGGCTCATAAGGCCATACAGAGCGACTCATAAACAATATGCATTACATGAACTTAGAATACCTGTTTACAAACATTTCAAACGGAGAATACATAACGTGACTTCACTAAACACGTAAGATCTCTTCAATGGACACAAACTACACCTTGCAAGCATGAACGGATTCCATCTTGTCATAGCTGATTCAATCTTTTTCCTATTATAAAGAATACCTGGGAAAAGGGGGAAAAAGTAGTGGGATGAGCAACCACACGCTCAGTGAGTGTCCCCCAACCCCCTTAAAACCAAAACCATTGCAGGCAGTAATATCTTTAATAGTCACATAACACATATTCATACTATACTATCATATTAGGTGTCCTTAAAACCTTTAAAGGAGGATTGCTAAACAAAACTTCATCTTAACCACCCAAACATATTTTTAGGCCCCTCAATGACTAAGTTCCTTGAATAACAAGTAGTTAAGCACATAAGCAAGCATCGAGGGTTAAGCATAGGGGTCTTTCTTTTTATAATATAACTTCTTGGCATTTCATTCATATAATACACATGAGGCACACATAAACACGTATCAAGCATCTATGTATTATTAATCATCATATTAAGCCACATGTCACCCTCGTAGGCTATTCACATATCAACGTTCATTCTTTTAAGAGAGATGCCTTCATTCATGGAACTTTTAACATGCTATAACTTTCTTTCTCAATTCATGCCTTTTAAGTCAGACATGTTCGATATGGATAAGGATGAGGCCACATGATAGTAAAATCCACATTCAAACATGCTTGAGGGTCATTTCATTGCTCATTCATTAAAAGCTTTCTTTTCTTTCGTTGCAAACATTTTCTTTAGCTTTAAAGGAAGTTCCATTTCATTTTGGCGGTACAACGACCCTTATAAGATTTTCATACACCATTCCATATGGCCTCTTAGGGCCCATAAAAAGAACTTCCTTTCCTTTTTAATCGTTTAAAGTAGCAAGGGCCAATTGTTTTTCTTAACTTAGTACGAAAATACTTCTGGCATAAGATCATTACACGGTGCTGAGTGGGGTGAGATCTATTCTCGAACCCCATAGTGAGACCTAACGCTCACACATAAGCTCTTACTCCCGGGATGGCTATATAAACATATTGAACCATTACCCTCGTCAGGGTCTTCTAGGTTTCCTAGTACCAGGACGTAATCCCTAGGCAGCCATCATTCTTAACATAGTGTCCACAGGGACCATAGCATATTATCCTAGCCAAGGAAAGCGTATCAGCCATAACGGCTAATAATTTTTGTTGTGTCGTTTGGTAAAATCATTTAACATGTAACTCACTCCATTTCTAAAACTCTTTAGGGATTCCCCCGTTCGAGCGAGTTCACTTCCAAAACTGCATTCATTTAGTTAAAATAGGCCATCATACACTAATAACTATGGCTACTATCATTTCAAAACATGAAATCATTCTTTGAAAAACCCACCATGATGCACATAATGCAAGTTGAGAACATCGAAGGGAAGCGGGGTGCACATGCATCACATTCAAGCACTTCATAATCAATTCAACACAATGAGCCACACATGGCCTCGCAATCTACACGATTGCGGTTAATTCACAACCCAGTCTCCCTCCTCACTTGCACCGTACCACAAGACCTCGAACGCTCATAATTCTTTCCTCAAACCATCCAACTACCAACTCGGTTTTCCATTTTGCAATTTAACATTCTAGTCATCATAACATACTAAAAAGCGATAGGTAAACTTACGTAACTTACCCATGCTTAACTTACCCAGTAAGCAATTAGCAATTACTAGTGCGCTGCAACCAACGGTTATATCGTACACACATTTATACATATAGATACTCATACGATCTCAATTTAGTAAGCCAAGTTAAACTAACTAGGCATGAAACATGATTACATTCATATATTTCAGTTAAGGGACATAAACACGCTTAGTTTATCATTCAAATATTATTTCTAGAGCTGTTTCATAAGCATAATTAAATCAAATAGTCAAGTATCGATTCGAAGTTACATTTAACCCCATTCATGCCATTCAGTCTTAACATGAATCAATCTCTATTTAAACATAAAACAATTCACTTCGAAGTTTATACTTAGACATGAATTAACTAAATAGTCTCGAATCAAGACTAAACACGTTTATGTAACTTCGAGATTAATTCCTTTAACATGCGATAGCTAATCTACTCGATTCGAAGCTAAACACATTTCATTAACCTTGAAATTAGTTCATTTGCTTGCATCGGTTAATAAACTTGAATGGAAGCTAAACAAGTATAAACCACTTCGAATTAACATTTCAAGCATAATCCACCTAAATTGATTCGAATCGAAGCTAAACATATATAATTCGTTTCGAATTCAGAACTTAGGCGTAAATTAGCTATAAGTATTTGAATTAACGCTAAACGTATATAATTCGTTTCGAATTAAGAACTTAAGCATAAGTAAACTATATAGATTCGAATCGAAGCTAAGCACGTTAATATAACTTCGAATTTTAATTCTTTTTCACACGTTAACTAATTAACTTGAATCGATGCTAAACATATATAATTCAGTTCGAATTACAAATCTCAGGCATAAATTAACCAATGAATCGAACCTAAACATGTATAGCTCATTTCTTGACATTTCTAGCGAATTTAACGATTTCTAACATGACATACAACATCAATCTGCTAAAAACATTTCTGAAAATAGTAATAGCTTAGGAGGCGAGAAACACCCACCTGGATTCCAAGCAACGAACTCGTTCTAAGCGCTTTCATGCTCGATTTGGATGCTGAGGAGCCTCAATCCTTGACCCAAATAGTCCCAAATGCACGCCTAATAGCGGAGACCAAACCCTTGCTCGAATGCCTCGGTTGGACCGAACCTTAGTTCTTGAATTTGGGGTTTTTGCGTGGCTCGCGGTAGTCGCTGGACTCAAGCCCACCGAAGGCTCTCACCGTCGACCGCCGTTGTCACCGTCGCCAGCCAGACATGCCCCCCTTGTACTCTCTTTCTCAGTCTCTCGCTCCTCCACTCTACCTCTCGCTTTCCTCCAGAGCCACGGTCGTGGCTTGGCCGCGTCCCCGACGTCACCGTGGCTCATCGTCGGCCGGCCACCATCGCGCCGCCTGGCCGATCGACTCCCTCCTTCTCCTCTCTCTCTCTCTCTCTTCGATGTGGGGTGTCGGGGCTGGGGTCTCAATCCCCCCCGGTCGTGCGCCCGTGAAAGAGAAAGGGGCTTTGGCCCTCTTTTGTTCTTTTTTTTTTTTGATTGTTTCATAGTCGCTTGCCCAATCAACTAAAATTGTTTGTCTAATTTCTAATCTCGTACCTCACAACCTATCCCGAATCGATAATGCGACCCTTCGTCGATTATTCGATCTCAAAAAGGTCAAGGTTCAATTCAATAAACCACAAACTAATTCTAAGGTTGAAAACCTAATCGTTTTCAGGAAACGACTAAATAAATCGAATAACGACTAAATTGAATTATCGATATAATTTAAAGGCATAAATGACACGAATTGATTTTGAAATCAATAGTAGCAATAATAATATCCTTTTAATAAAAGTATAGCTCCCAAAAGCACATCAATTAATAATTTAACTCATACGGCTACTAAAAATACGATTTTAGAACGTAAAAAGGACATTTAATTAGCTTAACAGAAAACAAAAATGCGGGGTGTTACACTCTTCCCCCCTTAAAAGAATTTCGTCCTCGAAATTCAATATCTAAGTTCGGTCTTTCCTAGAATGCACACACATAACTAGGATCTACGCGATTGGTTTCCAAAAGGTCATTTTGAAGACATTACTTCTTTTAAATCGAAGGAAAATGGCTTATGGTATCCAGTCTCCTCTTCGCCAATCCTCTTCAAGCGTCTACTCACTCTATTTAGGCGCCGAGGGCAAATCGCATTGGAGAGGGGCAAATGAGTTGGCGTGAAAAACCATATTAAACTCGTTTTCGAAAGGGACAAGGACTTTGAATCGCCTGCGCACTACTCGTATCATGACAAGGAGCTCTATGCACATGCATCGCTATGGGTTGGCGTCCAAGGATATGACTTTAGGTCGCATCAAACAAGGGTCATAACAGTTAACCCTGAGACCCCTATGACACTCCAGAGTGGTAAGAACAATTCAAGCATCAGGTCAAATCACCTTGGCATAATGACATTACATGAAATCGATAACTTAATGTTTTCAAGCCAAGAATCACATGCAGCATGAATCAGTCCATCACACACACGGTACACTACTTACAAGAGGATAAATGTACAACCCATTAGTCATGCAAGGAATCAACTTGGGGAGTTAGACGACAGGGATGTCAGACAAGACTCAGCAATAGACTTGTACGTATCCACGCATTAATTGTTCATGGGAGGTTGATACATGGTTTCTTGGTTGTGGCGGGTTTAGCAAAGGATTCCTCATACCTAATGTTGCTCTTACATAACTCAACTATCGTTCCACAAGGGTTTAACTGCCAGGGTAAGGTGGCTTCCCAAGGCATTGCCACTTGGGGAATTTGCAATCTCATAGGGAAAACAGACTTTGAATTTAACCAACGCAATGCCGCTTCTTACAGGTTCTTACGAGCAAGTATGTGTGTACATACATGTAACTCGAGAAATGGTAGTGCTACTATGCCAAACGGTGTCGTATCTAGCTATAAGACAACTAGGTTGAAGGTAAGGCCAAACATGCTAAGCAAAGTATAGTAAGACAGCGTTGGTAGCATATATGATGGCTAGCAAAGCACTATCCAATGTTCTCTATGAAACCTACCATGTACACATAGAATTCAGCATGCAAGACTTGATGCAGCTAACTCAGTCATACTATGCCAGGATACTTAGTTATAGCCTGTCAGGGATTGTTTTATATACATCCATTCATATCCCTTTAAGTCACGCATTCAAGTATGGTCGCAAGTACGCTGGCATGTCATATGGTCTAGGCAAAGAAGGTATAGGGCCAATAAAAGCGAATGAAACCCCTATGGCCACAAGATCTTTTTGCTGGGCATATGAGTTTTTAGCCACTCAATCAAACATATGAAACATAGAGCTTAGGCATATAGGCAATGAGTAACTCCGCTACCATTACGAGTATCTTAACACATCATGTAAGGATACATACAAGGGTAAGCATTCGAATGCAAAGGCCACAATTACGTAATCATGTTATGAGGTATGCTCACAGTTGCTATGCTATCATTAGATAAGCACGGTTATATGAAGCAAACATTCACATAACTTGAATTATTTGGCCAACTCAGTGGCGCACTCAACTAGAAATAAATTTAAACACGTACCAAGTGGTTTATTTACTATACCTCTCGCTTATGAAACACACGAATAACCATACATGCCATTGCATATAACAATATAGGCTTCGAGACGTTTATGAAAACATAGCATGTTGTAAAACACAACGGTTCACAATAATGTTGTACAAGAGTCACCTAGGCCGGTATAAACGATAGCAATCCTCATTAGCATTCTAGGGCCAAAGGTATGCCTTGGGCTTGTCCAAAGTAACTAGAGACTAGCCATTAATCAGATAACAAGGGGTAAGAATAGTGGCGCTACTGGTCTTACGGGGTACGTCTATCTTACAGGTGATCATATGGGTCTTACTGTAGTTCGCTTACCTTAGTAGAGATCATTGCTATGTACAATTCCAAAGTCTGCTAGGTTCTTCCTCCCTTTTGATTTCTAGGTGTATTAGGTTCGTCCAAGCCAAAACATCGTCACCCCAATCACGGATAACAATCCATATAATAGAAAGCAAGTAATACACGAATTAGGTAACAATGGCAAGGAAGGAGGATGGTAGGTACACTTTACGCAATGTTTATTCACATCTTACCGCTAGCACATAGTTTTTCAAGCATGCGTACGAAAATATCCTTTAATTTCACTCAGGCAATTCTAAATTCACATCAGCAAGGTACCATTTAGTAGGATTATCAAGCATAGCAGCTAATTTCCAATCATTCCTTTCCTAGCTCAATACGAAGGACTCTATCAATGTACTCATCTTAGCACATACGCATCTACGAGTAACATTTGATAAACATAAGGGCGCGTATTTGCGAATCTAAATTGCCTCATCATCACTAACTAAGAGTTAATCTTTTGGTGTAAGAAAACTTGGCTCGGCTCTAACTCACTAATCAGAAGGCTTTAACCGGCAAGGTCCTTAGGTTTTCAAAAGGAAATAGTTTAACTGCTTCTACCTCTCTCTCTACCAACCTTTGAGTACGTCTGCTCACTCCATTATGGGGCTCGAGGAGCAAATCGTACTTCGGGGGCAAAGATGGGCTTAGAGTTAAGACTTTCCAGTCATTCAATTTCAAACCGTCAAGGAGTATAAGCAAATAAGCAAACAACATTCGATTGGGCTAATACTTAACTTATTCATGAGAAAACAAGTTACTCGGCTTACACCCTTAACAATTCGTTCATTCACTCGATTAGTGAGCTCACTCGAGCAGTATCTAGCTAGCTAAATACGCCAAGATTCACATTAAACGCACAAGTGTAGACCTAGTAGGCATATATCACATCATTATGAACGCGTTCCTATCGGACTATATGAATGCAAGACTCAGGTCGCGGCCTATGGTCGCAGGACCATGCTCTGATACCATCAATGTAACACCCCCAGCCCCTAGGGACAGAAGCGTTACATTTTCCTAACTTCTTACTTAAATTCTGGGACGAAACAGGCAGAATTTCCCCAATAAACTGACCGTTTCCAGGCTAAAAACCTTACAAAAAGATCCCTGTAATCAACGGAAGCGCAAAACATTAAAAGAAACTCAACGGCCACACGCCGGAGTTCATAACTCAATGAGCCACTCGCTTAGAGTACACCAACCAGATTAATTCATGAATAAAGAAGAAATGCAAGATACAACTCAACGGTTCACACAACCGGAGTATTGGGGTTTACATCCCAAATCATAACTATCTTTAATCAAAAGACATCTAACTGACTAGAAGGTTGGCTCATAAGGACATACAGAGCGACTCATAAACAATATGCATTACAAGAACTTAGAATACCTGTTTACAAACATTTCAAACGGAGAATACATAACGTGACTTCACTAAACACGTAAGATCTCTTCAATGGACACAAACTACACCTTGCAAGCATGAACGGATTCCATCTTGTCATAGCTGATTCAATCTTTTTCCTATTATAAAGAATACCTGGAGAAAAGGGGGGAAAAGTAGTAGGATGAGCAACCACACGCTCAGTGAGTGTCCCCCAACCCCCTTAAAACCAAAACCATTGCAGGCAGTAATATCTTTAATAGTCACATAACACATATTCATACTATACTATCATATTAGGTGTCCTTAAAACCTTTAAAGGAGGATTGCTAAACAAAACTTCATCTTAACCACCCAAACATATTTTTAGGCCCCTCAATGACTAAGTTCCTTGAATAACAAGTAGTTAAGCACATAAGCAAGCATCGAGGGTTAAGCATAGGGGTCTTTCTTTTTATAATATAACTTCTTGGCATTTCATTCATATAATACACATGAGGCACACATAAACACGTATCAAGCATCTATGTATTATTAATCATCATATTAAGCCACATGTCACCCTCGTAGGCTATTCACATATCAACGTTCATTCTTTTAAGAGAGATGCCTTCATTCATGGAACTTTTAACATGCTATAACTTTCTTTCTCAATTCATGCCTTTTAAGTCAGACATGTTCGATATGGATAAGGATGAGGCCACATGATAGTAAAATCCACATTCAAACATGCTTGAGGGTCATCTCATTGCTCATTCATTAAAAGTTTTCTTTTCTTTCGTTGCAAACATTTTCTTCAGCTTTAAAGGAAGTTCCATTTCATTTTGGCCGTACAACGACCCTTATAAGATTTTCATACATCATTCCATATGGCCTCTTAGGGCCCATAAAAAGAACTTCCTTTCCTTTTTAATCGTTTAAAGTGGCAAGGGCCAATTGCTTTTCTTAACTTAGTACGAAAATACTTCTGGCATAAGATCATTACACGGTGCTGAGTGGGTGAGATCTATTCTCGAACCCCATAGTGAGACCTAACGCTCACACATAAGCTCTTACTTCCGGGATGGCTACATAAACATATTGAACCATTACCCTCGTCAGGGTCTTCTAGGGTTTCCTAGTACCAGGACGTAATCCCTAGGCAGTCATCATTCTTAACATAGTGTCCACAGGGACCACAGCACATTATCTTAGCCAAGGAAAGCGAATCGGCCATAACGGCTAATAATTTTTGTTGTGTCGTTTGGTAAAATCATTTAACATGTAACTCACTCCATTTCTAAAACTCTTTAGGGATTCCCCCGTTCGAGCGAGTTCACTTCCAAAACTGCATTCATTTAGTTAAAATAGGCCATCATACACTAATAACTATGGCTACTATCATTTCAAAACATGAAATCATTCTTTGAAAAACCCACCATGATGCACATAATGCAAGTTGAGAACATCGAAGGGAAGAGGGGTGCACATGCATCACATTCAAGCACTTCATAATCAATTCAACACAATGAGCCACACATGGCCTTGCAATCCACACGATTGCGGTTAATTCACAACTCAGTCTCCCTCCTCACTTGCACCGTACCACAAGACCTCGAACGCTCATAATTCTTTCCTCAAACCATCCAACTACCAACTCGGTTTTCCATTTTGCAATTTAACATTCTAGTCATCATAACATACTGAAAAGCGATAGGTAAACTTACGTAACTTACCCATGCTTAACTTACCCAGTAAGCAATTCGCAATTACCAGTGCGCTGCAACCAACGGTTATATCGTACGCACATTTATACATATAGATACTCATACGATCTCAATTTAGTAAGCCAAGTTAAACTAACTAGGCATGAAGCATGATTACATTCATATATTTCAGTTAAGGGACATAAACACGCTTAGTTTATCATTCAAATATTATTTCTAGAGCTGTTTCATAAGCATAATTCAATCAAATAGTCAAGTATCGATTCGAAGTTACATTTAACCCCATTCATGCCATTCAGTCTTAATATGAATCAATCTCTATTTAAACATAAAACAATTCACTGCGAAGTTTATACTTAGACATGAATTAACTAAATAGTCTCGAATCAAGACTAAACACGTTTATGTAACTTCGAGATTAATTCCTTTAACATGCGATAGCTAATCTACTCGATTCAAAGCTAAACACATTTCATTAACCTTGAAATTAGTTCATTTGCTTGCATCGATTAATAAACTCGAATGGAAGCTAAACAAGTATAAACCACTTCGAATTAACATTTCAAGCATAATCCACCTAAAATGATTCGAATCGAAGCTAAACATATATAATTCGTTTCGAATTCAGAACTTAGGCGTAAATTAGCTATAAGCATTTGAATTAACGCTAAACGTATATAATTCGTTTCGAATTAAGAACTCAAGCATAAGTTAACTATATAGATTCGAATCGAAGCGAAGCACATTAATATAACTTCGAATTTTAATTCTTTTTCACAGTTAACTAATTAACTTGAATTGATGCTAAACATATATAATTCAGTTCGAATTACAAATCTCAGGCATAAATTAACCAATGAATCGAACCTAAACATGTATAGCTCATTTCTTGACATTTCTAGCGAATTTAACGATTTCTAACATGACATACAACATCAATCTGTTGAAAAACATTTCTGAAAGTAGTAATAGCTTAGGAGGCGAGAAACACCCACCTAGATTCCAAGCAACAAACTCGTTCTAAGCGCTTTCATGCTCGATTTGGATGCTGAGGAACCTCAATCCTTGACCCAAATAGTCCCAAATGCACGCCTAATAGCGGAGACCAAACCCTAGCTCGAATGCCTCGGTTGGACCGAACCTTAGTTCTTGAATTTGGGGTTTTTGCGTGGCTCGCGGTAGTCGCTGGACTCAAGCCCACCGAAGGCTCTCACCGTCGACCGCCGTTGTCACCGTCGCCAGCCAGACACGCCCCCCCTTGTACTCTCTTTCTCAGTCTCTCGCTCCTCCACTCTACCTCTCGCTTTCCGCCAGAGCCACGGTCGTGGCTTGGCCGCGTCCCTGACGTCGCCGTGGCTCGTCGTCGGCCGGCCACTGTCGCGCCTCCTGGCCGGTCGACTCCCTCCTTCTCTTCTCTCTCTCTCTCTTCGATGTGGGGTGTCGGGGCTGGGGTCTCAATCCCCCCCGGTCGTGCGCCCGTGAAAGAGAAAGGGGCTTTGGCCCTCTTTTGTTCTTTTGTTCTTTTTTTTTGATTGTTTCTTAGTCGCTTGCCTAATCTACTAAAATTGTCTGTCTAATTTCTAATCTCGTACCTCACAACCTATCCTGAATCGATAATGCGACCATTCGTCGATTATTCGATCTCAAAAACGCCAAGGTTCGATTCAATAAACCACAAACTAATTCTAAGGTTGAAAATCTAATCGTTTTCAGGAAACGACTAAATAAATCGAATAACGACTAAATTGAATTATCGATATAATTTAAAGGCATAAATGGCATGAATTAACTTTGAAATCAATAGTAGCAATAATAATACCCTTTTTAATAAAAGTATAGCTCCCAAAAGCACATCGATTAATAATTTAACTCATACGGCTACTAAAAATACGATTTTAGAACGTAAAAAGGACATTTAATTAGCTTAACGGAAAACAAAAATGCGGGGTTATGCTATTTATTTAGTGAGTTGTGACAAACATTTAGTGAGCTATAAAATATATTTGGTATTCAATATGATTTAGTGAGCAATGCTAAGTATTCACAGTAAAAAAAAAAAAGAGTAAACGAATAATATAATATACAATTTTGGTGAGTACATACACATTTTTGTTCTTGTATTGAGGTATGATATCTCTTTAGTGAGTTGCACCACAACTTTGGTGAGGTATGTGGTACATGTTTAATGAGCAATACTTTATATTTATAATCTAATGGGTTCTTGCTGCTACTATTGCTATTACTATGTTTATACATAAATAAATGGAGTTTAAAATTTTAAATTAATTTTAATTACAAAAATTTATAAGAAAAGAGCAAACTTTCTTGACTAGAATATAAGCAAAGGAAATGACGTGTAAATAAATAATTTAATTAGATAGGCTAAATGATTTTTTTTAGAAACAAAGAAGTCGAAAAAGTAGAAAACAACACTTATAGGCAGTTTGATTCAAACCCTCGACCTTTTGTGTGAAAAGATAAATTCCCTACCAATACAACATTCGCATTTGTTACTAAAGCTTGGCGCGAATTAATTATATAACGAAAAAAAGACCAGGTGGATATAGTTTTTATCAACCCGTTTGTATGTAATAATTTGCGATCTACATATGATCTAATAGACAAAAAAAAAAAAGACAATAGTTTTTCATGTGTCCGAGGAGCACATGCTCTCATTGCGCACGTGTATATATTCTTCACGCGTGTATTTGTCTTATATTAATTTTTTAATATATATTTACTGATGTAACTGTTGAGAGTATGTACTCCCAAAAGTATGATATACAATGATAATAACTTCCACTGTAAATACAGCTTTCATAAGAATTGAGAAGATTCAAATATTCGCAGTCTTATCTCCTATACATAACTATATATAAAAAGCCATTTTTAATAGATCCAAATAAAAAATTTTAAGAATATGATACACATACTGCAGCCCGTTTTTTTCGTGGGTAAATTGGGTAGATAAAAGGATGAAGTAGGTTGAAGTAGGTTGAGATGGGTTGAGATGGGTTGAAATTGGTATTTTTTTTGAGGTGGGTTGAATATGTTGAAGTAGGTTGAAGTGGGTTGTTGTAGGTTGAAGTGAGTTGAAGTTAGCATATTTTTTATGTGGTGGATTGAAGTAGGTTAAAATGATGAGAATGTAATTAATGTGTGATAATTTATGAAGTTATCAACATTTTGTGGAATTTTTGTTTATTCTTTTTATTTTTTATTTTTTATTTTTTATTTCTTATTTTTATTTCTCATTTCTCATTTCTCATTTTTTATTTTTTATTTTTTATTTTCTATTTTCTATTTTTTTATTTTTTATTTTTTTGGAATTTTTTGTAGCTTTTGTTTGGAATAAAACTAAAAAGATAAAAAAGTAAAAAATAAATACAAAATATTAAAAAACACAAAAATACAAAAATAAAAAATAAAAAATAAAAAATGAAATATAAAAAATAAAAAATAAAAAATAAAAAATATAAAAAGTTAAAAAATTTAAAAATTAAAAATTAAAAATAAAAATTAAATACAAAAATAAAAATAAAATTAAAAAATAAAAAATTTAAAAAATTAAATACAAAAAATTAAAAATAAAATTAAAAAATTAAAAATAAAAAAATAAAAAATAAAAAACAAAAAATAAAAAATAAAAAATTAAATACAAAAAATTAAAAATTGAAAAATTAAAAATTAAAAATTTAAAAATTTAAAAATAAAAAATGAAAAAAATAGAAAAATACAAAAATAAAACAATTCCAAAGCACGATAATTTACAAAAAAGTAGTATAGTGAACTTTTTAGTGCAAGAATAATTAAATCTCACATGATAATTTACAAATTATTAAAATTATGAAGGAGGTGGGTTGAATTTAGTTGAAGTAGGTTGAAATAAGTTGATGTAGGTTGAAGTGGATTGAAGTTGGTATTTTTTTTAAGTGGATTAAAGTAGGTTGAATAGATTAAAGTGGATTAAAGTGAATTGAAGTGAATTAAAGTTGATAAATTATAATTAACCTAAAAAAAACAGAGCCTGCATAATCGCAATCCACATGCCTCTTTCTCGCTGTCGTCCTCAATTCTGCCGCGTCATACCTTTCCCAAGTTTGGCCCTTTTTCCTCCACCCGAATATTCCAATTCCAATTCCAATTCCAATTCCAATTTCTCGCACACTGAATAAAACCCTTGCTTTTCCTCGACGCACATTTAAAAAAAAAGAGAAATTTAATTGAAATTAAAAACAAAGAAGAACGAAGAAAGCCTTGTTTGTGTTGGCGTAGCCGTGTATTTCCTTTTGTTTTCATATATGTCATATATACTATAAATTCAGGAGCGCAGCCGTCTTCGCCTCTCTTTCGTACCACCTCTTCTTCTCTTTCTAGAGAGAGAAAATCTCTTTCCGTCTCCTTTCCAACTCCGTCAATCAATCTTCATCTCGTTTTAATTTTAATGGCTATTTTTTGCTCTGGAACAATCTCGATTAGTTCCTCTATTTTGCGCCGGCCTCATTCAAGCAGCAAAGCTGTCAATCTCTTGTCGTTCTTCTTCAATTCTTTTGATTCTAGCCACTTTTCCAGCTTTTCCTGTCAGTTTTGTACTAGTTTCTGACACGCATAATCAGCCCCCACCGTCGCCGCCGAAGAAGAATCCATCCGTCATCAATGGGAAAGCGTATGCCTTTTTGTAACCCTGATTTCTACTTTGAATTAACTTTGGGCTTTTAGTTCGAGCTGAATCTGACGTGGGTTTTTTATTATTGATTTATTTGTTTGGGTCTTTGTTTTGATTGGATTTACAGGTAGTTCGAAGAAGAATTCGGCGGCAATGCTGGATAATAGCGATGATACGGCTAGTATTAGCTCCACGTCGTCCATTCGTTCTGATCTGGTTCCTGTTGGGGTTGCTGCCGATTTAGAAAAGGATGGCTTGCTGGATCAATCCCTTGACGCTTTATATGAGAAAAGGTAAGTCCCTTATATTGCCTCCGGTTTTTTTAATTTTTTTTGGTTTTGTTTATTTTGAATGGATTTTAGAATCCTTACGAGGTGCTAATTTTGTGTTGTTCATGGTATTCTCCTTAATATAAGCTTGAGTTTCCGCAATTTTTTTTTGTTTTTTGTTTTTTGATTGTTTAAATGCCCTTCTCGAGTGTTTGTGATCGACTCATTGATATGTTTTAACCCGTGCTTTCCTTTTATAACAAAGGAGTTCCACGAGGGAGAAGGCTTTGGAATCTATTATTGAGGCATTTAGCACCAACTTGCAGCATGAATTTATCAACAAGAAGTAAGTTATCCAATGATTGCCTGCTGTAGTAAAGTATGGTATATGTGCTTGTAGCCTATGGTAATAGTCTTAAGCCTTTCTTTTCATAACTGTGGCTTAAGAATTGTTGATGAGCACATTCTAGAGTGCAAGCAGAATTTTCTGCCCACCTGATTCAGCTCCCCTTGGTGTGATGCTTTCTATAAGAAAGTAAACAGCTTAGAAATAGAAAATGTCGTGAATTTCATGTGTTTGCGATGCTTGGGGTTACAATTATGTAATGTTTGGTCAGATGTAATCAAGTTTGTAATGCAAATAAGTTTGTAATTGTGTTTTCACTACTTTGTTCGATTGTATGAGAGTATTGCAATAAGATAATTATTTTGTAATTATGATTATCACAAACTAAGTAATCACGATTGCATTGCAAAGTTGATTGCATTACATTATCATTATATTACATGTAACCAAAGATCATATAAGTGTGTCTCAAGCTTGAAATTGATTGGAGAATTGGATCTTTTGGGTTCTTCACAGAGTAATTTGCTTTTTGTAGTCATTTTTGGCTTGTGGCCGGGCAGTGTTGATAGGTATTAGTGCGTTCTTTGGATGGCTTTTGATGCTGTTTTTCATAGTGCTCTTTGCTTATGCAATTTGTTTTTGTTTTTGTCAGATTTGCTACCTTGCTTCATCAGTGCCTGAATTCTATCAAGAAAGGCTCAGCAAAAGAGATATCTTTGGCATCTCGTGTCATTGGTTAGTCCTATTGATGCAGGATAAGGACAAAGGAGAATTAAGAAGATATGGATATATCTTAATATTAGCATATGTGAAGTATTTTTATAATTTATTATCTTTGTAGGTTATCTTTTAGGATAAAATCTTATCGTTTTATCTCTTAGATTATTTTTAGTTATCGTAATCTTATCGTAATCTTCGGATATATTTTCTATTCCTTTTCCAGTTGTATTGATTCCTATATAAACCCCCTCGTGCATTGGGGAAATAGACACTTGAATGAATTGAATTATTGAGTTTTCAGAAGTTCTTGTGTTATTTTCTAGGTGTGGGAATTGCTCTTAGAGCGTCCTACATCAAATTGGTATCAGAGCTTTTGATCCTAGTCGCTGCGAAACCGTTTCTCACTCAAGATTTTCTGTTTTGGCTTCCCTTTGATTTCCCTTTTCCTTTTTCCCTTACGTTTAAAAAAAAAAAAAAAACAGCAAACCTAGAACCTAAACCGTGGCTGCTGTCTTTGGTCTTGCCACCCAGAGACGGCCGACCACCATCGCCGATCACCACCCAGCACACGACCCTCTGAGTCGACGACCACCACACACCCACCAACCTCAGCCGCCAGTCGGAACCCTAGACACCCAAATTTGAACCCTGATTCTTGAATTTCCCTAGATACCCGAAACCCTAGATCCCAAATTCACATTCGATCCCTCAGATTCATTCAAAATTGATTTCATTCCTGCAGTACCCACTAAATTTCATTCAAAAGCCCTAAAACAATTGAGGTAAATTGCAACAATTCATGCTTCAATTGTTGGCTCATCAACCCGCTAAACCCTAGGTCGCGAACTGGCATTTTGCTTGCAAATTGAAGGCCGTTAAGCATTCGATACTTGATAGAGAGGGCCGAAACCCTATTGGCTGTGCTTTGCGCCCACCGCCGGCCCCTCCTCTCGGTGGAAAACGCCTGGCAAGCCCGCTTCCAACCGCAGGCCTTGAGTGTGTCGCTGTGCTGCTCATTGCTAGTTGCTAATTGCTATTCGTGGCCAATGCTAGCAAATAGCTCTAGCTTGCTGCAGCTGGAATCTCCTTCGTGGTGTCTCGTAGCTGCTGGCCCTGCCACTGTATCGCTATCTCCATCAATTCTCAATTCAATTTTGTCGTTACTGTTCGACCCTTTGTTTCTTTTTCAATGTTGTTGTTGTTAGAAGGCGCTTATTGATGCCATTGCAACCATGACTTGGTGTGAAAAACATCACCGAGCCTTGTTTGTGATAATTCATGATAAAACGCTTCCGGTTACGACAAATGTTTTGCACCAAGTTTTCTCTCCTTACGGAGATGTAGAAAAGATTTCCAGATTTCAAACAAGGGATGATTTTCATGCTCGAGTGAATTTCTACACTTACCAGGGTGCTGTCCATACTTTTTGCAAACTTCAAGGTCGCCAGATTTACGATGGTTGTTGTGAGTTAGATCTTTACTTTGCTAGTGAATTCATTTGTGGTTGTAAGCCCTATATTTCTCAATATATGTGGGATCATGAACTTCCTAGAGCTCCTTTGATTCCTTCAAAGCTTCTCACTGGAGATTATAGGGTTTCATCTCTAAGATCTTCCAGGCAAGAACCGACTTCTTATTTGCATGAGACAGATCCAATCTATTATGATGCATATGATAGGGGACTTATCATTGACAACAAGAAAGAAGAGACTTTAGAAAATGAAAATATGGAAACAGATGTCCAAGCCATGAAGTATCGTCAACTTCTAGATATCGAGGCAAATGATGTTAACAATAGCATCCTCGATTCTATGAATCAAGAAGTGCAAGTTGAGGACTGTGAGCCATATGCAAATGAAGTCCACAGTGAAGGAATGTTCATTCTATATAGCAATGTGGATGTTTTTACTGAGGCACCTAATGAGGAGTATGTCCAACCACTAATACAAGTGCATGAAGAATCAATGATAATAGCAAACAACTCTTTTATTATACCCCATGAATATTCAATGGACATTCAAAAATCTGAACGCATGCAAAGAAAATTCGAGATGGGCCAAGCAGTCGGTATACATATTGATGCTGAATTTATAATCCCTGATGGTGCTTTCATGGACAATAGTCTACATTCGATGTCAAGACTTGAAAGTGAGCATATTGATTTGTTCATCCCTAATGAACTTCTAGTCGACAAGAAGCTACATTTGTTGATTGCATTGCTACTTTTCTTGGAGAAGTTGAAAGCTCTACAGTTTTTCCATTTGCAGAGTGCAGTGAAGTTGTTTCTTTACTTGGATTCCTTCCTTCTACCGCTGTACAAAACTCGAGGACGAGTTTTTTCCAACCAGGAGAGAATGATGCAGGATAAGGACAAAGGAGAATTAAGAAGATATGGATATATCTTAATATTAGCATATGTGAAGTATTTTTATAATTTATTATCTTTGTAGGTTATCTTTTAGGATAAAATCTTATCGTTTTATCTCTTAGATTATTTTTAGTTATCGTAATCTTATCGTAATCTTCGGATATATTTTCTATTCCTTTTCCAGTTGTATTGATTCCTATATAAACCCCCTCGTGCATTGGGGAAATAGACACTTGAATGAATTTAATTATTGAGTTTTCAAAAGTTCTTGTGTTATTTTCTAGGTGTGGGAATTGCTCTTAGAGCGTCCTACATCACCTATCTGCTTACAGGCTATTTATATCTTGGCCTTAAACCATATATGTTAAGTGGAAGAATCCTTATATTCCCTGTTTTGTTGAAAATTGTCGAGCAGGTTTATTGGCTTTAACGACTGGCTGCGGTGATAATGCCCGCGAAATACTGGAAGAGTCGGTCCCTTCGATATCACATGCTCTCAGGTCAAGGTCTGAATCTTCAAAGAGTGTTTCGGTGAGTTTGTTTCTGTAGCTTGATGTTTCTGTTTAACTCTTATGGTCATGCTCCAAATGTACTGATATTTTGTACGTCGGGATTTATGACCTGCAGTTGTTAGAGTGTTTGGCTGTCATCACTTTCATTGGCGGGGAAGACCCAGAGGAAACACATCGATCAATGCAAATAATGTGGCAAGTTGTTCATCCAAAATTGGGTACAAATGTATGTGTAGTAGTCATGAATTTTTATTTTTCTCGTCAAGGTCTAGTAAAGGCTGAAAATTTTGTTTTTGCATTCTGTTTGTGCCATTGTTTAGTTCTCAGTCAGGACTGCATGGTTGTTATGTGGTTGGCCATTGAATGTATTTGCTGTTATCTGGAGTCATGCTTATGATGGCTAAAACTATTCATTCATTTGTTACCTTTTGTCCTTTTCCTGCTGCAGGTCTGCGGGAATATTTTTTTGGGGTGGGGGGGGGGTGTGATTTTGGGAATGATGAATAGAATCCGATGCTTCCTATTATGTTTGGAGCTGATATGTAGTTTTTTTGCCTTCAGGTAGTGGCGAGCAAACCTTCCCCAGCTGTTATTACAGCCATGGTATCAGCTTGGTCATTTCTTCTCACTACAGCAGACTCATTGAGTCTAAGTTTTAACGATTGGCAAGAGTATGTTCACCTCTCTGGTTTTAAACATCTTATGAAGCAATGCAGCCTAAACACTGAAGTTTAATATTTTTTGTCCTTTCGATAGTTTTAACCATTCTTGTCAGGAACTCGCAATTAACGCCATTATCTGACATGTTTTGTAGTAAAAACTGGTAAAAAATTTGGTGTATTCTTTGGTTTTGGAGCAGCCATTTGCTATATACAAATATATTCATTGCTGCACAGAAACATAACCATTATCTCAGATGTGGGACGGAACGGAAGTGTTTGGTTCCATGGATTGTTGATATTTGGCTTGTTGACTGGTAGTTTAGAGATGTAAGATAAGTGAGGCATTTTCTAGGTATGTGACATAGAAGGGAGATATGTAAGGGGACACAATTTTCCACACAAGCTGATGTCAGTGCCTTGTTAACTACTTTGGGTTTACAAGCTCAGTTGTTAGGTTAGTCTCTAATTTTCTTCTTGTGATGTAGATCTATTTCCTACTTGTCCACTCTTCTAGACAAGGATGATCGGTCTGTACGTATGGCAGCTGGTGAAGCACTTGCTGTGATATTTGAGGTTGGAGAATTTGAGAGGTTTGCTGGTGAAGAAGGGGATTCTAGTGACACTGCAAGGGAAGGATATTTGCATTTGAAGGGATTGAAAGGCAAGGTCTTGAAGCAAGTCAGGGACCTTGCCTCTGAGGCTGGTGGCAAAGGCGCTGCTAAGAAGGATCTCAATAGCCAAAGGAACTTGTTCAGAGATCTTTTGGATTTTTTGGAGGTATTGCTTCATATCCCTTTGTTGTTGGGTTCTTTTTTGTGCTTGTTTCTTCTGTAATGGGCTAACATTCTTTACGGTATTAGGATGGTTATTCTCCTGAGACATCAATGAAAATTGGTGGAGAGTCATTGACAACATCGTCTTGGTCGCAACTGATGCAGGTTTGCATTCTCCGTGTGTGTTTTATGTAGACTCTTCTATGTTTGTCGTGCTTTCATTGTAACTAATTGGTCCCATTTTGATTTTGCACAGCTCAACTTCCTGAAGCATTTTCTTCAGGGAGGATTTGTCAAGCACATGCAGGTAGGTTCCTCTAGCACGACTTCTGTGCTATATATTTTTTACTGAAGATCTTGCGTTCTCCTCTGTTGACCGATCATTTGGTTATTTACAATCCAGGAAAATGAATTTCTGCATGATTTACTTGGATTTACACCAAAGAAGAAGATGAATTTTGGCAATGAGGATCACTCATTTAATAAACATGGTGTGAAGGTAGGCCAATTTTTAGGTTTTATTATGTTTGAGATTTGAGCTTTCATGCCTTTTACATTTCTTTTGATTTTTGTGTTGATCATATGTATGCATTCTTTATCTACTCACATGCTTAGTTGTTGAGGCGCACCATGCCTAGGCGTGAGGCGCACACCTCGTCGCCTCAAACCACCTCAGGTGCGGCGACCCCATAAAGCCCACTGAGGTGTGCACCTCAAGCTTGCCTCAAGCAAGGCATGAGGGCTTTTGTGCCTCATGGAGCTCCCAAAATGAAGTTCATTGTGTACAGCAAGGAATGTGGATCAGACAATAAAAACAAAAGAATTTCCCCAAATTGAAACTTACCATAGTTATAGAATCTGATTTCGACCGAGATCCCTTGAATAATTGCATAGAATACTCCGCATTCAACCTTAAATTGAAGAACCCTAAACCTTGGAACCCTCATTTTCAAAGTAAGGGGGTTCTGCTCTAACTCAAGGCTTGAATGGTGTTCCATTAGTGATGGAGAAGGCCGGCCCTGCTTTCTTGTGCATCTCTGGCGGCTGTCCTCCAATGACCAGTGATCTGCTCCGGTGGGGGGTGAAATTATTAAATGGGGACTGGGGCAGGGTGTATTATCAAAGGGGTGACTCCCCCTCTTTTATCTTCTTTTTAAGTTACGTAATCATTAATGTGGGAAAGAATCTGATCTCATATATATGTAGAGAAAAACATTGCCAACATTAATCTTTGAAGGATTAAAAGTTAATTTCATTAAGACTCTTCATTTTTGGAATAAAGGAAGTTTTGCATGTCAGCTTTTGATGGGGCTGATCTTGTGGATAGCTTGCATATTGGTTGTATGTGATTTGTAGGATGCTCTTTTGCCATGCATCCCTTCATCCTTTTATATAATACATATTTTTCCATATAAAAAAAAAGAAGAAAAATGTTGTCAAATATTTCTTTCCTCATTAATTTTTTTTCAGCCTCCCTTACATAGTGTGATTCTTCTTATATAATGAACCCTAATTAAAATACTTTGTTTTATGATATCGTTCCTGTTGAATAATCATCTAACTTATTTGTAAGAAAATATGGTTTGGGAATGATTTTCAAGCATTTTGAGTAAAACCGTGCATGGCATTCTAGAAGCCCGAGCCTTGGGCCTTGGGACCTTCTGCTCCTCGGTGCGCCTCTCAGTTTTTTAAACTAAGTTCACGTGATACCTGGGGTTTGTTTTAACTAAAATCTAAAATGATTTGTAATTGGAGATGGATGATGCCATGGATTTTTATGGCCATTTGTATTCGGATATCTGAGAGGACCTAGTATAGGCATGTATATGCAAAGTATTTGGAACCCTTGACTAGCGACCGAGTGCTTATGTGTGCTTGTGGTGGGATATATGACAGTATACATGCAACGTTGTGTGGGACATTTAACAGTTTATGCTGAAATATTTCCTCTGGGTTATGGTGCTCAACCGAGGACACATAATTTGCCTAGGGACTACTGCTAGGACTTGATGAGCAGTTGCTTGCAGTCCTTTGTGTGAATGATGATTGACAATAAATCTCCCTGGCGTACTTTGAACATTGTTTGTGTAGAGTGCATGCAATGTGTTTATTTGAGGATTGTGTGGGTTTATATTCATATTTCTGCATTTTGTATTTTAGAACTAGGGTTGTACCATTGTAATGTGAGGGTGTAAGCTAACTTTTTCCTTGTCAGTGTAATTTTCTGATGAAATTTCATCTTTAAAAGGTTGGATTAACATCCAAGTTCTAGATTGACATAAAGAACCCTTATATTACTTCTAGGATCAAGTTAATGACATTCTTTTTAGTCTTTATATTTAAATTGCTTAGTCGTCTGTTTTGTTTTGGTGTTGAAAGTATTTATGACTTGATGTGTATGCGTGGATGTAGTACGGTGCATAGGTTTGGCTATATATTTATTGTTCTTATGAATAGACAATAGTGTAATTGTACACCTCTAGGAAAAGCATATAAAATGAATGGATGCTGTCTCCACATGTCAAACATCATGAAGCTGGAACAATTTCAAGTATGTTTACCATTTTCTTATTATGTAGGGGTTGATTTATTCTGTGTATTATCATCTTCTCTGCATCTGTTAATTTCTGTCCCCACGATCTTGACACCTACAATCTATTTAGTCTCTTGGTTGTTCCCTTCCATGCTTATACACTTTGTGTGTAAATATTAACTTTTGTCGACTTTATCTTGAATGTGTGGCTTTGATCCAGTGCTTTCTTTTCATTCCTTCCCCCCCCCCCTATATATTGAGAAATATAGGGCTTACAACCACAAATGAATTCACTAGCAAAGTAAAGATCTAACTCACAACAACCATCGTAAATCTGGCGACCTTGAAGTTTGCAAAAAGTATGGACAGCACCCTGGTAAGTGTAGAAATTCACTCGAGCATGAAAATCATCCCTTGTTTGAAATCTGGAAATCTTTTCTACATCTCCGTAAGGTCGCCAAATTCTTTTGTTTTTATTGTCTGATCCACATTCCTTGCTGTACACAATGAAGGGTGTGTGTGGCATCCCAAGACCCTTAGATCTGGTTCTTATTTCTTGTTGGCCTATATCTTCTCTTTTCTTTTTTTAATATGCTATTGGACTATAAATCCTTTTTTGGTACTTAAAAAAAGTGAGGGAAAAAGAAACCCAAAATAGCCACCTCTCATCCCCATCCACGCCCTTTTGTGCTGGCTCTGCCATAGCCAGCAGAGCCAGCTCTAGAGCAAAATTATATGATTACATGAGAGCTTTAGTAAGAAATTTGTGTTGACAATGGTTTTTAACATATTTACCCTTATATATTAATGCTTGGCTTGTTTATGATAAACGGCATCTGTAATTACTTTATCATTGGTATGGTTTAATCTGAAGTGTAAAATATTTGGTCTAATTTTATATTGATGTGTGTCTCTCAAACATAGCCTTCCTCTTTATGTACGCTGATTGGATCACATAGCAATTTCTTCAGGTGATAAGTTGCCTTTAAGAAATTTTGATCTTAGTCATCCAGTATCAGCTGGATGAAAAATCTCACTTCTACACCCTTTCGTACGTACATACCTCCCTAGCCATCTGGCTCTTCACCTACCATGTGTAGTGGGTGGGTCTAGAAACTTATATATGTTGGTTTCCCACTTTTAAGTTCCTACTGTTTGATAACATATTAATGTTGATTTACTTGCAAGTGTCCTGCTTAAAAATGTATTTTTAAAGATTTTTGCGTGGAATTTTTATTTTGTTTCCCCAAATTAACTAAGTCATGCACTCATACTCCTGCGCATCTTACTCACCAGTAGCATTGATGTTCTCAGCCGAGTCAGCCGTCTGCCCCCCTTATCCCAGGCGTGGCGACTGCATTCCCATCAGCGGTTTGCCCTGAGTGACCTACCCTTCAGCAAATTAACTGGCCCCCAACGACCTGGGACCAGTCTTGTCTTTATTAGTCTGTCTTACCTAGCTTCTGTCCATGTCTCTTCGCCTTCTAGATTTCTCCCTATAGCGCCATAAATGCTGGAGATGATCAGATGACATTGTTATTTAAATTTACCTTCAGAAATCTCACTTCTACACCCTTTTGTACGTACATACCTCCCTAACCATCTGGCGCCTCACCTACCACGTGTAGTGGGTGGGTCTAGAAACTTATGTACGTTGGTTTCCCACTTTTAAGTTCCTACTGTTTGATAACATATTAATATTGATTTACTTGCAAGTATCCTGCTTAAAAATGTATTTTTGATTGCATGGAATTTTTATTTTGTTTCCCCAAATTAACCATGTCATACTCCTGCGCATCTTACTCACCAGTAGCATTGATGCTCTCAGCCGAGTCAGCCGTCTGCCTGCCTTATCCCAGGCATGGCGACTGCATTCCCATCTGTCTTTTCTTCATTAGTGTGTCTTACCTAGGTTCTGTCCATGTCTCTTCGCCTTCTAGATTTCTCCCTATAGCGCCATAAATACTGGAGATGATCAGATGACATTGTTATTTAAATTTACCTTCAGAAATTTAAATGTCCTCCATTTGAGTAGGGTTCACTGTGCCCTGAGTTAGATGCTTTGGGTTTCAGGTTTTCATTGTTCAATCCCCAGCCAGACTGGTCATATGTTTGGTGAGTCAATCAATGTTTGGTGATTTGCTAGCTAGTAAAGTGATTAATGTCTAGTGAGAGCGGATTGAGAGCCGCGAACAAGTTAGATGGGCCAACACCATTGGAGGTAGTAAAGCTAGGTATTTTGCTCTAGAGCTGGCTCTGCTGGCTATGGCAGAGCCAGCACAAAAGGGCGTGGATGGGGATGAGAGGTGGCTATTTTGGGTTTCTTTTTCCCTCACTTTTTTTAAGTACCAAAAAAGGATTTATAGTCCAATAGCATATTAAAAAAAGAAAAGAGAAGATATAGGCCAACAAGAAATAAGAACCAGATCTAAGGGTCTTGGGATGCCACACACACCCATGATCATATGTATATTTGCATGTTCAGTTGCTTGCTTCACACCCTCTCTAATAGTTGGTTCTTTCTCCAGCCGAGGATTTCAAATTTGCAATAACATGATCATGTGCATACACTCCCTATCCTTTAGTAATCTAGAAGATGTGATTGACTTTGGTCATATTAACTCGGAATATGCTGTGCAGTGGTCAAGGTTCTTGGTTTATAGCGCATGTCATTCATATTAGTAAGAATGACATGTAGTTGAGATTCCTTGGCCCACAAGACTCTTAGCTAGACCTGTCATTCCGGTGGGTGGGTTAAATATGGGTGCTATGTATTTGGATTTGCCTAAAATGCAGATTGAGTGTATTCTACGTTCGGGTAAAATACAGGGGGGCGTATTTCGGTTTTACGGATTTCGGGTCAACCTAAGGGGTTTGGAGTACCTTTTTAGTGAATTTTTTTGGTCAAAATCAAAATTTCAACATATTTATTACTTAAATTTCTTTGTATTTAATAAATAAGCATTGTAATTATAATTTCTTAAAAGAATATAAAAAATATTCAAAATTTTCAATATGATATATGAATGTTATGTATGGGTGGACAATAAGTCACGTTTGGATGGGTTGATCTGTATATAAAAATATTAATAATAGGTCGGATCATTCATGGGTCGGCCCATGTAAAGCATGTTAAAGGGTCGATCGGTTCCTCCCGTTAGTAATCCATTTAATAACTCGATGTTTTGTTAATTAACATACCATTACATACTTATGTATGCTTCATTAGTGGGTCGAGCCTAACACGACTACAAATTGGTCCTTTATCTAGCACTAATATCAAGTTTGAGACCAATTAGAAGGAAACCAAGCAAAAGAATTGTAGATGCACAAAATATTACAATTATCTATTAATTCTAAAATCAAAATGTTAGATTATTATAGAATAATATTATTTAAAATGCAATGAGACGTATTTATTTAACTAAGAAGATAATAGTATGACTTGCATGTTTAATACTTGTCTTGTTTTAAATTGATTTCTTTAAGACTAGATAATTACTCCATGTTTATTTAAAATTGTTCAATTTATAAGTTATAAATGATATTATTTTATGGGAATGAATTTGAAAGAAAACGGGTAACATCGTCTGGTTTGCGAAGGGATGCGATAATTGTATAATGTTTCTCTAAATTATTTGTTATATGAAAATACTATTATTGTTAAGGGGAAATTAAAGAAAAATGAAAAATAAAGATATAATATTTGGGTTGAGCAGGCGGGTGCGGGTTCGGGTTCGGGTTCGGGTTCGGGTTCGAACAAAAAAATTTGTGAGTTTTTCGGGTCTAGGTAGAGAAACTCGTATTCAAAATCCAAAATTTTCGGGCGGTTTCAGGACAAATTTTTGGATTGGGTTAAGTTTTTGCCAGGCTTACTGCTAGTATTCTAATTATTACCTGTGATTGTTATAGAGGCTGTACAAGTCACCAAACTCTGCGGTCGCCAAGGCACGAACGCAGTACATGAACAAGCAGCGGATGATGTTACAGGTATGGTTTTCCTCTGTTGACGGGGCCCAGGTGTTTGATCGTTCTCAACTGTAAAGCTGACCTTGTCTTGGGTACATTTCAGGATCGAAGGACTGGCCACTATGCGGTTGGGTGTGAGGAAGAATAGTATGTTTGTTTGAGCACTTGGTCTTCGTAAATACTTGGTGTGCATGGCGCTAACTTACCAGTCAGAAGTCAGGTTGCCAAGTAATTTCTTGGTATCTTGTCCCTGCAAAGCCCACGTGTGGAAACAACACTTGTATTGATTGACTTTTGATTAATTGGATTACATTTCGGGTTCTTTAATAATAAAATGCAGTACTTCTGAGTAGCTTTCTGAATCGACTATTACCCTTTGCCAGTGAATATTCTTATTTTTTTTTAAAAAAATTGAAAGCATGTTTCAATTTTGGAAGAATGTCAGGTGAGTTTGTTCGTGTTTGGTTTAGGCAAAACCCCTTCCCCTCTCTGGGTCTGTGTGCGTGTGCGTATCAGGGATTGGTTTACGTGCTCGGATTGAGGCAGTTATGAGGCTGTCTTGGTTTACGTGTATTCGAGTTATGACGCTGGTGAAAGTGGAGGGGATGGTGGGGATCCGTTTGGGGTAATGTCTTGGAGTGCAGAGGCTAAGGTGATCAATTTTCTGTCCTATTGTGGTGTTGATTATCTTTTTTTTATAAATGCATTCGATGGGCCATGTGTAGAATTGTTGGATGAGCAGCGATGGACTATTTACCGTTTCAGTTATTGGTTTTTTGCCTCGTTTATCACAAGTTGTATAGTCACTCAGAGGTAAATTAGAAAGAAGTGGCGGCACACTGGAAATGGCAATTTAATGACATTTAAAAAGCCACTAGATCTATCCATATATTTGCAAGTGGAGCGGTTGAATGAAGTTCCCAGCCACTAGCAAACCCTGAAAGGAAAGGAAGAATATGATTTGACTTTCCAGGGATACTCACCAACATGTTCCATTCTCCGAACCTCCAAATCCTCCATCTGCAATATCGATAATGTCGCTATTGCGTATCGATAATATCCATATTGCGTATCTTCTGTTGAGCTCGTAAGGTACCAGCTTCAATATGTACCTCAAAGATTTAGTTGAATTGGAATTTTGGCCCTGGCTGTGTCCGAGTGATCCAAGGCACACTTCGACGATGGTCACGATTCAGTTAACTTTTCATTAGTTCACTTCTATTGTTGTACCTTCTACTACTTGATTACTTTCTTGTACTTGTTGGTCTAGGTCTTACTTTTCATTAGTTCACTCCTATTGTTGTATCTTCTACTACTTGATTACTTTCTTGTACTTGTTGGTCTAGGTCTTCTGTATTAGAGCTGCCGAAAGTACCTGATTTAAATTTATAATATTATCTCATTGGGTTTCCCTTAAAAAAAAAAAAAAAACCCCATTGGGCATACACGAAGAAAATTTCTCATATATCCTAATTTAAAAGCCCCTACTCTCCCACTCGAACACAATCTTGAAATGATGCAAAAATTTGACATTAACAACATTCTAGAGATTTTTAAACAGACGCTAATTATGTGTTATTATAAAATGATCATTTAACTTATTTTCTTAAACATATCTTGGTAGCCACAATCAGAGCCTCATATTGTACGACTGCTTAAATACAGTGATACAATTGTATTCGTATTATATAATGTCTTAACTCTTACTCATAGTAAAAATTTAAGGCTCTGTTTGGTCATTAGAAACTTTGATGAAAAGAAAAGTTGAAGGAAAAAATATGAAGGAAAAAAGTAGGAAGAAATTGAGTTTTTTTCTCTTGCTTCGATTGAGAAAAAAATATAAGAATTTCAATGAGAAATTTAAATGTTGATGAATTATTTGAATCATGTTGAAATCATCTAAGTGGTGCAACGTTGAGAAGGTTGGAATTCTTTTGGTAATTTTTCCTGAACTTTCCTTACAATTTTATGAGGAAAATTTTATCACTTGTTTCTAATAATTTTTCCGCCAAATTTTCCTTCATTTTTTTTTTGTAGTTTTCTCTAAACCAAACACAAGAAAAAAGTTACTTGCTTGTTTTTCTTTCTATCAAATTTTTTAAGGTCTAAACGGAGCCTAATTGAACTCCCAAGATGCTAGGGCAGGAGTAATCATGCAAGACAATTGCCAGAAAGCGTTGGTCTGGGACCAGTGGACCACTGACCACAATGTTAATAGCAACTTGCTTGTAAGTTGTGCCTGCGGGGCCCTCTATGGATAAGTATTGTTTTTCATTCGCTATTTGTTTAATTGCTTTCTTCCTGTTGCCTTGCCCTATTTATATAATGATTTGATGATTACTCGAATTACTATAGACATAGAAATCAAACAAGGATATTCACCAAGAACACTAGATTACAGTTGCAAATAAATCTATATTCATGACAAATATTATTGATGACTTTGTTGAAAGTGGCAATCCTACATACAAATATGACGTCACATCGCATTACATCTTGCAACAAAGTTTATCATCTCAAAGAGAATTAATCAGACATGTTGCATATCATTATAAGATCCTACTTTTAAGTGCATTGCCATGATAAGAGGCCTTTCATTTACGTGATCTAAAATGTATGTGGCTTCATTTGGAGCAATTTGGTCCTACGAGTAGAATGTGCTTCGGCCTTCAGTTAAGATGCAATTATGAATAGATGATCTATGTATTTTGTTCCGGAACAGAGTTTTCTTCGGGGTGATGCGAAAAAGAACAGGCTTATGTGCTGGCAGATGCACCAGACTTGGATTCCACTCTTCCTCCTTCAGTTCTACAAAAAAAGCCCCCCTCGGATATTAGACCCAAGGAAAGCCCCTCCGACGTTCAAGTTAGCAAGGGTCTCAGGAGAAAAAATGACTAGTGTTCAGAGAAATAAAGTTTGCATCTTTCTCGGGAAAGGTGAGATCTTTCTTGGGAAGGGAAATCTCTAATTCCTGATGTGTCTGAGTGTGAAGTTCTTGAGCATGTTGCTTACTCTTTCTAGTTCTGGTACGTGAGTATTTATAGGGGCTGTAACTAGGGGTAAATCCATACCCTAGGACTCTTAGCCCATTGGGGGAACTAATGGCCTAGTGAATGGCTATAGGTTGTGTCTAGGACCCTTAGCCCCTTGGGGGCTAAATGCATAGCAAACCTCCAGGGGCCATGCCTTAGGACCCTTAGTCCCTTAGGGCCTAGAGGCATAGTGAATGGCCATGGGCCGTCCCTTAGGACCCTTAGCCCATTAGAACCGAAAGGTTTAGCGACCGGCCACGGGCCATGCCATAGGACCCTTAGCCCCAAGGGGGCTAATGACATAGCAAACGGCCATGGCCGTGACTTGTTTACGCAACAGAGTTATTGTGATGTTTCTAAAGCTTGTTCTCATTTAAATTGAACCATGTGAGGTACTGATCCAACACTACATCATCCATTAGCGAAGAAGAGGAGAATATACTAAGGAACAGAATATCCATGCTTGGTCGGTATCAACCATCAAGCGTAATATTTTCGTAGGTTGCCATATGCCATGTCTGCAGAATGTTCTTGCCCTGTAGGGTGGCCAAGAGGTATGTTCCAGGGTGAACTTGCTTTGTGACTGCATACGGGCCTTCCCAGTTTGCAGTAAGTTTACCGTGCTCACCTGACTTTGATGGAGACCATCATGAACGGCCCAAAGACCATCAAGCCCAGCCCAAGGAAGACCCAATCAAGCTTCAAGAAGTCAAAGACGTGGCAAAACTCTGTAGAAAAATTTTATTCCTTCCGGAAGAATTAGTGCCCGATTCGTCCCTGCGGAAGGTAATTTCTGTGGCAACTTTTGGACAAGCTCAAGTAGACCCACAACTTGAGGCCCATATGCTTTGGAAGCTTAAGATTTCAGCTTAAAAATAAGCCCAAGTTTGTTTAATTTGGACGTCATTTGATTGGGCAAAATATCACTCAAAGGTACATTATTCTGATCCAGTCCAGTCTGAGATAGGTGCATTGTTTGGGCCATAACTTTTAAACTGCTTATCCAAATTGAGCAAATGAGCCCATTCTGGAAAAATAGACTTCCAGGGCTTTCTAGCAAGCCCAAGAACGCATGTTTTGGCCGAGTATTCTGGAAGATATACTCTGTTGAAATTGAGGCAGCTGCAAGGATTAATTCTGGGAAAGTGAAGAGTCTTCGGTTACATGTGTTTGTGTGGCTGATATTGTGCACGTTTTGGAGGCTTCTAGATGGAGATAATCAGCTGATAGAAATCCTAGAATATTCCTTGTAACCTCCCCCACCCCTTTTATGATGAGTCTTTTCATTTTACTTAGTCTTTCATTGGCTAGTTTTAATTGTTAGGAGTTGTTGAGTCTTTTGGTTGTCTTTTGCTGAGCTTATAAAAGAGGAGGGGCGTGTGATGCTTGTCATTCAGATTGTATGAGATTTCCAAAAGCAATACAAGTACTTTGAGTGTGTTTCTCAAAAGTGCAACTAAAATTCTTAGTTCTATATCTTGAATTGTGGCAAATTCAAGTGGTGTTATAGGTTCTCTATCTTCTCCATTGGAGTGATTCCTCGGTTAAGACAAGAGAATTAGCCCAAGATCAAGTCATTGAATGGCTCTGTAAAGGATTATCTCAATTACAAGATCTTGTTCTATCCTTTTCTTGTGTGGTGAAGATCTTCTTCCATCTCATCCATCTTTCATTTCTCTTTTCACTTTGGTTTGTTTTGAGTTTGAGTTTGATTTGGATCACTTTTCACGCACACATACATCAATTGGTATCAGAGTCAAGGTTTTTAAGAGACCCACATCACACCCAAATACATCCCAAAAGTCAAAATATAAAAACACCCCTGCAACAGCTTCACCCACAAACCCGAACCTACGCACGGTCGCCCGTGCCAAGGAGCACGACCGTGCCTCCTTCAAAATCTGCATTTCACAAGTCGAAGCAAAGCACGGCCACCTCGTGCCTCACTGCACGCCCGTGCCACCTTCCCCAGCATCATTTTCTTCCCCCAAAGCACTTCAACATGTCTACTAAGTCTACAAGAAGCGAGCAAGCAAGAGTAGAGGAGTTGGAAGCCCAGGTTACATATCTCCGGACACAACTTGGCCAACTCTTAGAGGAGAAAAGAAGGTGGGTTCATAGCCCCACACCCTCTCACCCTCATGAACCGGTGGTCGAATCTGAAGAGGAAGTCCTTCACTCCCGTGCCAATTCAAGTGATGAGGAAGCCCCATGGAGACGAAAGCAAGGAGGCAATATTGGTGGTGTCCGAATTGACATCCCCGAATTTGAAGGTCAACTTGACCCGGATTTGTTCCTCGATTGGTTGCATACCATTGAGCGAATCTTTGAGTACGAGGACATCCCGGAGGACAAGAAGGTAAAACTTGTAGCCCTTAAACTCAGAAAATATGCTTCAATTTGGTGGGCTAATCTTGGAGCTAAAAGAGCAAGGAATGGAAAGGAAAAAATCAGAACTTGGGCCAAAATGAAAGAAAAGCTTAAGGCCAAGTTTCTTCCCTCTCACTATGTGCAAGACAATTATCTCAAGCTCCATCGACTCAAGCAAGGATCCAAGAGTGTGGAAGAATACACTCGGGAGTTTGAACAACTCCTACTTAAATGTGATTTGAAAGAAGACGACTCACAAACCTTGGTAAGATACTTGACCGGTCTTGATGAGTCCATTGCTCATGTAATTGAGTTGCAACCCTATTCATCCCTAGATGACTTGAGTTCTCTAGCCTATAAGGTAGAGCAATAAAAGAAATCTAAGGGAAAGAGCATCTTGTCCAAACCTCTTTCTCGTCCCCACTCCACACAAAGACCTCCCTACTACCCTCCTAGACCTCAAAACCCTCCACAAGCCAAAAACACCACTCCAACCCCTCCTAAGCCCTCCACACAAGAGCCCAAATCCAAGGACAAGGTTCGATGTTTTCGTTGCCAAGGAATGGGACACTATGCCTCAGAGTGTCCAAACAAAAGGATTGTTTCCTTAGCAGAATATCAAGAAGCATGTGAAGAACATGCATATGAAGAAGAAGAAGGAGAACATTTTGAAGAAGGAAGCTTGGAAGAAGTTGAAGAAGGCCCCGATGAAGGAGAATTGCTAGTCATCCGCCGGGCATTGAGTGGATTTGCCACTCAAGAAGACATGGAGCAAAGAGAAGCTATATTCCACACAAGGTGTACCGTGGGAAACAAGGTATGCTCCCTCATTATTGATGGTGGAAGTTGTGCCAATGTTGCTTCCAAGACTATGGTTGATAAGCTCAAGCTGCAAGTCTCTCCTCGCCCCAATCCCTACACCATTCAATGGTTGAACCAAGGCAAGGGTTTGCAAATCACTCACCGATGTCTTGTTTCTTTTTCAATTGGGAAAAATTATAAGGATGAGATATGGTGTGACATTGTCCCTATGGATGCTTGTCATATTTTGTTGGGTAGACCGTGGCTATTTGATAGAGGTGTCATCCATGATGGCCGGATGAACACTTATTCTTTCCAAAAAGACCACAAAAAGATTATCCTTACTCCTCTCAAAATTCCCTCCACCACTAGACCCAAAGACAATCCTCACTTGGATGTCTTTCTCACCACTCTCCTCAAATCCGAGCACCATGAATTTGAGTCTTTCAAAGACTTGATTCTTCTACAAGAGGAACCTAAGCCACCATCTCCCACACATCCACTACTCACCCCTCTCCTTCAAACCTACCATCATGTCTTTCCACAAGAGATCTCACATGGCCTTCCCCCTCCTAGATCCATCCAACACAAGATAGACCTCATTCCCGGTTCCGTTCTTCCCAACAAGCCGGCCTACCGGATGTCTCCTAGTGAAACTCAAGAAATCCAAAGACAAGTAGATGACCTCTTGTCCAAGGGTTTAATTCGGGAGAGTTTGAGTCCATGTGCCGTGCCCGCCCTCCTTGTTCCTAAAAAGGACGGTAGCATGCGCATGTGTGTGGATAGCCGGGCTATTAACAAAATCACTATCAAGTACCGGTATCCTATTCCAAGATTGGAAGATCTACTTCATGAACTCCATGGAGCCGCTATCTTTTCCAAGATTGATTTACGAAGTGGCTACTATCAAATCCGGATCTTTGAAGGTGATGAATGGAAAACCGCCTTTAAGACTAAAGGAGGTTTGTATGAGTGGCTTGTGATGCCATTTGGGCTTACTAATGCTCCTAGCACTTTCATGAGGCTTATGAACCAAGTTCTAAAGCCCCTCATTGGCATTTGTGTTGTTGTCTACTTTGACGATATTTTGGTCTATAGCAAGACCGAAGAAGAGCATACCCAACACTTGCAACAAGTTTTGGAGATACTTTCTCAAGAGCAACTCTATGGCAATATGGAGAAATGTTATTTCTTCACCCCTCAAGTGGTATTCTTGGGTTTCATTGTGTCCGCCCAAGGTCTTCAAGTTGATGATAGCAAGATCAAAGCTATCCAAGAATGGCCTACTCCTACATCTATCACTCAAGTAAGGAGTTTCCATGGCCTAGCATCATTTTACCTGAGATTCATCCGAAATTTCAGCACCATTGTGGCTCCTATGACCGAGGTAATTAAAGGCAAAGAATTTTCTTGGAATGAGCAAGCACAACAAGCCTTTGAAGAGATCAAGAAGAAACTCACTAGTGCTCCCGTCCTAGCCTTGCCCGATTTTGCCAAAGTTTTTAAAGTTGAATGTGATGCATCCGGGGTAGGAATTGGAGCTGTCCTATCTCAAGAAAAGAGACCCATTGCCTTCTTTAGTGAGAAGCTCAACGATGCCAAGAAGAAATACTCCACCTAAGACAAGGAGTTTTATACTATCATTAGAGCATTGGAGCATTGGCGTCATTATCTTGTTGGAGGAGAATTCATTCTCCATTCTGATCATGAGGCTCTCAAGTACATTCAAGGACAACACAAACTCAGCCCTAGACATGCTAAATGGGTAGAGTATCTTCAGTCCTTCCATTTCACCATCCAACATAAGGCGGGGACTCTCAACAAAGGAGCCGATGCACTCTCTCGTAGGTAGTTGTTACTCTCCACTTTGAGTACTAAAGTACTTGGTTTTGAGATTGTGAAAGACTTGTACTCCAAAGATGATGATTTCAAGGATATTTTTGAGAAGTGTTCTAAGCACCCCCATGGGTTGTTTCACTTAGAAGATGGGTTCCTATTTAAAGGCTCACGCCTTTGCATTCCTCAACGCGGATTTAGAGAGCTCCTTATCCAAGAGCTACATGGAGGAGCCCTAGCCGGCCATTTCGGCGTAGAGAAGACAAGAGCAATGTTGAAGGAACACCACTATTAGCCAAAGCTGTCAAGAGATGTAGAGCATTTCATCAAAAGATGTTCTACTTGTCAAATGGCTAAGAGCCATGCGTTGCCCCAAGGCTTGTACTCCCCTCTTCCTATTCCTCAAGCCCCTTGGGAAGATATTAGTTTGGACTTCATTACGGGTTTGCCTAGAACCCAAAGGAACAAGGATTCCATTATAGTAGTTGTGGACCGATTTTCCAAGATGGCGCATTTCATCCCTTGCCACACTACTAATGATGCTACTCAAGTGGCTAACTTGTACTTCAAAGAAATTGTGAGACTACATGGCATTCCTAAGAGTATGGTATCCGATCGTGACCCTAAGTTCCTTAGTCACTTTTGGCTCACTTTGTGGCGTAAATTGGGTACTCAACTCAAGTTTAGCACAACATGTCATCCCCAAACCGATGGACAAACTGAAGTCACTAATAGGACTTTGGGTACTTTACTACGAGTCCTTGTGAAGAAGCATTTGAAGAATTGGGATGAGTTGTTGCCCCATGCCGAGTTTGCATTCAATCGAGTGCCTAGCAAGTCCACCCAACTCTCTCCTTTTCAAGTTGTCTATGGCTATAATCCCAGGAGTCCGTTGGATCTTATTCCTATTCCCACTCCTACAAAACTTAGTTGGGAAGCCGAGAAACGAGCCAAGGAAATTCAAGAACTTCATGCTTGCGTTCGTGACAACATAGCCAAGGCTAATGAGAGAGCCATGCAAAGCGCCAACAAGCACCGGAAAGAGGTACATTTTTAGCCTGGAGACTTGGTTTGGATTCACCTGCGAAAGGAACATTTTCCTTCTAAAAGAAAATCTAAGTTGATGCCTCGATCCGATGGGCCCTTTGAGATCCTTGAGAAGGTTGGGCCTAATGCTTACAAGGTTGATCTTCCCGGAGATTATGGAGTTTCAGCTACATTCAATGTCTTCGACCTTAGCCCCTATTTTACTGATGAGCCCCTTCCTAGTTTGAGGGCAAACTTTCACTCACCCGGGGGGAATGATGGAGACCATCATGAACGGCCCAAAGACCATCAAGCCCAGCCCAAGGAAGACCCAATCAAGCTTTAAGAAGTCAAAGAAGTGGCAAAACTCTGTAGAAAAGTTTTATTCCTTCCGGAAGAATTAGTGCCCGATTCGTCCCTGCGGAAGGTAATTTCTGTGGCAACTTTTGGACAAGCTCAAGTAGACCCACAACTTGGGGGCCCATATGCTTTGGAAGCTTAAGATTTCAGCTTAAAAATAAGCCCAAGTTTGTTTAATTTGGACGTCATTTGATTGGGCAAAATATCACTCAAAGGTACATTATTCTGATCCAGTCCCGTCTGAGATAGGTGCATTGTTTGGGCCATAACTTTTAAACCGCTTATCGAAATTGAGCAAATGAGCCCATTCTGGAAAATAGACTTCCAGGGCTTTCTAGCAAGCCCAATAACGCATATTTTGGCCGAGTATTCTGGAAGATATACTCTGTTGAAGTTGAGGAAGCTACAAGGATTAATTCTGGGAAAGTGAAGAGTCTTCGGTTACATGTGTTTGTGTGGCTGATATTGTGCACATTTTGGAGGCTTCTAAATGGAGATAATAAGCTGATAGAAATTCTAGAATATTCCTTGTAACCTCCCCCACCCCTTTTATGATGAGTCTTTTCATTTTACTTAATCTTTTCATTTGCTAGTTTTAATTGTTAGGAGTTGTTGAGTCTTTTGGTTGTCTTTTGCTGAGCTTATAAAAGAGGAGGGGCGTGTGATGCTTGTCATTCAGATTGTATGAGATTTCCAAAAGCAATACAAGTACTTTGAGTGTGTTTCTCAAAAGTGCATCTAAAATTCCTAGTTCTATATCTTGAATTGTGGCAAATTCAAGTGGTGTTCTAGGTTCTCTATCTTCTCCATTGGAGTGATTCCTCGGTTAAGACAAGAGAATTAGCCCAGATCAAGTCATTGAGTGGCTCCGTGAAGGATTATCTCAATTACAAGATCTTGTTCTATCCTTTTCTTGTGTGGTGAAGATCTTCTTCCATCTCATCCATCTTTCATTTCTCTTTTCACTTTGGTTTGTTTTGAGTTTGAGTTTCACTTTCCACGCACACATACATCAATTGGCTACCGCTTCTGTTTAATGAAGCACCAGGTCTCCCACCTTGATGGGCTGCTCCTTGACCGACTAGTTATGCAGGCAAGTGGTGCGTAGCTTGTAGAGGGATTCCCTAATATATGTTTCACCTCTTATGGAGGGCAGCAAGTCAAGTGCTTCTCGTCATGCTGAGTTGTTAAGGGCTTCTTAAAATGTAGCAAGGCAATGCGTGTGAAGATCTACTTTGATTGGAGGGATGGCCTCTGAGCCATAAGTCAGCATGAAATGTGTTTCACCCATAGTGGTTTTCTTTGTAGTATGAATAGACCACAGAACTCCAGGTAGCTCGTTGGCGCACTTTTCTTTAGCGCTATCAAGCTTCTTTTGCAAGTAGTGCAAGATTACTTTGTTTGCTTCCTCAGGTTAACCATTAGTCTGCAGGTGCACTACTGCGTAAACCCAGCTTGACACTTGAGGTTTTGTAGGTAGTCTGTGATCTTGCTGGTGTCAAACTGTCGGTCATTATCGAATATCATTGCTCTCGACATCCGAAATATTGTGATGATACTTTTCCAGATGTATTTTCGCACTTCGGCGGGTGTGATGGAAGCGACGACTTTAGCCTCTACCCATTTGGTTAAGTGGTCCACAACTATTAGGAGGTACTTATGTTGGCTGGTGGCTTTGGGGAATGACCCTAAAATGTCCATGCCCCATTAGACAAAGGGTAACGGACGTAGGGTGGGGGTCATTAGGGTGGTGGGCTTCCTCTGCACCGGTGAAAACTTCTGGCACTTATTGCACTTTCATAATAAGTTCATGGCATCCTCTCTTGCGACGACTAACAGTATCCAGTGCGCACGGTAGCCATCGCAAGTGCACATTCCCCCGATGTGTGAGTGATGGACTCCCTCATGGACCTCTTCAAGGATTTCCTCTCCCATTTCAGGCGTTACACAGTGCAGCAATGGTTGAACGTAGGATCTTGTATAGTATTCTCTCATATAAGATGAACCAGTCTGCCCATTTCTTTACATGTTCTGCCTCCTTGGTTTCTGAGGGAAATGCTTTTTCAGTTAGGTATGCCATAATAGGGTCCATCCAATATATCTCCGATCAAGACACATGATTTCCCCATGCTCGATACTTCTCTCCGCTAGCGTTTCCCACTGAATCCTTTTTTGGCTTGCCACCCGCAGGGGAACTGGCAAGCTTGGATAGCGCATCAGCTTAGTGGTTTTTGGACTAGGGAATATGAACTATTGAGAAGTTCTTCAATCGGCTGGTGGGCTCTCGGACCCGACAGACATAGGCCGCCATCGTCTCGTCCTTCGTTTCGTATTCGCCGTTAAGTTGGCCAAGAATCAGTTGTGAATCCCAATACATCTTGAAAGAGTCTACTCCCGGTGTGTAGTATAGCTCTATTCCAGCTATTAGGGCCTCATAGTCTTATTGATTACTGGATGTCTTAAACATGAATTTGAGGGCGTGCTCTTACTTTGCACCCTGGGGCACCTCTATAATTAGGCTAGGCCTGCTGCCGTCTTTGGTGGATGACCTCTCCATGTATAAGTTCCACAAGTCTGCCTGCGATGAGCTAGTGGGGGTGATGTTGTCGTTCTCAGCGAAAAGGTCAGCCAAAACCTGTGCTTTAATGGCCCATCGCACCTTAAAGTCAATGCCATACCGAGATAGTTTAATTACCCACTTAAGTAGTTTGGTAGAGGCATCCAACTTCTGGAGGATGTTCTTCAAGTGGTTGGTCTGTAAGGACTGTGACCTTATGAGCTTCAAAGTAAGGGAGAAATTTCTTGCTTGCTGACACCAAGACGTAAGCAAATTTTTCTATAAGTGGATTGTTCAACTCGGGCCTTGCGAGGGCATGACTCATGTAGTAAATGGTTATCCATTTTTTCTCTCACTCCACAACTAGGATGACGCTTACTGCCTATTCCGATAAAGGCAGGTATAAGATCAAGGGTTCACCTAGCACTGGGCTAGCTATCTTGGAACCACTCAAAGTGAGTGTGCTTTCTGAGTACTCGGAAGAAGGGTTGACACTTATCAGTTGATTTGGATATGAAACGGCCTATGGCGTCAGTACATCCAATTAGGCATTGGACTTTCTTCACGTTTCGTGGGGGTGCCATGTCAAGCATGCCCTACATCTTGTTCGAGTTTGCCTCTATGCTCTAGTTACTAATCATGAACCCCAAGAATTTTCCCAACCGAACATCAAATATGCACCTTTTGGGGTTGAGCTTCAAGCTGTACTGGCGGAGGACTTGGAACATCCCTTACAAATCTGTGGGGTGTCCCTCATCCTGCATACTCTTGATGATCATATAATCCATGTATATTTCCATATTTGTCTCGATAAGGGGCTCGAAGACTCTATTGACCAGCCTTTGATAAGTTACCCTGCAACACCTCGATTTTCTAATCCCTTTTTATTTAGTAATATTAACTTATGCGGCAGTGGAAAACCTAAGTGGGCTGTTACCGCCGTATTTCCTTTTTAGAATTACCAGGCTGAGTATAAACCAAAAACATTTGATGCATAATTTGTTTTCAAATTAAAGCATAAGTTTAAATCATGTTGACAAATACATCAATGTCCAATCCGAGCAGCATTCTTTAAAGCAAGTTTAATATGAAATTAATTCATTGCAACCAAATCTTAAGTGATGAGGCCTTACTCTAAATCGGGTTCCCATTCCCATGCTCATGCACTTCACCTGAAAACAAAACATTTGAAAAAGCGAGATAAACTCAATAACAACCACCCCTAACTGTCAAAACAAGCACACAAATTCATTTCAAACCATTTTAGGGGTGGAGGAAAAACACGAGCAGTTCAAGGTACTTACACATTCTCAACATGAAACATATAACAACCTAAGTACCACTTATTCAGTTTCAGGATAAAAGGGGGCGAGCGACCTCACTGGGTCTCATGACCTACCTTTGGGTTTGACCAGCCGTTTGACCATATCCTTGCCTACTGTCAATTTAGATGGTCACCAATAACCTGAGCGACGTTTATCCACAAGGTGGCACGTGGCCGCTAACATGCATGCACTTTTACCTAGGGCAGGCTAATGGCCTTCAAACAAAATAGGAGTATAACTCCTCAGTCTCGCCCATTCATTCAGTTACTTATACATTCACGATTAACATCGATCTTTAGCCAGAACATAGCCCAACCTGAACCATCTTGATCCAGAAATATGTCATTATTATTTTCGCAATGAAAACATTCAACATAAACTCATGCAAATACAAGTTGAACAATCACTTCAGTAAGAATCATGGTAAAATCTCATCACACATTTACCCGAGAAAATCCCCCGAACATCAATTCAAAACACATTCAAAAACCTTTGAAGCATACTCACCGGACATCTTTTCAAGAGATATGCAGGGGAGTTAAGGTATGATTGTTACCTGTTAGAATACGTCACCTAAGCTTGAGCTCAGAGTGCTAGTTTGGCCTAAAACAATTTCCCACAATAGTATTCTGTTAGTTCCAACTCTTAGCCCGACCTTCCATGAGCCCACTATACCCTAATAACTTTGAACTTTCCAGATTATCCCCAAATTTTCACCCCTAATTTCCCGAGACCATAACTTTCACTCCTGATATTGAAATTTTAAGATTAAACCCATTTTGGAAAGGCTAATATGTGAGATACAACTTTCCTTTCATGGCCATTAATGGAACTTGAGTCTAACTAGTCTGAATTTCAACAAATCCCTAAACTATCCCAGTTGTAGCCAGGTTTGTGCGGTCCCGGTATGTTGGGCATAACTTGTTCATTTCAATCCCAATTCATGAAATTTAAAATTCCCTGGTTAGAGGACCTCCATACTTATCATCATGAAGTTTTGCATAATTTTTAGGGATTCTGATTATTGCCTGTAAGCCCACAAAGTCGGATAACTTTCTGGCGTACCAACAGTGACAATAACTCAACTTTTAACCTTCCTTCTATCCACAATTCGACCAAACCTTCCCAAATCATGCATACAACCCTTTTACCCAACAATACCATTACTCCTAATTGCTAAAACAACCAAACCATCCAAGCCATAAAAGGAGAAACGAATATTTTACCTTGAAATGAAGAATGGAGAAAGGGAAAGCCTTAGGGTGCTTTAGTTCTCCCACCAAGAGTTCAGATCTGAAAAAAACATCATAGGATAGTGCAACCATCAAATTCCATGGCTAAGTTTAAAGTTTTTTTTTTTTTTTTTAGGGAGAAACAATGGAAAATGCAACATATTAGGATAGGGTTTGAAGTACTTACAAAGAGAACAAAGAGAGGGTGGAGGGGGAGAGATGGACGGTGGCCTTTGGGCGGCCAGCAGTGTCAGGCATCGGCGCGATCGGTGGCTGCTCACGGGAGGGAGGCAAAAATGCGGAGGGAGGGGGAAATTTATTTACTTGAGGGCCACGAGTAATTTAATTACTAGAGTTTTACTCACTTCTATCCTTCTTGAATTTTTTCAGGAATAGAACATTCGGGAAAAAATAATATCCCTTTGGCTTGGACCATTTAACTTACTTCCCAACTACACCGCTACATTTCCTAAAATTAACCCCTACGAGCTCAAGCATTCTAGGTTTGTCAATCGCAATATAATTATAAATAAAAATAATTCTAAATATTAAAAAATTTTTCGGGGTTTCACATTCTACCCCCCTTCAAGGAAGTTTCGTCCTTGAAACTTTGCACGCACGTGAGCGATCAAACACGTGAGGGTATTTGGAGTGCATTTCTTACTCTGGCTTCCATGTGGCTTTCGATATGTCATGATTTGCCTATAGAACCTTTACTAAGGGTACTGTCTTCCTACGGAGCTGCTTTTCCCTTCAAACTAGAATGCGAACTGGTTGTTCCTCTTAAGGCAAATGTTGCCTCAGTTGTATGGGATCTGGCGTAATAATATGGGATGGGTCAGGGACATACTTGCATAGCTGTGACACATGGAAGACGTTATGCACTCTGGGTAGCTCAGGTCGTAGTTCCAAATGACAGGATACCTCCCTGACTCGTTGAACGACGGGGTACGGCTCTATATATCTAGGGCTAAGCTTGCCTGTCATACCAAATCTCATGATACCTTTAGTTGGAGACACACGGAGGAGGACTTGATCCCCTACCCCAAACTCTAAAGGTCTACGCCTTTCGTATGCATAGCTCTTTTGGCGACTCGAGCCGCTTTCATTTGCTCTTTAATTATTCTGATCTTCTGGGTAGTTTCCTGGATTAGTTCTGGTCTAATGGTCAATGCATCATCAATTTCCTATCAGCACAATGGGGTTATGCATCATCGACCATACAACACTTCATACGGGGCCATCCCGATGCTGGCATGGTAGCTGTTATTGTAGGAGAACTCAATCAGCACTAACTGCTCATCCTCAGCTTGTTTGAAATCCAATACGCATGCTCGAAGCTTATCTTCCAGGGTTTGAATTGTTCTCTCAGTCTGGCCATCCGTGGCTGGGTGAAAGGCTGTACTGAAATGTAATAGTGTCCCGAACGCCTCCTACAGCTTTTGCTAGAATCTCGATTGGAATTTAGTGTCCCAGTTTGACACTATAGACCTTCCCACACCATACAATCGGACTATCTCCTCTAGGTAGTCTCGGGCTAATTAATCTAAGGTCCACGTATTTCTTATGGCTATGAAGTGAGTCGTCTTCATGAGTCGATCCACGATGACCCAAATCGCATTGTTCTTCTTCTGGATGGGTAAGCCTACTACAAAGTCTATGGAGACCGAGTCCCACTTTCACTCAAGGATTTCCAAGGGTTATAAGAGTCCTGCAGGCCTTTGGTGCTCTGCTTTTACTTGCTGATACGTCAGGCATTTCGCCACATAGTCTGCCACTTCTTGTTTCATATTGCTCCACCAGAACATTTGTTTCAAGTCTTTATATAACTTATTCCCACCACGGTGAACAGAATGTGGGGTGTTTTGTCCCTCATCTAGGATTTTCTTTTTGAGTTCCTCTATGGCGGGAATGCATACCTGGTTCTGGAACCTTAGTGTCCCATCCTCGTGAATTATGAAGCCAGGTGTCTTTCCTGCTGACACCTCCATCTTGATCCTATCCAACTGCGGGTCCGTGCTTTGAACGGATCGAATTTCCTCAATGAGGGTAGATTATACCTTCATGGTATATAGTATAGACCTGGTTTCCCTTATCACCACATTGATCTCTAGTTTATTAAAATCCTCCCACAAATCCCTCAGTAGTGCCTATTAAGAGTTGGTTATGGCCTACGACTTAATGCATCCGCTACTACATTCACCTTTCTGGGGTGATATTAGAAGTTTATATCATATTTCTTAAGGAATTCTAACTGCCTTGTCTTCTCAGGTTCAGTTTCTTTTGTAAGAACAAATATTTCAGACTCTGGTGATCAGTGAAGATCTTGTAGTGCACCCCGTATAAGGAGTATCTTCAAATTTTTAGCGCGAACACTACTGCTGTTAGTTCCAATTCATGAGTCGGACAGTTTTGCTCAAGAGTCTTTAGTTGTCGCAAGGCATAGACTATGACACGTTCATCCTGCATCAGCACACTCCCCAATCCATTTGGACGTGTCACTATACACCACGAAGTTCTTGTCGTTGGTGGGTAATGCAAATATAGGTGCATTGGTCAACCTCTTCTTAAGTTCTTGGAAAGCTTCTCCGCACTGATCTGTCCACTCATACTTGGTAACCTTCTGTGTCAAATTAGGGACGGGAGTCGTGATCTACGAGAAGTTCTTAACGAACCTACGATAGTAACCTGCCAAACCTAAGAAGCTTCTCACCTCCGTCACATTCTTAGGTCTTGCCTACTTTGTTATGGCCTCTATCTTCTGAGGATCCTTAAACACTCCCTCATTAGAAACTACGTGCCCCAAAAATGCCACTTGTCCCAACCAAAACTCGCACTTTTTCAGCTTTGCATACAACTCATTCTCCCTTAGCACTTTTAAGACGGTCCTCAAATGGTGGTTATGTTCTTATGGGGACCTCGAATAGATCTGTAACACCCTGAATTTCTAGTTATTTTCTTTGTTACTATTATTAACCTATGTGGCAGCGGCAGAACCTAACTGGGGTGTTACCGCTGTATTTCATTCTGAGAAATACCAGGCTGTATGCTAAACAATCATTAATGCAAAAGTTCTCAGTAATACTTTAACCTGAAAAGGGTTTCAACTACTGTTAAAAACTATTAAACTGAAACAATGTTTAATACAAATATCTTCCCTAAATAAACAATCATTAATGCAAAAGTTCTCAGTAATACTTTAACCTAAAAAGGGTTTCAACTACTGTTAAAAACTATTGAACTGAAACAATGTTTAATACAAATATCTTCCTTAAAATAACTAATGATGCATCTTCCACTTAAGCGTCGGAGTCTCGCTTTAATTTTAGTCCCCCAATGCCATGCGTAATTAGTTCACTTGAAAATGAAATATTTTACAAAAATGAGATAAACTCAATAACAATCATCCCTAACCGTAAAATTATGCACACAAATTCAATTTTTTGAAAAAACATTTTAGGGATAGGAGACACAACCAGACCATCCTTATTTGTTTTCAATCAATGTAACCATCCATACTCACATGTTCTCGGTGATGCACACATACATTCTAAGTTCTAAATATAACATTCAGGTTTTAAGGGTAAGCGACCCCACTAGGTCTCGTGCCCTACGCTTGGGTTCAATGCAGCTGTTTAACTTAATCATAGCCTACCGTTGAATCGGACTGTTACTGCTTAACCAGTTCCTGGCCTACCATCAGCATGGATGCTTATTGCTAATCTGGCCCATGTCCTAATAGGGCATGTGCCCGCTCACATGCATGCACTTTTACCCAGGGAAGGCTACCGGCCTTCAGTCAACATACCAAACTCACAGTCTCACCCATATTCAGCCTTTACCTTTACTATCATGCTTATCCAATTTAAAGGTTAAATTAACATGCATAGTTTCATTCAGATTCAACATAATTCCCAAGGCATTACCATAGCACAAACTTTCCTTTTTAACATAATCAATCCAACACCCAAGTCTATTGACATAGCAAAACCATGCAACCCAACAATGCAGTCATGTTCAACTGATACATGCTATAAATTCATAATAACTAGCATTTAAGCCAACCGTTACCATATTCAATACACACGTACTCTTCAAGCAACTTTGGGGAAGGGTTAGGGCATGATTGTTATCTAGAATCTATACAAATTACGGGCTCGGTTACTAGTTTGGCCTACTGCTCTGCACTTAGACCAAAACATCATTCACACTCAGACTAAAACCTTATGGAACATAGCTTCAGCCCTTGCCCTACGTCTAGGAATTTTTCTAAAATTTCTAGCCCTGCCTAAGGCTCCCAACCATAGGCCAACTCTGGGTCTAGATTCAACCAGAATCTAGGCTCAAATTCTAGAGCCAATAACTTTTGTTATCAATGTTGGAATTGTCAATTTCTTACACATTTATGGAAAGGTAATCCATCCTCTACACTTCTTATGTTTGAGGTTTTACCAAAGTTTGACCCGAACTAGGTTGTTTTCCTAAATCTTTCCACCATGTCACTGGCTATCCCGATCTAGACAGCCCTCGGTAATTTGGCCATATCTCGGGCTATACTACTCGATTTGCTCGATCCAAAAATTGGATTACTCAGCACATCCTAATCTATTTACCCTAAAAATGTCATGATTTTTAGGCTACTTCCCTGTCTAGGCCAAATTTTTCAAAGGAGGGGTACGTACAACCTTTAAACCAGAATGTTCTGTTAAGGTGTTTTTGTTCCCACCAAGTACCCTTGGCTCGATTTTCCACCATGATGGGTCACCATCATTGTACACCCATTCTACAGATTCTAATACCACTAACATACCCAAATCAAGCCAAAGCTAAAGACTTTAATAAATGAAATCAAAGAAAATTATCATTCAAATTTACCTTGAGTCAGTTTTCGAACAGAAGATGTTTCCCCTCTTACTCTCGGTTTCAAAGCTGAATTTTTTGAAAACTTTATGTTAGAAATTTTGATGAATTTACACGATTAAAACCACACAAGATACTTTAAAGGAGACAAAAAAATTTAAGCCTTGAACATGGGATGCATGGATGTATCACCCATGCAGCCCCACCCACCAAAACACCAAGGGGCCATGTGACTAGGTGTGCTGGCGGCTGCAGCTATGGGGTGTGTCAGCAGCCTAGTGGTGGCTGGCAGGGCAGTGGCCAGGTAGTGGTGCAGCTGTGGGTGAGGGCACGGTGAAGAGAGAGAGATAGAACGCGATAGAGGGAGAGAGAACGATAGAGAGAGATGTAGAGAGAGAGAGAGAGAGAGAGGTGGGGGGGCTGTCGGCTAACTAGGTGGGGGAGTGGGGTTGCTGTTAGGGTTAGGGGGAAGGCGGTGGTGGCCTACCGGGGGGGAGAGGGAGGGTTTTGGGTTCTTTTTGGGGGGAAAAATATTTGGGTTTTCCAAATTCAAGATTTTTTTTTATCAAATAGGAAAGAACAAATATTTATGAAATAGATGTTTAATTAATAGGATTTAAACACCCAATCAAAATTTAAATAAAACAAAGGTAGAAGTCATAAATAATTTCTTTTTAAACAAAAATAAAAGTAGGGGTCATAAAAATGAAATTGTTTTGTCTTTCACCTTGGCTTGATTTTAGGTCCAAATTTTAGATCAGCCCATGTCATCAATAATCCAACAATGACACTTAAATTTTCAGAGTTTTACATACTACCCCTCTTAGGAAAGTTTCGTCCTCAAAGCTTCAAAACTGTCCTAAGTGCACTGGCTTATGAGAATAAAGTTTTTGTGGGGTTTTATATAATACCCCTCTTGAGGAAGTTTTGTTCATGAAACTTGTACACACTTAGTTATAGAAATAAGTGAGGATATTTGTCTTGTATCTCCTGCTCTGGTTTCCAAGTTGCTTCTGACATTTCGTGATTTGCCCAGAAAACCTTAACTAGGGGCACCGCCTTCCCGCGAAGGTGTTTTTTGCGCCGATCCAAGATTTGCACAGGCTACTCCTCATACGACAGGTCTTCCTAGAGTTGCATAGGATCGAGCTCGATTATATGCAAGGGAGCCAGAATGTACTTTCGTAGTTGTGACACATGGAACACATTGTGTATTCTTGGAAGTTTAGGTGGTAACTCTACCCGATATGCCACTTCCCCAACTCTTTGTATAACAGGATACGGCCCGATGTACCTCGGGCTAAGTTTTCCTTCTATACCAAATCTCGTGACTGCCTTGGTTGGGGAAACTCGAAGGAACACCTGATCTCCTACTTGGAATTTCGAGGGGCCTACACCTTTGGTCGGCGTAGCTTTTCTAGCAGCTCTAAGCGGCTCTCATCCATTCTTGGATCACCGAAATCTTATTAGTGGTGGCTTGGATCAATTTCGGCCCAATAGTCAGGGCTTCATTGATCTCCTGCTAACAGAGTGAGGTTCTGCACCTCCTCCATACAGTGCCTCATACGGGGCCATTCCAATACTTGCATGTTAACTATTGTTGTAGGAGAACTTGATCAGTGCCAGGTGCTGATCCCACGCTTTCTTCAAGTCCAGGCCTAACCCCTCAGCATATCTTCTAGTGTCTGAATAGTGGGTTCAGTTTGGCCGTCCGTGGCTGGGTGAAAGGCAGTACTAAAGCATAATGACATCCCAAATGCTTCCTATAGCTTCTGCCAGAAATTCAATTGGAATCTGATGTCCCAATCTAACACTATGCAGCTGGGTACCCTGTGTAGTCGCACTATCTCCTAAAGGTATGCTCGAGCTAATTGGTCCAGGGTCCAAGTATTTCTCATGGCTATAAAATACGCCGTTTTTATGAGTCGATCCACTATTACCCAAATCGCGTTGTTCTTTCTTTGACTCAATGGTAAGCCTACCACAAAGTCCATTGACACTGAATCCCACTTCCACTCAGGGATGTCCAGCGGTTGCAGAAATCCCGCCGGTCGTTGATGTTCGATCTTCACCCTCTGGCAGGTTAGACACTTTGCCACGTAGTCAGCTACTTCTTGCTTCATGTTACTCCACCAGAATGTCTGTTTCAGGTCTTTGTATAGTTTATTTCCCCTAGGGTGCATAGAATGTGGAGTATTGTGGCCCTCGTCTAGAATTTTCTTCTTAAGTGCCTCTACTGCGGGAACACACACCCGGTTATGGAACCATATGATGCCATCCCCATAGATTACGAACTCGGGTGCTTTCCCCACCGATATCTCTTCCCTGATCCGTTCTAGTTGAGGGTATATAGCTTGTGCCACTTGAATTTCCTCTATGAGTGTCGGCTATGCTTCCAAGGCACAAAGCATAGGCTTGGTCTCCGGGGTGATTACGTTAAGTTCCAACTTCCGGAACTCCTCAGACAAATCATTAGGGAGTGCTAGCAAGTAGTTTAGTGCCGGGTATGGTCGGTGACTCAATGTATCAGCCACTACATTAGCTTTTTCTGGATGATATTGGAAATGGACATCGTAGTCCTTCAAGAACTCCAACCACCTTGTCTACCTTAGGTTCATATCCTTTTGTGAAAAGAGGTACTTTAGGCTTTGGTGATCGGTGAAAACCTCGCAGTGATCCCCATACAGGTAATGCCTCCAGAGCTTGAGTGCAAATACAATGGCTGCTAACTCTAGGTCATGAGTCGGGGCATTAGTGAGGCCTAAGGGCATCACTACGAATTCGTAATGTCCGTACCGGATACGGAAGGCAGTCTTAGGTATGTCTTTATCATTGATTTGGAGTTGGTGGTACCCCGAATGAAAGTCTATCTTAGAAAAAGTCCTCGCGCCTATTAGCTGTTTGAAGAAGTCGTCTATTCTTGGTAAAGGGTAACGGTTCTTGACCATTATCTTGTTTAGTTCCCTATAGTCTATATACAACCTCAGGGTCCCATATTTTTTCTTTACAAACAACACCGGGGCCCCCCATAGAGATGTACTAGGCAGAATATACCCCTTCTCTAACATCTCCTCTAGCTATGTCTTTAATTCCTTAAGTTCCACCGGTGCCATACGATAAGGTGCCTTAGAGATGGGTGTGGCTCCAGGTGTCAGGTCAATGCAGAACTCTACCTCTCTAAGGGGTGGCATACCGGGGATCTCCTCTGGGAATACATATGGGAATTCCCTCACTACCTGAATATCTTTGAGGGAGGATTTAATACCCTCAGTTTTTACTACATTACATAAGAATCCCTTGCATCCTCTGCCTAACAACTTGCAGGCTTTCGTCATAGAAATCGGTTTTACTCCCGTTCTAGGTCCTTTGCCCTTATGCACCACTTTCTCCCCATTGGGCCCCCTTAGGGTCATTCTTCATCTTGGACAGTTTATTTGAGCCTGATATTTAGCTAACCAATTCATCACCAGGATGACCCTAAAGTCAGTTAACTCAAACCTATATAGGTCCGTTAAAAGCTCATGTTTATACATTCGAATAGGGCAATTCTCATATAGTTTCTCACACCTTATAGTCTTCCCATCATGAAGCATCACAAACAGTAAGGAAAATTTACGGGTTAGAACTAGTCCTAATGTCTCAACCAACTGAGCAGAAACGAATGAGTGCGTAGCACTTGAATCAAATAACTGGTTGAGCTAGGATAGAAAATATACCCGTTATGACGTTTGGAGCATCCTCCGCCTCCTCTTTGTATATCACATAGACTCTAGCCCCATTGTTTCGAGGCAGTTGGTTGCCTGAATCTGCTGTGGTGCCCAGTTCTGCTGGTTAGGGTTGGCCGCCTACCCACCCCTGTTCTGGTGATGCTGCTGGGGCCACTATCCCTATCTCTGTCCTTATCTCCCATTACCTTGACCGGCAGGAGGTGAGGAATGTGAGCAGTCCCGGATTTGGTATTGAGGGCTTCCACAGCGGAAGCGCCTCTTGGCTGAACGACACTCCTGGGCGTAGTGCCCCAACTTCCCATAAGCGTTGCAGGTCACCCTAGGCCGTGCGTTGGAGTGTTGACCTCCATGAGTGTTATTGTTTGAGTAATGATTCCCAGGAGGCCTCTGGTACTGCTCCTATGGTTGGAAGTTTCCTCGGTTATCCCTCTTCCTCTTAACTCCCTGCTGCTCATTGAAGTAATTACTCATCTCCTTCATTGCCCTTTCTACGTTGACCACAGTATCATACAAGTCCACGTAGGAGGTGTATTGGCACACCGACATCCTTTCCTTAATGATAAGATTGAGTCCAACCTCGAATCGGTTCATCTTAAGCCTCTCGTCAGCTACGAAGGCTGGGACGAAGTGAGAGAGCTCTATAAACTTCGAGGCATACTCCAGTACGCTCATGCTCCATTGCTGTAACTGCATGGAGTCATTCTCTTTGTCTTTCTGGTTAGAGACGAGATAGAAATGATCCTTGATCAATTCCTTGAACTTGCTCTAGTCGAAACCAGGCTCGTGCTACTTTTCCCTCACTGTGGCACACTATAGGTCGACCTTATCCTTCAGGTAGAACACTGTAAAGCCCACCTTCCACTCCTCGAGGCATTGGAGTACATCGAATAACTTTTCTACGCCCCTAATCCAGTCCTCAAAGGTTTTGGAATTGGGGGTGGCATCATAGATGGGTAGGTTGTGGCTTGCAAACCACTTCAATATGTAGGAGTTATCCTCCTCGGCCTTCCTCTCCCTGACCTCCATCAGCTTCTGCAGTTGTTCGTTTGGCATTGTAACTTCTCTCTTTGCTTCTACAGTAGCTCTAGCAGTAGGAGGTTGGTAAGGTATCCTCCTGTAGGTAGGTTGGTTTCATCCACCTGACTGTGAGACTCGTTCCCATTCCTGGGGCGTAGGGCTTCCAGTCGTTCCCTGAAGCTCGACATGGGAACTTCTGGGTTCACAAGTCTCTTGTAATGGGGTGAGGTCCGGTTTGAGATTCGTCATTGTTTCCCGCCGTCCTGTTCGGGAAGTAAGTTGGGTTTAGTTCCTCTCCTAATAATTCATATCCTATGTACTACCAGAGTTCAATAACACATGATATACTAGTGCATTATGCAACATTTTACAAGTTTTCAATCACATCACATTGCCACATTCACGTGGTCCAACCACAGCATCACATGCTCATGTATTACACATTATATAGGCATTATGTTCATGTGATTCACATACTTTACAAATAGCGAACACTGATACTCAGATAACTTAAATGATTTCATTGCACAGAATTAAAAATCATAGGTGTTCCATACTAGTACTCTTCATTACATCACAATTTATAACTTTATTAGCCTACAGTGGCTTAACAACACAATAGAAAGATAACTAACAGCATTGTCCTAGAAAGCAAACTTTTAATCACTACGAGCTTCTACTGGTTAGGGGTGTCCAGTGGACAGGTAACTCTACACATTCGGCCACATCTGCTATGCTTCCAGCGGGTCACCCCCAGTCTCAGGCTCACCCCTCTTCCTCACAGGATCTATCTCCTCATCACTTGAGACCTCAGGTCCCCTCATCTGGTTGACCTCTACAGTGAACTCTATCCTTTCCTCCTCCGGATCTCCTTCAGGGTTCTCCCTCTCAAGAGCCTCCATCTTGCTCTCACTAAAGTGTCCCTCAAGGTCTTCAATTCCCATAAGTTTCCCTTCACTCACGTCAGAATCCTCCTTGGGATCCTCCTCTTCCATCGGTTCCTCCTCACTAGGATCCTCCTCAGGGTTCTTCTCTTCCATTAGTTTGTCCTCGCTAGGATCCTCCTCGGGGTCCTCCTCTTCTACTGGACCTGCCTCAGTAGAAGCATCTCCCTCATCCTTAGAGTCTCCCTCTTCATCAGTGAGCTCGTATCCCGGGGATGGGCATCCTCCTCACTAGCTGTGGGTATACGCTCCTGGTCGTGGGGGCCCTCCAGTCTCAGGTAGTTTATCAGGTCAACCACGCTTATCCCCATAGGCTCCCAGTCACACCAATAACACTTCCTCCATGGGCGATGATCACGAGCCTGAGGGTGCAGCTTGTCAACTTTATAGTGCCACTCAGGGTCTCCTTTCAGGGTCAGCAGCAGAAAGAAGACTCAGTTATCCTCAATCCTTAAGCAGTTATTGGGCACATCTTCTAAATACCTAGCTAATGCCCACCTCACATGCCGAATGTGATCCCACACAATCTAACCCGGTCTATTAGCTAGCTACTTGTGCAAGCAAGGACCTCCTACACAACCACAATACTGGATACCCTCCATTCCTATACAAAAGTCACTTGCACATAAGACAAGCATTCACACAATAACGTATTTATGTCATATTACATGTACATGTATGCACCCTTGCCCATCACTACACTCACTCTCCGTGTAGTCTTTAGGTCTACCAGTTTTATTTCTTAGTTTCTTACAGCCTTTTAAGCAAGCCTTCCGGTCAGTTAACCTCAACTCTGATACCACTTTTTAACACCACGAATTTCTACTTATCTTCTTTGTTACTAATTATTAACATATGTGGCAACGGCGGAACCTAACTGGGGTGCTACTGCCATATTTCCTTATTGAAAATCCAGGCTGTATGCTAAATAATCATTAATGCAAAAGTTCTCAGTAATACTTCAACTTGAAAAGGGTTTCAACTACTGTTAACAACTACTGAACTGAAACAATGTTTAATACAAATATCTTCCCTAAAATAACTAATGATGCATATTCCACTTAAGCATCAGGCCTCGCTCTATTTTTGGTCCCCCAATCCATATGCAATTAGCTCACCTGAAAGCAAAAATTTTTGCAAAAATGAGATAAACTCAATAACAATTATCCCTAACAGTCAAACTATGCATACAAATTCATTTTTTTTTAAAAAAAATTTTAGGGATAGGGGACACAATTAGACCACCCTTATTCATTTTCAATTAATGTAACTATCCACACTTACATGTTCTTAGTGATGCACACATACATTCTAAGTTCTAAATATAACACTCAGGTTTTAAGGGGGAGCGACCCCACTGGCTCTCATGCCCTGCACTTGGGTTCAACGCAGCCACTTAACTTAATCATGGCTTGCCGTCGACTCACACAGTTACCGCTTAACCATTCCTTGGCCTTCTATCATCATGGATGGTTATCGTTAACCTGGCCCATGTCCCAACATGGCATGTGGCCGCCGATATGCATGCACTTTTACCCGAGGAAGGCTATTGGCCTTAAGTGAACATACCAAACTCACAGTCTCACCCATATTCATGCGCAATTAGTTCTCTTGAAAATAAAAGATTTTGTAAAAAATGAGATAAACTCAATAACAATCATCCCTAAAAGTCAAACTACGCACACAAATTCATTTTTTTTAAAAAACATTTTAGGGATAGGGGAGACAACTAGACCACCCTTATTCGTTTTCAATCAATGTAACCGTCCACACTTACATGTTCCTAGTGATGCACACATACATTCTAAGTTCTAAATATAACATTTAGGTTTTAAGGGTGAGCGACCCCCACTGGGTCTCATGCCCTGTGCTTGGGTTCAAAGCAGCCGCTTAACTTAATCATGGCCTACTGTCGACTCGGATGGTTATCGGTTAACCATTCCCTGGCCAACGATCATCATGGATGGTTACCACTAACCTGGCCCACATCCCAGTAGGGCATGTAGCCACTCATATGCATGCACTTTTACCCAGAAAAGGCTACTGGCCTTCAATCAACATACCAAACTCATAGTCTCACCTATATTCATGCACAATTAGTTTACTTGAAAACAAAACATTTATAAAAATGAGATAAACTCAATAACAATCATCCCTAACAATCAAACTATGCACAAAATTCATTTTTTTAAAAAAAAATTTCAGGGATAGGGGACACGACTAGACCACCCTTATTCGTTTTCAATCATATGACCGTCCACACTTACGTGTTCTCAGTGATGCACACATACATTCTAAGTTCTAAATATAACATTCAGGTTTTAAGGGTAAGCAACCCCACTGGGTCTTATGCCCTGTTTTTAGGTTCAACGCGACCGCTTAACTTAATCATGGCCTACCGTCAACTCGGACGGTTACCGCTTAACCATTTCCTGGCCTACGATCAGTATGGATGGTTACCACTAACCTGGCCCACGTTCCAACAGGACACGTAGCTGCTCACATGCATGTACTTTTACCCGGGGAAGGCTACCGGCCTCCAGTTAACATACCAAACTCACAGTCTCACCCATATTTAGCCCTTACTTTTACTATCATGCTTATCCAATTTAAAGGTTAAATTAATATGCATAGTTTTATTCAGATTCAACCCGATTCCCAAGGCATTACCACAGCACAAACTTTCATTTTCAACATAATCAATCCAACACCCAAGTCTATTGATATAGCAAAACCATGCAACCCAACAATGTAGCGGTGTTCAACCGATACATCCCATAAATTCATGATAACCAGCATTTAAGCCAACCCTTACCATATTCAACACAAATGCATTCTTCAAGCAACTTTGGGGAAGGTTTAGGGCAGATTGTTACCTGGAATTCGTGCAAATTACGGACTCGGTTACTAGTTTGGCCCATTGCTCCACAGCTGGACCAAAACATCGCTCATACTCAGACCAAAACCTCATGGATGGTGGCCTTGGGGTGGCTGGTGGTGACGGCTGCCGGTGGCTGCTCACAGGAGGGAGCGAAAAATGAGGAGTGAGGGTGAAATTTATTTGCTTGAGGGCCAAGAGTCTTTTAAATACTAGAGTTTGACTTGCTTCTATCCTTCTTGAATTTTTCCAGGTATAGAACATTCAAAAAAAATAATATCCCTTTTTCTTGGATCGTTTGACTCACTTCCCAACTACACTGCTAGATTTCCTAAAATTAATCCCTATGAGCTTAAGCATTCTTCAATTGTCAATCACAATATGATTATAAATAAAAATAAATCTAAATATAAATTTTTTTTCGGGGTTTCACATGCACCGACGTTCTTAACTCTGATGGAGATCCGTCAAGGAACGCTAATTTGGTGTTCTAAGGCAGTTAAGGTAATCCAAATCAGTCATGAAAAGTCTAAGGAACAACCCACATTTTGCTAAGGTTAAAAATAGATTGTCCCGGGTTAATTCTAATTTTCTACCCAGTTTTGTATCGTTTATTACTTCAACTTCCATAAGATTTAATTCCCATATTTTGCTATGAGTTTGAAGTCCCAGAAGTTATCTTTCCAATAAAATAAATTTTAAGTCATTTGGACTTCATTTACCTATCCAAATCACCCTTCAAATCCACACTATCAAAACTACCTGGTTAAGGCAGAATTTACCCAATTTTATGTTCTTGATTACTTAGGATTGCATGAGCTTTAAGTGCCAATTGTTTACATATCTTGGTTTCCCAAGATGTTATCTACCTATTCTAATTGAGAAATTCAAGTTAAGTCAAGTGCAAGTTGGAGAACCAGGTTATTTTTGCAAACTACGGTGGTAGAGCCTGATTTTTTGGTTTCCATTCATGTTAGGAAATCCAAATCATAACCACTTTTTCTTTGGGATATGTGGCAAGCAAAAATAGCCTTCATTTTGCTGTATTCTGCCCAGTTGCACCTAATTGGTGCATTTGGTGGTTGATGTCCTTCTAGCCATCTAAGCTTGTCCTAGCAGCATGATTAGGTAGTTGAAGGAGGCTTGGACACAATCATGGGTTAGCCAAATGAAGAACCAATGAAGAACAAGGAAGGAAAGACAAAAATATTCCCATTGGCTAGCCGTAAGCAAAAAGCAACCAACTACTTTTCTCCTTTTCTCCCACTTGAAGACAGCTGCTTACTTGAATAATTACTTGATTAACAATGAGTTTAGGCTTAATCCTAAAGGTTAACTAGACTTAAGGGTTGTAATTTGAATGATTAAGCAAGCTTGTATTTTTCTGATTTAGGAGATTAAGCTAAGCTGGGTTCTTAAGCTAGTTTAGAAGGTTTCCTAATCTTGAAGAAACCTCATCGCCTTTACTTGACCAGCTTGTATGCTTGTATATAAGGCCTTAGAGAGTTACTTTTATAATCAGCTTGTTTATTATCTTGAATGAAATTACGTTGAGCTTTGCTCCTTGTGAAAGCCAAACACTTAACGTGCTTATGCTTATTTTGGCCGAATAAGGTGGTGTTCAAGTGAGTCTTAATCCTTGATTTGGTGGTGTTTCTGTATCCTTATCAAGATGAAGGGTCCTAAACTAGTTCTTAGTGGTGATTTCTGTATCTAAAAGTTGGTTTAGTGTGAATCCATCCTTATATTTGCTTTCGGATTTCATCTTGTACTTTAGTATCCAATTAGTTTGTTTTCACCTTGAATACATTCTAATTTGAACAAGGTTCAAACTATAAGCACATACACCCCTAACCTTGATGTTGATGGTGATTTCTGTATCCAAGAATCAAGATTAGTTCTTTCCTAAACCCTCATTTCAATTTGGATTCTATTAACCTCAAATCCGAGTTCTCATTAGTCTTGGTTTTCTCTTGCATTCCTTTGAGCGTGAGTTGAGTTCAGTGAGGTTTCCATCAACTTTGGTATCAGAGCTGAGCCTTTCCTTTACCTTGAAACCATCCCCCATGTTCCAAAAACAGCCCAAACACATCCCACAAACACAACCCCCAAATTAGATTCAAACTCCCCTAGTTTTCACCATGACTTCTAGTATGAGTTTGGAAGAAAAATTTGAAGCTGTAATGAAGAAAACAATCAAGCTATTTTTGCTTCTAACCAGTAGCTCCAAGAGTCTAATCAAGAACTTAAAGCTCAAAATGAGTACTTGTAAAGGCAAATGGGCGAATTTGTGAAGCAAAAGCAAAAGGTGTTTGCAAGTCCACCCGATTTTATCCGTGGCAATAAAGATGAGGCAGCAAGCAATTCTTTGAGTTCTTCTAATGAGGAGGAGTCTCTAAGGCGAACAGGGGGAGAACAAAGGCAGCCTATTAACTCCAATGACAGAGTTTGAAGGAAAACTTGATCCCGATGAGTTTCTTAGGTGGATGCATACTGTTGAGAGGATCTTTGAGTGTAAAGAAGCAGCTGAAGATAAGAAGGTTAAACTGGTTGCTCTTAAGCTAAGGAAGTACTCCTCATTATGGTGGACTAACTTATGTTCTAAGTGGACCAACCTACATCCAAGATAGCTACTCTCAACTTCATAACCTCACACAAGGTGGCCTCAATTTGAAGAATAAACACATGAGTTTGAAAAGCTCATGATCAAGTGCGACATTCAGGAGCAAGAGGAGTAAACTATAGTTAGATACTTGGGAGGGCTTGAGCCTAAGTATGCTACTGTGGTAGAGTTACAATAGTTTACTACTTTTCATGAGGTATGTGTTCTTGCTTATAAAGTTGAGTAACAAAGAAAAGCCATGCCTTTCAAGTGTGAGTTTTCTAAGCCCACATCCCTGAATCAAGCTTTCAATGAGGGGAGTTTCAATCCCTTTCCTAAACCCACGGTTCCCCCACCCTCCACCCCACAAAAAATCCCAACCCTACTAAACAGCCAACCACATCAAAATAGATCTAAACCCATTCCTAAGTGAATCCAAAGATGTTTTAATTTTCAAGGATTTGGACACTTATCTTCGAATTGTACAAACTAAAGGATCATCACATTAGCTGAACGGGAGGCCGTGAAAGGGCATGAAATTAAGGAGGATAATGAGGGTGATCTTAAGGAAACTCTAGAGGAGGTGGTAGTGAAAGCTGACGAGGGTGAAATACTTCTTTTGGAATGAACGTGGAATGATCCAAAAGAAGATAAAGATGAACGAAGGTTTCCCTCCAGTTGCACGGTTCAGAGTAAGTTATGCTCATTGATTATTGCTGAAGGAAACCATGCTAATGATGTTTCCCTTAGCAAAGTTAATCTCCCTGCTTCTGGTTATGACTTTTTTGAACTCCACAAACTACAAAAAGAACCAGAAGATTCTGACTTCTTTCTTACTTTTAGTAAGCCACTTTTAAAGGCCGCATACCATGAGCATAAACGCTTTAAAGACTAATTTTGAATATTCAAAAGAAACTAGAGTGTCCCTTACCAAACCACCCTGTAGCCACTTCCCAAATCCACCAAATTCGAATCAACCAAGCTTTATTTGCTTGTTTAGTTATATTTCAGCCAGATTCCAACCTACTAGTGTTTACCATCAGATTTGAGGGCAAATCCTTCTCAACAAGGGGATGATGATGGAGAGCCCTCAAGGAACACTACTTTGGAGGTCCAAGTAGTCAAGGTAATCCAAATCAGTCATCAAAAGTCTAAGGAATAACCCATATTTTGCTAAGGTTAGAAACAGATTGTCCTGGGTTAATTCCAGTTTTCTGCCTAGTTTTGTGTCCTTTCTTACTTCAACTTCTGTGAGATTTAATGCCAATTTTTTGCATATCTTGGTTCCCTAAGATGTTATGTACCTGGTCTAATTGAGAAATTTAAGTTAAGTGAAGTACAAGATAGAGAACCAGGTTATTTTTGCAAACTGTGCTAGCTGGACCCTAGTTCTAACCGGTCTGAGTTTTCTAAGGTTTAGGGCCACCAAATGAAGTCATAATTTTGAATTTCCACTTGGAGAAGTTAGGAGACATCCTAAGGTTTCCATCTATGTAAGGAAATTCAGATTATGCCTATTTTTTGCATGGGATATGTGGCAAGCAAAAACAGCCTACAATTTACTGCATTCTGCCTAGTTGCACCTAATTAATGCATTTGGAAGTTGATGTCCTTCCAGCCATCCAATCTTATTATGGTAGAGTAATTAGTTATTTAAAGAAGGTTTGGACATAATCATGGGTCAGCCAAATGAAGAACCAATGAAGAACAAGGGAGGAAAGGTAGAAATGTTCTCATTGGCTAGCCATAATGCAAAAAGCAACCAGGTACTTTTCTCCCACATGAAGATAGCTGCTTATTTGATTAATTACTTGATTAGCAATGAGTTTAGGCTTAATCCTAAAGGTTAACTAGACTCAAGGGCTGTAATTAGAATGGTTAAGCAAGCTTATATTTTTCTGATTTAGGAGATTAAGCTAAGCCGAGTTCTTAAGTTCGTTTAGGAGGTTTCCTAATCTTGAGGAAACCTCACTCCCTTTACTTGACCAGCTTGTATGCTTGTATATAAGGCCTTAGAGATTCACTTTTATAATAAGCTTGTTTATTATCTTGAATGAAATTATGTTGAGCTTTGCTCCTTGTGAAAACCAAACACTTAACTTGCTTATCCTTATTTAGGTCGAAAATGGTGGTGTTCAAGTGAGTCTTACTCCTTGATTTGGTTGTGTTTCCGTATCCTTATTAAGATTAAGGGCCTTACACTAGTTCTTAGTGGTGATTTCTGTATCTAAGAGTTGGTTTAATTTCAATCTATCCTTGTATTTGCTTTTGGATTTCATCTTGTACTTTAGTATCCAATTAGTTTGTGTTCACCTTGAATCCATTCTGGTTGGAACAAGGTTCAAACCGTAAGCATATACACCCCTAACCTTGATCTTGGTAGTGATTTCTATATCTAAGAATTAATATTAGTTCTTTCCTAAACCCTCATTTTAATTCATATTCCATTAACCTCAAAGTTGAGTTCTCATTGTTCTTGTTTTTCTCTTGCATTCCTTTGAGTGTGAGTTGAGTTCAATGAGCTTTCCATCAAAATTCAAAAGGCATAACTTTGTACTAATAGAACCCTCAATCGGTTATGGAGGCCGTCTTCTTTTGATCTTCTCGATGGAGGGGAATATGATGATACCCCAAGAAGGCATCTATAAAACTTAGCATGGCATGCCTTGCAGTGGCGTCCACCAACTTGTCAATTTTTGGTAAAGCGTAGCTATACTTGAGGCATGCTTTAGTCAAATAAGTGAAGCCTGTGCACATTAACCAGGTCTCATTTGGGTTTTTTTGACTATCACCACGTTAGAAATCCACTCTGGGTACTGGCACTATCGGATGAAGCCTGCATTTAGGAGCTTTTAAGCCTCCACGGTTTTGCCTGTGCTAGGTCCCCATATGTCTCTTCTTCTATACCATTGGCTTGTAGGCAAGGTCGATGTTCAGACGGTGCTCCATGGCCGACGGGTCTATTTCGGGCTTCTCCTCTGGTCCGAAGGCGAAGATGTCCTTCTACTCTCGAAGGAGACTAACAAGCGCCCAATGGGTCTGCTCGGTCATCTCTTTGCCCATGCTGATAACATGGGTTGGGCGTTCTTCCTCTAAGTGCATGATTTCCACGTAAACTGCGATCTCTAGCGAACATTTCGTATCTGCTGAGGTGATGGTGCAGAAGACCAAAGCCTCCGCTGCTTCGGGAGACACAATTTCGCAGTTTTTTTGGTGGGGATGTTATATCGCAATTCCTCATGGGTCTAGGCATTCCACTACGACTTCATGCTAGCCAGATAGCATTCTCAAGTAGTCTATTGGTCCCCAAAGAGTTTTTTGATGCTACCATCGTCGGCTTCATTTTGAATTTTCAAGAGGTAAGAGGCAATGATGACTTTAAACTTTGTGCAAGGTTGGGAGCCCCAGGATGACATTGTAGGATGTGGGTGCATCACAACCACGAGATCCACCTCCAAATTCCTCCATTTAGTTTTATTCCAGAACCATAGGGGGAGACGGATCACGCCAATTGGCATTACTGCCTACACGCTGAAGCCCAAGATCGGATGCACCGGGGATCTAATGTCCCTCCCGGGGTGTTTAAGCTTCTAAAGGTAGTCTCACGTAATAATATCAGCTGAACTCCTGGCATCAATCAAGATCTTGTGCATAAGAGCACTGGTGACCTTCAGCTCAATGACCATCAGGTTGTCGTGACGAAAGCTAAAGGAGCAGCCCTCTCGTCTATTGAAGATCATGGTGGGAATAGTCACAGGATCACCTATCTCAGCTACCATAACCTACTGGGTTCCACACATCTGCACCTCTCACATTGTATGAGATATGCCTTCTGCATACCCCATGGCTATTGTGGCTACAATTTCGGTGCAGACCTCCTGTGGCTCCTCGCGGGGCCACGTAGGGTCTTTACGGAAGGCTCTCTGACCCCTCTTCAAGAATCGATCGATCTGTCCTTTATCTATGAGCTCATTGAGGGCCTTCTTAAGTTTTTTATACTGGGCAATGGTGCACCCGTTCTATTCGTGTAATTTACAGTATTTTCCCACATTGTGTGACTTCAAGTTTGCGGTCATGAGTTGTAGTCTTTTCAGTATGGCGTGCCATTTGATTTCCATGAGTATGCTCCGCGGGTCTGAATTAACACGTAGGTCCTAGACTTCGTCTCTCCTTTTTCCCGCCCATGTTGAATTCTTCTCCTCTGCGGCTCTAGTCTTTCGAGAGCTGTCCATTGTTTCCACCTAAATTTCTGTAGCCCAGATAAAGTCGGTGGCCTTTTCAAGGCCCTCATCTAAGGAGGTCTCCTGTTGCTTGGCCAAAGAAACTTTAAACCATCTATTTTTCAAATCATTAAGAAGGAAGTGTAGGTGACCCCGTCTTCTAGATTAGGGACTAGGACGACCTCTTGATGAAATCTCTTCACAAACTCTGCTAGCCATTCCTGTGGGCCCTACTTAATTTTGGATAAGTGGATGCTGGTTCGCCTTTTCTTACGGCTAGCAATGAATTGGCTCTCAAATCAATTAAATAAATCCTCGAAGCATGTGACACTTCCAGGGTTGATGCTGTTGAGCTAGGCCTATGCCACTTCCTTCACAGTGGCGGGAAAGTACTGACAATAGGCTGCATAGTCCACATCTTAAACATGCATTTAGGCTTTGTATAACCCTTGGATGCTCTTCGAAGTCTGTGGTCCGGTCGTATAACTCTAGATTCGATATCTTCACCTTCCTTGGTCTCGGGGTATTTATGGCCTCGGCGCTGAATGGTGTGGCGAATGGCACTAGGCTTTGAATTCCGAAAAACTTAATGGGACATGAGGGTTTCCTTTCCCTTCAACTATTGAGGGATTTCGGGGGCTGGCCGTTGCCCTTCAGTAGGCCGTGCCATGAGTGACTAACCTTCATCAGCTCTTGACCGCAGAACTAGGGTTTGTGCATGGTCGAACCACTACAAGCGCACGGATAGTTGCAGTATAGATAAAAGATATCGTTTCTCAAGGACTAATCGTAACTTACTTAGTCTTACCTTTTGGAATGTGCTAAGTAAAATTCTGGTTTAAGTGGATTTGATTTAACAATAGCAAATAAACTTTTCTAAATTAATAAGGGAAAAATGTTTAGGAGTTCTTGTAGTTGTGAAAGGAAATTGAATCAAAAATAATGAACATGTGCTTCCTTGTAATTAGTTAAATTTAAGGCATTGTAATTTCTTCAAAAACTCAGTCTATTCTTTCGAAATCAAATAAATTTGCATAAATTAAGCAAAAGTCATCCTTTCAAACTAATTTGCCTTAATTCAAGTTCAATGTGTTTGATTACTTACTAGCCCTCCTAGCATACAAATCTCTCTTTCGAGACGAAGTTACGTTAGGTCTTATCAAGCAGTCCAACAACCAAATGTCACCTTTCAGTTATTCTTTAGTTTGTTTCAAGAGTGCAACCAAATTTCAGCCAAAAATCAACTCACAATAATCCAAACACTTGAGAAAATGAAATCAAACCAATCATGAAAATAAGCACAATTGTATAGATTAAAACATGATCTAGCAATACTTCCACAAACTACTAAATCCCTAGACTAAAGAAAACTACTCAGACATGATAAAAGATTAACAAACTAACCAACGATTGGTGAAATCTGAGCGAGAAAGGGATTAACTGAGATGGCCTTCAACCAACGGCTTCGGTAGCGCCTCAAGAACAAACTCTCACACTCAAGACTCACACTAACACAAAAACTAAACTAAAAACTATAAAATTTGTGAAAGAAACTAAAGCACTAATTTACTACTCTATAGTTTTGCTTTGCTTAATCTTAGATTGCTCTCTACATGCTGTAGAATGTCGCTTTTTATAGAGAAGCTCGGTCAATCTTAGCACACAGCCAAGGGAAAACGAAGAAGCAGTAGTTGCAGGCTCACCACAATCCGTGGGGTGCACCACGGTCCGATCGTGGTCTTTGCTGGAACCAGGTTTTTGCTCATTCTTTGCTCTACGGTCGTGGCACAACATGGATGACTGTAGGGGAGGTCAAAATACAGCAATTGAAGAAAAAGTGCCGGGTAAAAAGACAAAAAATGCTACAAAATAGATTAAATAATTATACCCAAGCATAAATCACGAATAGGAGAGTTAATAATAATAATAAGCACAATATTCACCTAAAAACGACACAAAATAGCCCTAAAATTATATGCATATTAAGGACTTATCAAACTTCCCCATGCTTAAACTGTTGCTTGTCCTTAAGCAATGCAAAGATTAAAAGTATACACAGCCTCCTCAGGATAGATTTAGGTAACATTCAAATGGTAAAGCTGATCCAAAGATAGCCCAAAAAGATACCAAAAAACATTAACAAACAAAATAGGGAATGAAATTTTTGAAAACCTTTAATAGACCAAAATGTCAAACTTGAAAGCTATCTCCCTCAAATTGTCAAATACAATTATTGAATGTACGGAGCAAGCAAAACTAGTAAGGCTGGTAGAGCCTCACTATAGTTATGTGGCACTCGGCACTCATTTGTTTGAAATGTATGTATCTATGAAGGTTCTCTCAAATCTCAACCTTAGACGCAGATCTACCATAAGCTTAATAAGATTCTCAAATTCGCCATCACTAAAAATGCAAACACATTAGACAATCATGAGGTCTTTAATAGGGTTGTAACGGGGCTAAGGGTAAAGGTAAGAGGGGAACAAATGTTTTTGGGAATGAGGAATTAAAAGCCAAAGACTAAGGGCTAAACAGTTCCAATGCATCAAACAACATCCTTCTTAAACCATATCAATTCAAAATAAATCCCCAGATGAAGAGAGAAAGAGTCGAAAATCAGAAATAACTTGCATTCCTAACAAGGCCGACCGCTTTTTCCTTTTTCCGTTCTCGTTTCATTTTTTTCTTTTTTCTTTCAAAAATATTTCTCTTTGTTCTTTTTTTCGTAAGCACTTATTATTTTTTTTTCCAGAAGGGATAGCCAAGGGGAAATCCTTAACAAACTTTAAATTCCAACTCTTTTCTAAATTTTGTACAATATATTAGGGATTAATCAATATCTCACAACCCTGCACCAAACAACAAAATTACACCGCAAGATATCATTCCGTCTTACTAATGCCCTATCAAGCTGGATGCAAAAGAATAGGACACTCCTCTAGCCTTGGCTTAAAGGTAAGACAAGTATTTGGCCATGGGTTATAATAGGAGGTTCAAATCAAGAAAAATGAATATAGGCTCAAAGGGGCTAACAAGGGATACAATACACAACCAGGATGGCTATTTGGCCATGGGGTTTAAATAAATCAAGGAAAGAAAAATGCTTCAATCATATTACCTAAATGCATATGCGAAATGTGATCTTGAATGAGAATCTAAGCAAGGTCTAGAGGAATAACATCAAGGAAGAGTCACACACGAAAGGAATATGAGACTAATAATGATAAACAGTCTCTAAAGGTTGAAAGTCTCACAGGACATCTACCAATTTTGAAACTACCTCACTAGTAAACACATGCCAAAATCTTGTAAAGACTCATGGGGAAAATCAATTCACATCTAACATGTTGTCAAAATATAGAAATCATTTCGAAAACTCACAAACATTTTATACACAATTTGGGTGAATCAAAGGATTAAACTAAACCAAAGAAAGCTACCAAATCTATGGAGATCATCATCGGAGGATTTGTTTTTCTTTTTTTTTTTATCTTTTTTTGTTCACTTTTCAATTTTTTTATTTTTTTATGCAAGCTTCTACAAACAATGAAAGCTAAAATGCAAAAGAAACTTAATAAAATAAAGAAACTAAAATGCAGCCTAGAAGAAAACTAAATACACTTCTAAAATAAAACTAAAACGATCAAAAACTAGAAAAATGATAACTAAAAACATATACAAAGCAAAAACACGCCAAATAGGAACAGGCATCAGATGCCAAATATAATGACTAACTTTCTCATGCTTTAATCACACATTGCCCTCAATATGGGCACATAATAATAAAAAGGGAAGAGGAGTAGAATAAAACAAGACCAGAGAGGAGGTGGAGAAGGATGGGTGGTTGTCTATAAAAGGTATGCCAATCTCGCCAGGTCTCTAGACATGCCCTATAGTTTTGGAAATATTAGATTTGGGAAGCAAGCAACCCACGAAGCTCATCGGGACGCTCTTGGACAAAGTCCTGAAGAGCAGAGTTCTTAAAAGCAACAAACTCTTGGAGGGAAGCTTGCTCCTCTTTAATGGACCTAAGGGTGTCTTGGAGATCAGAATAGTCAGGTGGAGGTGGTCGAGAGGAAGAACTAGGTTCTGCTTGATTAGATTGAGGGGCTGGATGATGGGGTACAGGTCGAACAACCTCTTCATCACCAGGTACCCAATAAAGGTTACCTCGGTGAGGAAGGGTGGTGCGATTAACATTGGAAAGTAGCAAAAGTAGGTCACCTGGGTAAATCCAACATAAACGGCCAGCCTTAACTTTACAGACGTTCATAATCTAAAAGGTAGCTTGATCAAGCCACGTGGACCTGAAAACTCTATCCTAACTTTAGTGCTAATAGCAGTTATTATCCCACCAATGACTATCCTAACTTTAGTGCTAATAGCAGCACTATGTAATTGCCTAGCCAAGAATGAACCTGGGTCAAGTTGGTCTCCATCGAGCATACAGGACAGAAAGTACAACTCAAAAAGTCTTAGGACATTCAGACTATCGTCCTAAGTAAACAAAGAATAAGCCAAAATAAGCTGAGCTACTCTAATACAAGGGTTTCTAATATGTGTACATTTTGACGAACTGGTACTATACCTAACACTCCCCGAAAGTTCACCCCAAAATGCATTTGGGTTGAATTTGCAGGGGACTTGATGGTGGGATATGTCCATGCTAGGGGGAAAACCAAACATACTGTTGAAGGTACCTAAGCTCAGTTCATACAATTATCGCTATAAATAAAACGATATATATCTGACTTGACATTGAGACCTCTAGTGACCTCGACATGGAGTGCACTAAGGAATTTTAGAGTCAGGTCTGTATATGTATGCTCTTTGATTTCTAAAAAGTGGCCGTACCACCTCTAGCAAACAACCAATGAATATCATCCAAAATTCCCAACCAGGCTAACAAATCCTTGTCATAATATCTAGTTGCTACAACTATGTGTTCATTCAAGCAATTATACCTAGCAATATGATCGGGATGCATCAAACCAAGTGGGTGAGGAATGTTACCTCTAGCACGAGTATTGGTTGACGTTTAGGATATTCTTTGAGGTCGGGGTGGTGCTTGACTTGAAGAACCAACCTCCTTGGTGCTGCTTGGCCTCTTGTTTGGTGCTATTGTTGCAAACTTGAAACAAAAACAAAATAAAACCAAAAGTAAGAACTAAAACCTTGAAAATTAAAGAAATTAAACAAAAATATAAAAAATAAGAGAGAGAAAAGGATGGGTATGGTGGATGGCTAAAGGTGAGATGAATTTAAAGTTAAAGAAGAAGAAAGAGATGGATTTTAAGGAGAAAGATGAAAGATTGAGTGAAAGGAAAGAATTTGGTGTGAAAGTGATTGGAAATGGGGAAGAAATGAGGGGAGATTAGTGAGATTTGGTTATGGAGTTTAGAGAGAGAAAATAGGGGTAGAGGAAGAGAGTATGTCGAGAGGTTTGAAGAAGATAAGGGAAAAGGGAAGGGGCACTGCGGTCAAAAACCTAGACGCAGCCTGTAGCAAACCACCACGGGCCGTAGGGCTCACCACGGTCTGTCCACGGTGTCTGCTGGCATCCAAATTTTTTTTGATTTTTTTGAGTTGGCACCCCACAGCCGTATTTTTGGGGTATCGACCGTGGTGCCATCATTTTATTCATATATATATATATGTATATTTTCTTCTTTTTATTTTATTTTTTATTTTTTCGGATAAATAACTACAAAAATTAACAAAAATCGAAACTAGAAAAGGGGAAAAGGAAAGAAAACTTGGGTTGCCTCCCAAGAAGTGGTCTTTTAAGGCCAAGAGCTTAACCTTTTTTTTAGGCTTGGTCCGAATCAGATTGTGTATGGACATGGCGTTGTCCTGGACCACGAAAACAAACTTATTCAGTTGAAGATACCATCTTAAAAGTTCTGGCTGCAGGTCCTTTGTCTTCATAACTTGGTGCCATAACGCACTGTCTACATACAAAACAAATTGCTCTTGCGGCCATCAAATAGTCTATCATCAACTCGTTCAACCTCTCCATCAAAATCTTCATCGAAACCTTCCACAGGGGACATAGAGAAAACAGGTTGTGCAAACCTGCAGTAATCACTCATTGAAGACTCATTAGAAATAGAGGCCTCAACCTCGGGCTTGTTAGGTAGCATGGGAGCAGCAAACTCCATCTTAACATACCTTTGGTCGGGGTCCTCATAAGAAATCCAGTCAGAATCAGGAGGATCTTCACAATTCCAGAGATCCTCTATATCAATCTCAGGAGAAAGGGGGTAATGCATCCAATATAGAAGAATAAGGAGAAACCATGTCCTTTGTCTTATGACTAAACATAGCAAAGCAACCTTCCACCTCAAAAGATACCCGACCCTCTCTTACATCTATATCGCAACCAGCTGTCGTCAAAATGGGCCGACCTAGGATAATTTAAGCATCGTCGGTCTCAAGCATATCGACTATAATAAAATCTTCTAACAACGAAATATTTCCTATATTGACTGGCACATTGTCTAACTTGCCTATAGGTTATATTAAAGAACCATCAACCAATTGTAGGGAAATGGGTGCGGCCAGTAATGGTCCTAGGTGTAGCTTATGAAACAAAGAATGGGGCATTATACTGACACTTGCACCTAGGTCGCATAGACCTCTCTCAACTCTACCTTTCCTACAATACAGGGGATAGAAAAATTACCTGGGATCTCAACAGTGTCATTTTCCTTGAAAGTGGCAGTCTTGCCACCATTGTTGCTCTCTTTACCACTAGCCATAGTTATCTCCCTACCCTCTTCTATTAGTGTATCCTCAAGGTCAGTTAAGTCCTCTTCTTCCTTCATAGTAACACGACTACAGTGCTCATGAGAGTTAGGTTTAGGCTTGCTAGGAAGTCTATCTGAGGGCGTAGATAAGAAACTAGCTTTTTGGGCAATTTGGGCTTCTAGCATCCTATTATGAGTCATAAGCACATCAATCTTGGAGGCTAATTGCTTAATATACTCATCCTGTTTTTGTTGTGCCATAAGCATATTTTCCATCATTACCTCTAAATTTAATTTTTGGGGCATCTGAGAAGGGAATAGGGGTCTTTGAAAACTAGGGGTACTCTAGCATTCATAGGGGGCATATTTAGAGTGTTTGGATTCGACCTATAAGAAAAATTTGGATGATTCTTCTAACTCAGATTATAGGTATTAGAGTAAGGGGCATTGGTTGGTCTCGGATTGAAAATTTGAATAGAATTAACTTCATTAGGGTCCTGGAAAAAAGGACTCCCAACTTTACAATTCAGAGTTATATCCTCAATTGAACCATAAATTTCAGAAGGGGAAGGGGCACTAGAGTTCACAGCATTAGCATTCATTTTCCCAGTCTATGAGTCATAGCATTTAGTTTAGCAGAAAGTAAAGCAATTGCATCAACTTCATGCTTACCTCCAACCTGCTTGGGTTAGGTTCATTTTGTGGACCATTGGAAGTTGTTAAGCGCCATCTCCTTGATCAGATTATAGGCTTCATCCTCAGTCTTGCTCACCAAAGTTTCTCCTGCCGCCGCATCAATAGTGGACCTCACAGATTGGGCCACACTAATGTAGAAGGCTTGGATTATCATCCAACACTGAAGACCATGATGGGGGCACAAACGCAGCAGATTTTTAAAATGCTCCTAGGCTTCATAGAGCGTCTCGTCATGTCTTTGCAGGGAGTTGGTGATCTGATTCCTTAGGCTTGCTGTTTTGCTTGGAGGGAAGAACTTGGTGAGGAATGCTCTTGTCAACTCATCCCAAGTGGTTATACATCTAGACAGCAAAGGGTGTAACCAAGCCCTCGCATTATCCCTCAATGAGAAAGGGAATAAGCACAGCCGAATCGTATCACTAGAGACTCCATTTAATTTTAGCATATCACACACCTCTCAAAAGACCAAGAGGTATAGATTTAGGTCTTCTGAGGGAGTTTTGCCGAACTGAGATTGTTACACCATGGAAATGAGTGCGGGTTTGAGTTCAAAGTTATTGGCATCTACAGCGGGGCAAGCGATGTTTGAGGAAATCCCCTAGACTCCGGGGGTAACAAAATCATGAGGAATTCTTCGTTGGTCACCTGCTGCTATGTTAAATTCGTTCGTGCCTTGTGTTTTTGCTCTTCAATCCTTTGCTTCTTTCTCCTTAGGTGAAAAGTCCTTTCAATCTCCAGATCGGGTTCGTACAAGATCAGATTTCGTATAAACTAGGAAAAATTCTCACAAGCACTTTCACCAACACTACCAGCTCAATTTAAACTAGTAAAGAAAGAAAAAAAAAAATAAGAGTAAAAAAAATAAAATACTTAGTCACTTACGTAGGACTAACTCAATCGTTAACAGCTTTAATTCCCTGACAATGGTGCCAAAAACTTGATCATACTACCGCAAGCACACGGATAGTCATAGTATAGATAAAAGATATCATCTCGAAGGGACTAATCATAACTTACTTAGTCTTATCATTCAGAATGTGCTAAGTAAAATTCATGTTTAAGTGGATTCGATTTAACAATAGGAAATAAACTTTTCTAAATCAATAAGGAAAAAATGTTTAGGAATTCTCGTAGCTGTGAAAGGAAATTGGATCAAAAATAATAAACATGAGCTTTCTTCTAATTAGTTAAATTCAAGGAATTGTAATCTCTTCAAAAACTCAGTCTATTCTCTTGAAATTAAACTAAATTTGCCTAAACTAAGGAAAAGTCATCCTTTCAAACTAATTTGCCTTAATTTAAGTTCAATGTCTTCGATTACTTACTAGCCCTCCTAGCATACGAATTCTCTCTTTCGAGACGAAGTTACGTTAGTTCTTGTCAAGTAGTCCAGCAACCAAATGTCACCTTTCAATTTTTCTTTTGTTTGTTTCAAGAGTGCAAGCAAATTTTTGCCAAAAATCAACTCACAATAATCCAAACACTTAACAAAACGAAATCAAACCAATCATGAAAACAAGCACAATTATGTAGATTAAAACATGATCCAATAACACTTCCACAAACTACTAAATCCCTAGACTAAAGAAAACTACTCAGACATGATAAAAGATTAACAAACTAACCAACGATTGGCAAAATCTGAGCGAGGAGGGGATTGACTGAGATGGTGTTCAACCAAGGGCTTTGGCACTGCCTCAAGAACAGACTCTCACACTCAAGACTCACACCAACGCAAACACCAAACTAAAAACTACAAAATTTGAGAAAGAAACTAAAGCACTAATCTACACTACTCTATGCTTTTGCTTTACTTGATCTTGAATTGCTCTCTACATGCTGCAGAACGTCGCTTTTTATAGAGAAGCTCAGTCAATCTAAGCCATATAGCCAAGGGAAAACGAAGAGGCAGTAGTTACAGGCTTACCACGGTCCATAGGGTGCGCCACGATCCAACCATGGTTTGTGCTGGAGCTGGGTTTTTGCTCATTCTTTGCTCTATGGTCGTGGCATAACATAGATGACCGTGGGGGAGGTCAAAATACAGCTATTGAAGAGCAAATTCTAGGTACAAAGACTAAAAATCCTACAAAACACATCAAACAACTATACCTAAGTATAAATCGAGAATAGGAGAGTAAATAATAACAATAAGCACAATATTCTCCTAAAAACAATAAAAAATAGCCCCAAAATGATATATATATTGAGCACTTATTAGTGCACAGAAGGGCTGCATGTGCGCTCTCAAACCATAGCTTTCTATGGGGTATGTTTCCTTCTATGGTGTTTTGCTTAGGACTATGAGGTCTGCTCCTGCTCCTGCTCCTTAAACCAGGTAATGCATTGAGAATGGGTGGCATACGGGGTATAGGTCGTTATGGACAATGCTAAGTCAGGTTGAGCCTTGTATAGGGCTTGCCGTGCCCGGATTATCTGCTAAGCATCCACTCCCACTGCATAGTCTCTGTACTCAGCACTTGGTTGTTAACTGGCTAGAGCCCAAGCTATACTGCGGAGCTCCTCACGTTCACGTCACAACCCAGAGTGATCCCGTCGTGAAGAGGGCTCACACTCCCGTGTGGGCTCATAGTCAAACACAAGTAATGACCCCATAGAACTCGCTGCTTCCATGGTCTTCTTCACCTACTCGGCGACCTGTTGCAGCAGGGCATCTATCATAGTGGTCATGAAATTCTTTAGGGCATTTATAGCGACGTACGCCTCCTTCTTAGGTGGTGGTTTTTCGACCGAGTGGGGGGTTGCCCGAGAGCTCTCAGAGCCATCCTGCACCTCATGGGCCTCAGACACGTCGACCATGGGATTCTTATCTCTCCTAGACTGTGCTCGGGTAGCGTTGCTTACTACCATCGTACATTGTTCTTCCTACAAATAGCGCTAATCTGTTTTGGAACAAAGTTTTCTTCAGGGGTGATGCAAAAAGAACGGGCTTACGTGATGACGGGCGTACGGGCTTGGGCTCCACTCTTCCTCCTTCAGTCTTACAAAAAAAGCCCCCATCAAATGTTGGACCCGAGGAACGCCCCTCTGATGTTCAAGTCAACAAGGCTGTCAGGAGAAAACATGATTAGCCTTTAGAGAAATAAAGTTCGAATCATTCTCGGGAAAGGTGAGGTATTTCTTAGGAAGGGAAATCTCTTATTCCTGACGTGTCAGAGTGTGAATTTCTAGCCCAGCTTGCTTACCCTTTTGAGATCTGGCAGTTGAGTATTTGCAGGGGCTGTACCTAGGGGTAAATTCATAATTTCATGTATATTCTTCCCTTAGTAGGCCTAGAGGAGTCCACCTCCTAGGCAACCTAAGAAAGGTTGGAGCCTATTCTTTTTGGGCCTGTGCTTCCATTGTTGATGTTTGTAGGGAACCTGGGGGTTTGGCCCAAATTATATTTGTACATACCTCATCCCAAAAACCTTAAAACAAAGGTGGAGGTCATACTCTCATATTCATTCAGTACAATGAGCTCTTGGACAATAGAGTTGGCTGTTTTTAGGTTGAAAAAAATAAGTTGGCATCTTCTATGGTCAAATGCTTTTGTGAAAGTGAAACTACAACGACTTGCATTATATCTGAATCACTAAAATAGAATGTTATGAAAAGAATAAATGGTGTTCATTTCCCTCTCCCACAACCCCAAAATAGTAGTGAACAAAAAGAAGCTGAAGCATCAAGCATGAACAAAGCAGGCACAAAGAGAAATGCAAGAGTAAGAAGCAAATTTGTCTTCAAGGAAAAGAGCATAAGACGGTGCAATAAAGTTTCTAACTGAGCCAAGCAATCAGTTCTTGTGCAGAGTTTGGTAGTAGCATAATCATGCAGTTCTATGATCGTGAACCAGGTCCCACGAGGTCAGTAGAATCGGCTTCAACTTTCAGTTAAAGTGCAATTATGAATAGATGATATATATATTTCTAGATAAGTCATCCCATAAACCATAAAAAAAAAACTCGACTTCACACTCTTCATTCACTAGAACAAACTTTTAGACAGTAGACTTGGCATTTTCTAAGGTCAAACACTTCTGTGAAAGTGAAACTACTATCAATGCCATTATATCGGGAACATTAAAATTGAACAGATCGAGTGTAGTAAAGAGGAGAAGAGTTTGAGGGCTAAAAACTTACGCTTCTCCACCTTTCCATTCTGCTAGGGTGTATCAACACAACTAGTTTGATGAAGAATTCCTTTTTCTAAATAAAATTTAAGGATCGGTCCCAATTTGAATTTAAAGTCCATTATCAGTCCCAAAATAATTTTCACATACTTTTCAAATTGGTTCTTCACCACAGTAATAAAGCTTTGCACAAGATTAATAACTTTCCCTTTTTCTCTCATAGATAAAAACAAACAGCCCTGTTATCATCATCAACAATAGTTAAAAAATAATGTTCACCACAAAACAAGAAAATTTTATAGGAACCCCAAATATCATAATATATCATCTGAAATGAATGATCAGATTTTCTTCCACCAACATTGAACTTGCTACGAGTTTGCTTCGCATGAAAACATTTATCATGATGTTTAACCTCTTTATTCCCATAATGACAACTAACATCGAGATTGTTAGGAAGTAAAGAAAGGATTGTATTTGATGGATGCCCTAGATGACTATGCCATAGATTATGAGAGTCCATTGCATTAGCTTATACCTTCACAGTTGTAGTTTTATTGAACCAGTAGACCTCTCCTGTCAATTCACACACTTTAGTCAGGCTCCTCGATATGTGGTCCTGTATCTACACAAAGGTCATAAGTGAATATCATAATGTAATTTAATTCTTTAATTAATTGAGCAATTGACCCCAAATTATAAGGAAAATTTCAAACCTATAAAACTTTGACCAATTTAATTTTTGAGCCTAGAATCATTGCTTCTTGCACGTTGGCTATTCTTAGCATTCTTCTGGTAATTCCACTCAAATAGCTAGCATCAATACTACCCACAATTGCAAGGGCTTTCAAGTTTCCATTTTGTGAAGATATGCCCTGAAATCTAAATATCCAACCATCATTACCTGACAGCTTTTCATAGCTTGATCTAGATGGTTCAATGAGGCTCTATATATGCCCGGAAGTGTACCTGGTAAGGTTGCCTGACTTGACTCCTCGCCACTTGCACTCCAGTTCTGTTATACGACCTTGTTAGTAGTGGCAATGTATACTAGTTCTCAGCTTTTTGCTCCCAACTTGTCCTCCACACTACCCACGACTACGACCTCCTCCTCTGCCTCTTCCATGGGTCCCCCAGCCAGGTGAATACTCAATAATTTAAAAATAGTTACTCTCGTCATGTTCCTACCTCTCACAATGTTTGTAACTCCATTTTTTAGTTAATGTAACATGTTGCTTATCTCCATTCATCACAACAAAGGTCGTGGCCGATTCACTTTCGTCATGTTTTTCATGCATCAACTTGTTGGGTTTATCTTCTTGGAAACCATGTTAAATGTCATATCTAGTTAGGGAAGTGGATCGAGATAAAGGATTTAACTCCTAATCTATAAGTAGGCGTCATTATCATGTCCTATTAAGAACTGATGTGCCTTCTATTCTTTAGCCGTTTTGGCCACCTATTTTGTTGCACTGCACTTGCAGTAGATATATAATGAGTTATCTTCACATGGATCTCTAGTTCACTCCACAGGGTTGACAATTCAGAATAGAATTCCACTATGTCAGACCCTCCTTGTTTGCAATCCGCAATGCTTGCCTTTAACTTGTGTATTTTTAGGACATTGGCAACACCATATGGTTTCTTTAACTTACTACACATAGCATGGGCTAATTCAGCGTAAGCTACGCTTATGCATAATTTTTGATCAATGACATTCATGATCTAAGAAAAATCATTGAATTTACTATCTTTCATGATTAAAGTTCCAAGATATTTGCTGAGAAAGATTTGTGAATAATTGGCTCTGCTTTTTACTTGACAGCCTCGAGTCCATATATGTGTGTGCGTGTGTGTGTGTGTGTGTGTGTGTGTGTGTGTGTGTGTGTGAATACGTATATGTATGTATGTGGGTGTATACATACATATATATATATACTATAATAAAAAGTTACATATTTTCCTATTGCTATAATATCTTCCATTACGCCCCCTCAATCCGTATAGGGGGATCAACAGAGAGATTGGAATTTAATAACAAAAATCTATTTACAAGAAGGGACTTGGTGAAAATATCAGCTAGCTGAAATTGAGTAGGGACATGGTAAATAACTAAATTATCATGAGAGGCTCCTTCACGAACAAAATGATAGTTGACTTTTATATGCTTCCTACGATCATGAAGGACGGGATTCACTACGATGCACATGGTAGAGATATTATGACTAAGAACCTACACTAGAGAACAAAAAACAATACATAATCTCTGCCGAGATATATTGAATCTAAAGAGTCTCGGCGATAGTATAAACAATATCATGGTACTCAACTTCAGTGGAGGGCTTGAAACTGCAGAATGTTTCTTGGAGCGCCAAGACACAAGATATAGACCCAGGAAAATAGCATAACTAGTGATAGATCTACAACTGTTTGGGCATCCCACTCAATCAGCATCAGAATAAGCTAAAACCACCAAGAGTCGCTTGGCCTTTTTGAGAGTGAGACCATGATCAATGGTCCCCTACAAATACCAAAAAATTCTCTGGACCACATATAAGTGACTAATATGAGGATCATGTATAAATTGAGAAATAAGATTCATAGCATTGGATATATCATGCCTAGTCATAGTTAAGTATTGTAAAGCCCCAACCATACTTTAGTATTCAATAGGTTCTGCAAGTCAATCCCCATCTATAACTGATAATGTTACCGTAGAAGGAAGTGGTGCGTGGATGGGTTTGAGGTTGTGAATGCGGAATTTGGAAAGAAGATCGTGAACATATTTGGATTGAGACATGAACATATTTGGATTGAACCCCCAGAAAATAGTGAAAGTCCCCGAGATCCTTCATAGAAAACTAAGCAGACTGAAGAAGAATGAGATGATATAAGAGAAAGTGTGAGCTGCTAGTAAAAATTATGTTATCCACATAAAGTAGAAGAATGAGGAGAGCATTGTCCTTGTGAAGAATGAACATAGAGGAGTCAGTATGACTACAGGTGAAACTCAATGATAATAGATAATTGCTAAACTTATGAAACCAGGCATGGGAAGCCTGGTTCAAGTCATAAAGGGATTTGTTCAGCTTACAAACATGGGTAGGGAAATCGGGGTAGGTAAAACCTTGTGGTTGGGTCATATACACCTCTTCGTAAAGATCACCATGAAGAAAGGCATTGTTCCCATCGAGTTGATGAATAAGCCAATTGTTCATGATGGCGAGTGTAAGAATAATGCGAATATTGGTGGGCTTACTGATAGGACTGACAGTCTAATTGTAATCTAGCGCAGTAAGCTACCGAAGCCTTTGATAACCAAGCATGCCTTTTGATGCACAATAGACCCATTAGACTTATATTTTATATGGTGAACCCACTTACAGCTTAAGACGTTCATGTCATAATGGTAGGGGACCAAACACCAGGTGTCATTTTGAATAAGGGCATTAAACTCTTTGGCTGTAGCCAATTTTCATTTTTTATCTTTAGAAACCTCTATGTATGAACTTGATTCTAACTCAGTGCAAAGAGAGTGTAAGGGCAAAATATTATAGGGCTACACAATGCTAGAGTAAGATCACATTTGCTAGGATGCTATAGGGCAATGACAGTAGAGGAAGAAGATGATGTAGTGTGGGTCAAGGAAGAGCTAGGTGGAGCATGAATAGAAGAGGTGGAAGGACATAAACTGAACTCTGGGGATGCACTTTGAGATGCCCCTCGAATGGAGATTAGGGAAGATTCAAGAGAAGTGGAACCTGAGAAAGTGGGTAAGGACAAAGGGGAAGAATGTAGAGGAAAAGATAGCCCTAAGCTAGACACAACTGGGTCAGGAGGCATAGACATAAATGAGACTAAAGAAAGTGGGAGGTAAGCAGATCCCTGCACAGTGGATGGAGACTCAGGTGGGGTATAAAAGGCTGGACACTAAGAATGACCAACTAAAAGGGAGAGATGTTATGGCCCCTAGACCCAGGATGTTGAAGGTCAGGTTAAGGGAAGCCATCCTCGTGAAATGAGACATGACGACAGATGTAGACATGACATGTAATTAGGCCTAGACACTAGCACCCTTTGTAATTTAAAGCATAGCCAATCAAACACACCTTTTTGACCGTGAAGCTAATTTATGTTCCTGAGTTAAGAGTGTGGGAAAGCATTCACACGCAAACACATGTAGAAAGGAGTAATCAGGTGCCTTGTGAAAAAGTTTTTTCAAAGGAAGAGTGATTATCCAAAGCAGGTGTAGGGAGTCGATTAATAATAAAAGTGACCGCATAAACTGCATCTACCCAGAAATGACTAGGAAGATCGCCATTAAGAAGAAAAGTGCCTACCATTTCAATAACATGTCAATGTTTTCATTCATCCACCCTGTTTTGCTCAGGTGTACGAGGCCATGATTTCCAAAGATAAATTCAAGTGCGCATAAAATAGGTTTTTAAAGGGTCATTATCAAACTCTTTTATAACATCCTTATCCCTAGGGCTAAAAGTATTAACGATTTCTTAAATTTTTAAACTAAGGGGATGGAGTTCTACCTAAAAACTTATTATCACCTGGGCTAAAGCCTTATATTAGGTACCTATAACAATAAAAACATGGCGAATATGTCTAACAAACTAGAAGGATACACACCAGAGTTCACAACTCTGTAGACCATATATTCAGAGCACAAAAGCAGCCTATTAAGCCATATAAAAGAAAACAATACGAGAAACAACTTAATGGGTCACATACTCAGAGCACTGGGGTTATATCCTGAAAAGAAAACTCAACTCTAACCCACAACACGACCGGCTATTTAGATGATTAGTCCACACGGCCATTCACAGTGGCTGCTATTCAATATGCATTGTATGAACTATGCTAATTGATTTACATATGCTCAAGAATTTATGAATATATCACGTTACATCATTCAACACATGAATCTACGTATATATACATATAACTCCTTTTTCCAAAGCAAAAGGGGGGTCCCGACTTCGCTTACATAAAGCAACTTCTCCCTATCTTTTCAAGAACTTTGGTGATGAGGGTCTCACTACCACACTATCAAACCCCAAGTCAAGATGATCAAGGAAGTCAAGAAGCAGTTCCTAGATTTTAAGGAATAGTTCAAAAAGTAAGAGGAATAGTAAGGGTAGAAACTATTCCTAGTTGGTCCGAAAATGCCCTGTATTGTGAGCTTGATTATTCAAGCCTAATATGCATTTAGAGAGTTGTGAATCCACTTTTTGAGAACCTTTGAGAGTTAGCTTCAGGGGCATGAAAATGATTTGAGCCAAGTCACATGTGCTAATAAGCATAAAGTAAGCATTTTAGAAAACTAAAAAGTAAGCATTTTAGAAAACTAACTTTTCAGTACCAGTTTTCACCATCTGGTGCGTGCAAACCATTTCTCTCAAACAGCTAGGCCAAATCTAGTGTAACGTTTTAATAAGAAAATAGACTCTTCAAAATTTCATATGAAACCTATTTCGTTAACTTTGGACCAGAAAGGAGGGACTTATGACTCATTGAATCTAACGCTGCTACAGTGTAAATGTGTTGAAGACTAGGTGCATTTAATTCATTGGATATCCTCACTTCTAGGGAACAAGTGCACGACCACCTGGTTCCAACAACTTCATTTACCTATTCTAAGGTGGGAATTCAAGAATAAGTCTCCAAGCTATTGGAAACAAGCTTCAAAGTCCTAGTTTTCTATTTTGCATCGTTTTCTTACTAGTCTATTTACTAATTTATTTCTTATATTTTCTAGGCTAGTCTACTAAGTTGTATTTACTAACTTATTTCTTGTATTTTCTAGGCTAGTTTACTAAGTTGTATTTTCACATTTCCTAAGTATGGTAGTTTCCTAGAGTAATGGCCAGCCCTATGTAAGCCTTACTTAAGTTAAGTTGTAGCATAGATTGTAAGTTTATGAATAAAGTTGAGCTTGACTGCTTAAATACTCTAAATTCTCTCCTTGCTTTTATTTACTTTTGGCCAAGTAAAGTGGTGTTCAGGTGAGTCTTAATTATCTCCTTGGTGGTGTGTCTTATCTTTGGAGGGGATTAAGGGCCCTAGGCTTTATTTAGATGATGTGTCTTATCCTAAATCATCCTAGTTTATCCGATTGCTGCCTAATTTTCCGTTTCGATATACTTATTGCTTGGGAATGTTTTTGACTTGAACTTATGGTTTCAGTCTTAAACCTCCCTCGCCACTTCGTATTTGGTATTAGAGCTCTTGCCTAACCACCCTAGGCTGAAGCTTCCAACCTGATATACCCATGGAGGATCATGACGATGGTCAATCCTAATAGTTACCAAAGTCCAAGGAAATCAAAGAGGTCCTCTACATCATAAGAAATCAACTAGAAGACTAAGTGAGCTACTGCCCGGTTCTGTCCAGCGCAAGCAGTAAATTTCTGACTTTAGTTGCCTATTCAATGGGTGATTAATTTCTTCATTTCCCCTTGAAATTTTAGATCAACAAAGTTACCTTTCTAATAAAACAAGTTTCAAGTCATTAGGACTTCATTTGCCCCTCTAAATCAACCTCCAAAGCCAAATTGTCCAAACTACTCAATTGATCCAAAATGTTAGCCGGTTTTGTGGGTCTGTTTCTCCTAACTATGGACTAACTTAGAACTAAAAACCTACTTTTTGGGAACTTTTATGCATTACTTTCAAGGCCTAAAAAGTATTATGAGCCAAGTCAATTGCCAATAAGCATAAATAATGTGTTTTCAGGAAGACGGATTTTTCGGTTCTAGTTTTGGCCATCTGACTCGTGTAGACAATTTCTCTTAAATAGATGGCCCAAATCTAGTGAAACATTTTGTATTAGAATATGGACTCTTCAAGATTTCATATGACTCATGGTTCATCACATTTGGACTAGAAACAAGAGATTTATGGCTCAATGAATCTGACCCTACTACTATGAGATGGTGCTAAAGTCTAGGAGCATTTAATGCATTGGAAATCCTCACTCTCAAGGATCAAGTGCATGGGCACCAGCTTCATTTACATATGCTAAGGTGGGAATTCAAGAATAGCAAGTCTCCAAGCTAATGGAAGTGAGTTTCAAGCCCTTAGTTTTTCATGTTACATCATTTTTATTACTAGTTCATTTTATAATTTGTTTCTTTCATTCTCTATGTAAGTCTAGTAAGTTGTGCTTTGAATTTTCCTATGTAAGCTAGCTCTCTGGAGCTATAGCCAGCCCTATATAGGCCATATTAAATTAAGTTGGAATAATAAGTTGTGAGTTAAAGAAACGTCGAGTTCGAACTCCCTCTAAGTTTCCCTCTCTTGCTTATCTCTAGTTTAGCTCTCTGGAGTTATGTTCAGGAGGCTTTTATGATCCTTTTAGTAGCGATATCTTACTTCATTAGATCTAAAAGTTGAGCTCTAACAATCATGATGGTGATGCCTTATCCAAGGTCCTTGGCTACTTGCTTTGTTATATGCATTCAAACTGCAATCACTCTTTCTCTCTTCCGTTCATTACTTAAGTTCCCTTCTTTGTTCTTTATCCATAAGGACATAGGAGTGCGTCAATTGGTATTAGACCCTATGCTACCCGCTTGGCCGAAGCTTCCTTCACCTAAACATAACCTATAACCCAAACACAAAATGAATCCACAAAGAGCCCTTAGAATTTATCCATCATGCCTTCATTTAGAAGCCTAAAGACAGAGTTAGCCTTAATTGATATTGAGTTGGCCAACATTGAAATCCTAAGATTTTATGGCGAAAAGGATAAGTTTACATGCTGGTTTTCAAAGGTGGAACAAGTCTTGGCTTGTTATAACTTTGATGACCAAGAGAAGTTCAAGGTGGTTATTTCAAGCTTGAGAGGTTGTGCACTTCAATTGTGGAAGAATCAAGAGAAGAAAGAAAAGAAAAAAGATGGTGAGAGCTTCGAAGAAGTTGAGGAGTAAGTTGATGGGGCCTTTTGCCTACCCACTTGCATGCTCAAACATGCTTCTCTACTTCCTAAGAAGAATCACTCAAGGCCCTCATGTATGGACATGCTTTTTAATAAAGGGAGTCCAAAGAGTCCTCATTACTTCTAGCCTTCCCACCTTGTTGCCCTCGAAGGAATTCACTCCTATGAAGATAAAGAGATAAATGAAGAGGAAAAAGATTTAAATCGGTTTGATTCACCTCCTATCTTTGATGACTATGGTGAAGAAGAACTCTTAGATTTTGAAGACCATGTGATGATGAGCTCTTAGACTTTGAAGTGGTAGGAGAAATCTCGGTTCCTTTACCTTTTTGTGAGGAAGAAGAACTAGCTTGTAAAGAGGAACTCCACATCCCTCTTTACAAGGCCACATGTTTTCATCAAGAAGAAAACTAGAGGTAATAAGAGACTTCTATCCCTCACCATTCTTAGTCTCCTCTTACGTTTCCCATTTGTTCCAAGCCATGCACTATTGGCCACAAAATGAGGAACCACAAACAAATAAGTGTTTCATCTATACCCTCACTTATGACTTTACATCACGAAATCCCAAAATAAGTCTTAAAAAGTTTGATAGTTCATTTCCCATGGCTGAGAAGGTTGGTTTAAACCAAGAAGAGGGTGAGATACTCCTCTCCTCAAGTGAGTCTATGCATGAAATGCCCCATAAAATTAACCCTCATGAGATTGAAGTGAGAGAACTCAAGAGCAAGCTTACTCACACCCCGATTGTGGCTCTATCTTGCTTTAACAAGGACTTTGGGGTAGAATGTGATGCCTCTGGAGTTGGGATACGTGCAATCCTAATCCAAGAAGACAACCCACTTGCCTACTTTAGTGAGAAGCTTTGTGCTTTAAGAAGAAGGTATTCTACCTATGATGAGGAGTTCTTTGCCATCATTCAAGCACTTGAACATTGGACACACTATTTGATTGCCAATGAGTTCATCCTACATTCACACCATGAAGCTCTTAAATACATCCAAGGACAACACAAGTTGAATTCTAGACATGCTAAATGGGTTGAGTATTTACAATCCTTTCACTTTGTTGTCAAGCACAAGTTCAAGAAGCTTAATTAAGGTTTAGATGCGTTATTAAGGAGACACCTCCTTTTATTCCAACTCAACTCTGGTGTGCTTGGTTTTGAGCATCTTACGTCTTTATACAAAGGAGATTCTGAGTTAGGTGAGCTATTTAAGGCTTATCAAGTTCGACCAAAGGGAGATTTTATGCTTCAAGGAGATTACCTTTTCAAGGGAACAAGATTATGCGTGCCTTAGTGTAGAACCCATGAGCTCATCCTTAGGGATGTTCATGGAGGATCCATGGCAGGGCATTTTGGCGAAGACAAGACCTATTTGATGGCCAATGAACATTATTATTAGCCTTGTATGCTCAAGGATGTTCAAGACATTATCAAGAGGTGCTCAACATGCCAAACGGCCAAAAGCCATTCCCTTCCTCACAGTTTATATACACCACTTCTTACCCATCAAGGACCACGGTTGGATGTTAGCATGGACGTTGTGCGAGGCCTTCTATGAACTCATTGCAACAAGGACTCAATCATGGTGGTGGTGGACTGATTTTCTAAGGTTGTATATTTTCTGCCTTGCCGCAAGGCTAACGATGCATCACATGTGGCCGATTGACACTTTAAAGGGTTGGTTTTGATCATTTTAAGTCATTGTACCAAGGGGATTCTAGACATGCCAAGTGGGTTGAATATTTATAGTCCTTTCACTTTGTTGTCAAGCACAAGTTCAGCAACAGTAATCAAGGTATAGATGCATTATCAAGGAGACACCTCCTTGTATTCTAACTCAACTCTTGCATGCTTAGTTTTGAGCATCTTAAGTCATTGTACCAAGGGGATTCTAACTTTAGTGAGCTATTTATAGCTTGTCAAGTTCGACCAGTAGGAGATTTCATGCTTCAAGGAGGTTACCTTTTCAACCGAACAAGATTGTGTATGCCTAAGTGTGGAACCCGTGAGCTCATCCTTAGGGAAGTTCATGGACGATCTATGGAGGGGCATTCTAGTGAAGACAGGAACTATTTAATGGCCAAGGAACATTATTATTGGCCTCACATACTCAAGGATATTCAAGACATTGTCAAGAGATGTTCAACGTGCCCAATAGCCACAAGCCATTCTTTCTCTCGTGGTTTATAGACATCACTTCCTACCCATTAAGGCCTGTGAATGGATGTTAGCATGGACTTTGCGCTAAGCCTTCCATGAACTCAATGCAATAAGGACTCAATCATGGTGGTGGTGGATCGATTTTCTAAGGTGACACATTATCTTCCTTGCCACAAAGCCAACAATACATCACATGTGGCTGATTTATACTTGAAATAGGTGGTGAGACTCCATGGCATTCCTTTTTCCAATGTGTACGATCCTAACTCAAAGTTCCTTAGCTACTTTTGGATTACATTATGGAAGGAGTCATATACAAAGTTAAAGTTTAGTATAAATTACCACCCCTAAATGGATGGCTAAAAGGAGGTGGTGAACCACACCCTAGGGACTTTGTTAAGGGTCCTAGTTAAGAAGAATTTGAAAGCTTGGGACTTTCTTCTTCCCGACGCCGAGTTTACCTACAATTGTGCTCCAAGTAGAACTACCAATGAATCCTCATTCAAGGTAGTTTATAGACAAAAGCCCCTTGGCCCTCTTGATCTTGTGCCACTTTACCAAGGAGAGAAGATGAAAACCAAAGCTAGCAAAATTGTTAGGGAGATTCAAGAGCTCCACAAGTGGGTTTAAGTGCAAATTGAGAAAGCAAATGAGTGGTACCAAGATCAAGCCAACAAGCATCGCAAATAAGCCTTGTTCAAACTGGGTGATCTAATGTGGGTGCACACCTTAGGAATGAGGCATTTCCTTCTAAAAGGAAGTCCAAGTTAATGCCTAAAGCCAATAGTCCATTTAAAGTACTTCAGAAGGTCAATGGCAATGCTTACAAGATAGATATTCTGTGAAGTATAGCGTTTCTTGCACCTTCAATGTGGTGGACCTCAAGCCCTATTATGAAGATGATCTCCAAGAGAATTTGAGGGCAAATTATTTTCAATAGGGGGAGGATGATGTACCCATGGAGGATCATGATGATGGTTAATCCCAAGAGCTACCAAGCCCAAGGAAATACAAGATGTCCTCAAAGTCATGAGAAATCAACTAGAAGACCAAGTGAGCTATTGCCGGTTCGGTTCAACACAAGCAGTAATTTTCTAACTTTAGTTGCAAGATCAATGGGTTACTTAAGTCCTCAATTTTCCCGTAAACATTTATGTGAAGAAGTTGGCTTTCTAATAAAACAAGTTTCAAGTCATTAGGACTTCGTTTGCCCCTCTAAATCAGCCTCTAAAACCAAATTATCCAAACTACTCAATTGATCTAGAATGTTAGCCAGTTTTATGGGTCCGTTGCTCTTAACCATAGACTAAATTAGTAACCTGAAAATCTACTTTTTGGGAACCTTTGTGTATTAGTTTGAAGGTCATGAAAATTATTCTGAGCCAAGTTAGTTGCCAATAAGCATAAAGTCTAGGAGCATTTAATGCATTGGAAATCCCCACTCCTAGGGATCAAGTGCCACTAGCTTCACTTACCTATGCTAAGGTGGGAATTAAGGAATAACAAGTCTCCAAGCTAATGGAAGCAAGTTTCAAGCCCCTAATTTTTCGTGTTATATTGTTTTTATGACTAGTTTATTTTGTAATTTGTTTCTTTCATTATCTATGCAAGTCTTGTAAGTTGAGTTTTGAATTTTCTTATGTAAGTTGGCTCCTTGAGGCTATGGCCAGCCCTATATAGGCCATACTCAAATTAAGTTGGGGTAACAAGTTATGAGTTTAAGAAATGTTGGCTTCAAACGCCCTTTAAGTTTCCCTCTCTTACTTATCTCTAGTTTAAGTGGTGATATCTTATCTCACTAGATCTAAAAGTTGAGCTCTAAGGATCTTGGTGGTGATATCTTATCCAAGGTCCTTAGTTACTTGCCTTGTTATTTGCATTCAAACCACAATGTCTCTTTCTCTCTTCCTTTCATTACATAAGTTTCCTTCTTCATTCTCCATCCATAAGGACATAGGAGTGCATCAAGTGGTATTAGAGCCTAAGCTACCCTCTTGGCCGAAGCTTCCTTTGCCCAAACACAGCCTATAGCCCAAACACAAAGTCAATCCACAAAGAGCCCTTAGAATTTATCCATCATTCTTTTATTTAGGAGCTTAAAGAAAGAGCTAGCCTTAGTTGATATTGAGTTGGCCAACCTTGAAATCCCAAGATTTTATGGCCAAAAGGATGAGTTACATATTAGTTTTCAATGATGGAACAAGTGTTGGCTTGTTAAAACTTTGATGACCAGGAGAAGTTTTAGGTGGTTATTTTAAGCTTGAGAGGATGTGCACTTCAATGGTGGAAGAATTACAAGTTTAAGAGAAGAAAGAAAGGAAAAGAGAAGGTGAGAACTTGGAAGAAGTTGAGGAGTAAGTTGATGGGTGCCTTTTGCCCACCCACTTACATGCTCAAACATGTTTCTCTACTTCCTACGAAGAATGGCTCAAGGCCCTCCTGTATAGACATCCTTTTTCATAAGGGGAGTCTAAAGTGTCCTCATACTTCTAGCATTCCCACATTGTTTCCCTTGAGCGAAGTCAACTCCCATGAAGATAAAGAGGTAAATGAAGAGGAAGAAGATTTAAATCACTTTGATCTACTTCCCATCTTTGATGACCATGGTGATGAAGAACTCTTAGATTTTAAAAACTATGGTGATGATGAGCTCTTAGAATTTGAAGATTTAGGAGAAATCTCAATTTCTCTATCTTTTTGTGAGGAAGAAGAAGTAGCTTATAAAGAGGAACTCCATATCTCTCTTTACAAGGCCACATGTTTTCATCAAGAAGATAAACTAGAGGTAATAAGAGACTTCTATTCCTCATCTTTCTTAGTCTCCTCTCATGTTTCCCATTAGTTTCAAGCCATTCACCCTTGGCTACAAAATGAGGACCAGAAAACCACAAGTATTTCACCTATACCCTCACATATGACTTTGCATCATGCAATCCCAAAGTGAGGCTTAAAAAGTTTGATGGTTCATTTCCCATGGCTGAGAAGGTTGGTTTAAACCAAGAAGAGGGTGAGATACTCCTCTTTTCAAATGATTCTATGCATAATTTTTCCCATAAAATTAACCCTTAAGATTTTGAAGTGGGATAACTTAAGAGCAAGGTTACTAACACCCCGGTCTTAGCTCTATCTTGCTTTAACAACGTCTTTGGGGTAGAATGTGATGCCTCTGGAGTTGGAACAGGTACGGTCCTAATCTAAGAGAAACCACTTACCTAGTTTGGTGAGAAGCTTAGTTCTTCAAGAAGAAGATACTCTACCTATGATAAGGTGTTCTTTGCCATCATCCGAGCTCTTGAACATTGGACACACTATTTGATTACCAGTAAGTTCATCCTACGTTCATGCCATGAAGCTCTCAATACATCCAAGGACAACAATAGTTGAATTCTAGACATGCCAAGTGGGTTAAGTATTTACAATCTTTTCACTTTGTTATCAAGCACAAGTTTAACAAGATTAATCAAGGTATAGATGCGTTATCAAGGAGACACCTCCTTTTATTCCAACTCAACTCTTGCGTGCTTGGTTTTAAGCATCTTAAGTCATTGTACCAAGGGCATTCTGACTTTGGTGAGCTATTCGTGGCTTGTCAAGTTTGACCAATGCGAGATTTCATGCTTCAAGAAGGTTACCATTTCAAGGGAACAAGATTATGTGTACTTAAGTATGGAACCCGTGAGCTCATCCTTAGGGAAGTTCATGGATGATCCATGGTGGTGCATTCTAGTGAAGACAAGACCTATATTATGTCCAATGAACATTATTATTGGCCTCACATGCTTAAGGATGTTCAAGACGTTGTCAAGAGGTGTTAAATGTGCCCAATGGCTGAAAGCCATTCCCTCTCTCACGGTTTATATACACCACTTCCTACCTATTAAGGACAATGGTTGGATGTTAACATAGACTTTGTGCTAGGCCTTCCACGAACTCAACGTAATAAGGACTCAATCATAGTGGTGGTGGATCGATTTTCAAAGGTGGCACATTAGCTCCCTTGCCACAAGGCCAATGATGTATCATATGTGGTCGATTTATACTTGAAAGAGGTGATGAGACTCCATGACATTCCTCTTTCCATTATTTCTGGTCGTGACTTAAACTTCCTTGGCCACTTTTAGATTACATTGTGGACGAAGTTGGGTACAAAGTTAAAGTTTTTACTACCCCTAAACAGATAGCCAAACGGAGGTGGTGAATCGCACCCTAGGGACTTTGTTAAGGGTCCTAGTTAAGAAGAATTTGAAAGCTTCAGACATACTTTTTACGCACGTCGAGTTTGTCCACAATCGTGCTCCAAGTAGAACTACCAACGAATCACCATTCAAGGTAGTTTATGGGCAAAACCCCCTTAGGCCTCTTGATCTTATGCCACTTCACCTAGGTGAAAAGATGAAAACTGAAGCTAGCAAAAGGGTTAGGGATATTCAAGAGCTCCACAAATGAGTCTAAGCTCAAATTGAGAAGGAAAATGAGGATTACTAAGATTAAGCCAACAAGCATGCAAACAAGCCTTATTCAAACCAGGTGATCTAGAGTAGGTGCTCCTTAGGAATGAGAGATTTCCTTCTAAAAGGAAGTCCAAGTTAAGTTTTAGAGCCAATTGTCTATTTGAAGTGCTTGAGAAGGTCAACAACAATGCTTACAAGATAGATCTTCCACGGAAGTATCATATTTCTTGCACCTTCAATGTGGCGGACCTAAAGCCCTATTATGAAGATGATCTCCTTGAGAATTTGAGGGCAAATTGTTTTTAACAAGAGGAGGATGACATACCCATGGAGGATCATAATGATGCTCAATCCCAATAGCTACCCAAGTCCAAGGAAATCCAAGAGGTTCTCAAAGTCATTAGAAATCAACTAGAAGACCAAGTGAGCTACTGCCCGGTTATGTCCTGTAGAAGAAATAACTTTTTATCTTTAGTTTCCTAATCAATTGGTTAATTAAGTATTTAATTTTCCCTTGACATTTTGTTTCAAGAAGTTAGCTTTCTAGTAAAATAAGTTTCAAGTCATTAGGACTTCGTTTGCCCCTCTAAATTAGCCTCCAAAGCAAAACTGTCAAAACTACTCAATGATCCAGAAATTTACCCGGTTTTATAAGTCCATTTCTCCTAACCATGGACTAATTTAGAACCTGAAAATCTAGTGAAACACTTTGCATTGGAACATGGACTCTTTAAGCTTTTACATGACTCCTTGTTCATCACTTTTGGACTAGAAACAAAAGATTTATGGCTGAATGAATCTGACCCTATTGCTGTGAGAAGGCGCAGAAGTCTAGAAGCATTTAATACATTGGAAATCCCCACTCATAAAGATCAAGTGCACTTCCTCTAGCTTCATTTACCTATGCTAAGGTGCGAATTCAAGAATAGTAATTCTCCAACCTAATGGAAATAAGTTTTAAGCCCCTAATTTTCCATGTTACACTGTTTTTATTACTTATTTATCTTGTAAGTTATTTCTTTCATTCTCTTTACACATCTGGTAAGTTGTGTTTTGAATTATCCTATGTAGGTTGGCTCCGTAGAGCTATGGCTAGCCCTATATAGGCCATACTCAAAGTAAGTTGGAATAACAAGTTGTGAGTTCAAGAAGGGTTGAGTTCAAACTCCCTTTAAGTGTCCCTCTCTTGCTTATTTGTAGTTTAACTCCCTAGAGTGGTGTTCAAGAGGCTTTTATGATCTTTTGAGTCATGATATCTTATCTCACTAGATCTAAAAGTTGAGCTCTAAGAATCTTGGGGGTGATATCTTATCCAAGGTCCTTAGTTATTTATCTTGCTTTGTTATTTGCATTCAAATTGTAATAATTCTTTATCCCTTCCTTTCATTACTTAAGTTTCCTTCTTTGTTCTTCATCCATAAGGATATAGGAGTGTGTCAAGTGGTATTAGAGCCTAGGCTACCCTCTTGACTGAAGCTTCCTTCGCCCAAATACAACCCTTCGCGCAAACACAAAATCAATCCACAAAGAGCCATTAGAATTTATCCATTATGCCTTCATTTAGGATCATAGACAAAGAGATGGCTTTGCTTGATACTGAGTCAGCCAACCATGAAATCCCGAGATTTTATGGCCAAAAGGGTGAGTTTACATGCTAGTTTTCCAAGGTGGAACAAATCTTGGCTTGTTACAACTTTGATAACTAAGAGAAGTTTAAGGTGGTTATTTCAAGCTTGAGAGGTTGTGCACTTCAATGGTGGAAGCATTACAAGTTTAAGAGAAGAAATAGAGGAAAAGAGACAGTGAAAACTTAGAATAAGTTGAGGAGTAAGTTGATGGATACATTTTGCCCACCCACTTACATGCTCAAGCATGTCGCACTACTTCCTAAGAAGAATGGCTCAAGGCCCTCATGTATGGACATCCTTTTTAATAAGCATAGTCCAAAGAGTCCTCATACATCTAGCCTTCCTACCTTGCTGCCCTTGAAGGAAGTCAGCTCCTATGAAGATAAACAGGTAAATGAAGAGGAGGAAGATTTAAATCAGTTTCATCTACCTCTAATCTTTGATGACTATGGAGACGAAGAACTCTTAGATTTTAAAGACTATAGTGATGATGAGCTCTTAGAATTTGAAGAGTTAGGAGAAATCTCGGTTCTTTTATCTTTTTGTGAGGAAGAAGAACTAACTTATAAAGAGGAACTCCATATCTCTCCTTACAAGGCCACATGTTTTCATTAAGAAGACAAACTAGAGGTAACAAGAGACTTCTATTCCTCATTTTTCTTAGTCTCCTCTTATATTTTCTATTTGTTTCGAGCCATTCACCCATGGCCACAAAGTGAGGAACCATAAATCCACAAGTGTTTCGCCTATACCCTCACCTATGACTTTACATTACGAAATCCCAAAGTAAGGCTTAAAAATTTTGATGGTTTATTTTCGATGGCCAAGAAGGTTGGTTTAAACCAAGAAGAGGGTGAGATACACCTCTCCTCAAGTGAGTCTATGTATAAAATGTCCCATAAAACTAACCCTCAAGAGATTGAAGTGAGAGAACTCAAAAGTAACCTGACCCACGCCCTTGTTTTGGCTCCATCTTGGTTTAACGAGGTCTTTGGGGTAGAATGTGATGCCACTGGAGTTGGAATAGGTATGTTCCTAATCGATGAAGATAAGCCAGTTGCCTGCTTTGGTGAGAAGCTTAGTGCTTCACGAGAAGGAATTCTACCCATGATAAGGAGTTCTTTGCCATCATCCGAGCTCTAGAACATTGGTCACACTGTTTGATTGCCAATGAGTTCATCCTACATTCGTACCATGAAGCTCTCGAATGCATCCAAGGACAACACAAGTTGAATTCTAGACGTGCCAAGTGGGTTAGGTATTTACAATCCTTTTACTTTGTTATTAAGCACAAGTTTAGGAAGCTTCATCAAGGTGTAGATGCGTTATCAAGGAGGCACCTCCTTTTATTCCAACTCAACTCTTGTGTACTTAGTTTTGAGCATCTTAAGTCTTTGTATCAATGAGATTCTAACTTTGGTGAGCTATTTGAGGCTTGTTAAGTTCGATAAAGGGAGATTTCATGCTTCAAGGAGGTTAACTTTTCAAGGGAACAAGATTATGTGTGCTTAAGTATGGAACCCGTGAGCTCATCCTTAGGGAAGTTCATGGAGGATCCATGGCGGGCATTTTGGTGAAGATAAGAACTATTTGATGGCCAATTGATTGAACTATCGTAAGCACACGGATAGTCGTAGTATAGATAAAAGATATCGTTCCTCAGGGACTAATCGTAACTTACTGAGTCTTACCTTTCAGAATGTGCTAAGTAAAATTCTGGTTCAAGTGGATTCGATTTAATAATAGCAAATAAACTTTTCTAAATCAATAAGGGGAAAACGTCTAGGAATTCTCGCAGTTGTGAAAGAAAATTGAATCAAAAATAATGAACATTTGCTTTCTTCTAATTGATTAAATTCGAGGAATTGTAATCTCTTCAAAAACTCAGTTTATTCTTTCAAAATCAACTAAATTTGCCTAAACTAAGAAAAAGTCATCCTTTCAAACTAATTTGCCTTAGTTAAAGTTCAATGTCTTTGATTACTTACTAGCCCTCCTAACATACAAATCTCTCTTTCAAGACGAATTTACGTTGGGTCTAATCAAGTAGTCCAACAACCAAATGTCACATTTCAGTTTTTCATTCGTTTATTTCAAGAGTGCAAGCAAATTTTGGCCAAAAATCAACTCATAACAATCCAAACACTTGACAAAATGAAATCAAACCAATTATGAAAATAGGCACCATTCTTCAAACTAAAACATGATCCAACAACACTTTCATAAACTACTAAATCGCTAGACTAAAGAAAATTACTCAGACATGATAAAAGATTAACAAACTAACCAACTATTGGCAAAATCTGATCGAGAAGGGGATTGACTGAGATGGCCTTCAACCAAGGGCTTCAGAACCGCCTCAAGAACAAACTCTCACACTCAAGACTCACACCAACGCAAAAACTAAACTAAAAACTACAAAATTTAAGAAGGAAACTAAAGCACTAATCTACACTACTCTATACTTTTGTTTTGCTTGATCTTGGATTGCTCTCTACATGCTGCAGAATGTCGCTTTTTATAGAGAAGCTCGGTCAATCTCAGCCACACAGTTGAGGCAAAATGAAGAGGCAGTAGTTATAGGCTCCCCACGGTCTGTGGGGTGCACCATGGTTAGACTATGCTCTATGCTGGAACCATATTTTTGCTTATTCTTTGCTCTACAGTCGTGGCATAACATGGATGACCGTAGGGGAGGTCAAAATTTAGCTATTGAAAGGCAAATGCTGGGTAAAAAGATTAAAAATCCTGTAAAACACATCAATCAACTATATCCAAGTATAAATCGAGAATAGGAGAGTGAATAATAGCAATAGGCACAATATTCTTCTAAAAACGACACAAAATAGCCCTAAAATGATTTACATATTGAGCACCTATTAAACTCTTCCATACTTAAACTGTTGCTTGTCCTCAAGCAATGTAAAGATTAAAAGTATACGCAGCCTTCTCAGGATAGATTTAGGTAAGATTCAAATGGCAAAGCTAATCCAAGGATAGCCGAAAAAAATACAAAAAATCATTAACAAACATAATAGGGAATGAAATTTTCGAAAACCTTTAATAGACCAAAATGTCAAACTTGAAAGCAATCTCCCTCAAATTGTCAAATACAATCATTTAACATATAGAACAAGCGAAACTAGTAAGGCCGATAGAATCTCACTATAGTTATGTGGCACTCAGCACTCGTATGTTTGAAATGTATGCATTTATGAAGGTTCTCTCAAATCTCAACCTTATACGTAGATCTACTATAAGCTTGACAAGATTCTCAAATACACCATCACTAAAAATGCAAACACATTAGACGATCTTGAGGTCTTTAATAGGGTTGTAACGGGGATAAGGGTAAAGGTAAGACGGAACAAATGTTTTTGGGAATAAGGAGCTAAAAGCCAAAGACTAAAAGCTAAACAATTCCAATGCATCAAACAATATCCTTCTTAAACCTTATCAATTCAGAATAAATCCGTAAATGAAGAGAGAAAGAGTCGAAAATCACAAATAACTTGCATTCCTAATGAGGCTAACTACTTTCTTCTTTTTTTTCCGTTCTCTTTCCACTTTTTTTCTTTTTTCTTTCGAAAATTTTTCTCTTTTGTTCTTTATTTTTGGCGCAAGCACTTAGTATTTTTTTTAGAAGGGATAGCCCAGGGGAAAATCCATAGCGAACTTTAAATTCCAACTCTTCTCTAAATTTTGTATAATAAAACAAGGGATTAATCAATATCATTCCATCTTACTAATGCCCTATTAAACTTGATGCAAAAGAATAGAACACTCCTCTAGCCTTAGTTTAAAGGTAAGACAAGTATTTGACCATGGGTTATAATAGGAGGTTCAAATAAAAAAAAAAATGGATGCAAGCTCAAATTGGCTAACAAGGGATACAATACACAACTAGGGTGGCCATTTGGCTGTGGGGTTTAAACAAATCATGGAAAGAGAAATGTCTCAATCATATTGCCTAAATACATATGCGAAATGTGATATTGAATGAGAATCTAAGCAAGTTCTACAAAAATGATATCAAGGAAGAATCACATATGAAAGAAATATGAGACTAACAATGATAAAAAGTCTCTAAAGGCTCAAAGTCTCATGGGACATTTATCAAGGTCAAAACTAGCTCACTAGTAAACACATGCTAAAATGTTGTAAAGACTCATGGGGAAAATCAATTCGTATCCAACATGTGGTCAAAACATGGAATTCATTTCAAGAACTCATTCGCAAACATTTTGTGCACAATTCGAGTGAATCAAAGAATCAAACTAAACCAAAGAAAGCTACCAAATCTATAGAGATCATCATCGGAGGATTTTTTTCCCTATTTTTTGGGGGGTTTTTTTTTCACTTTTAAATTTTTTTCTTTTTCATTTTTAATGCGTGCTTCCGCAAACAATGCAACCTAAAATGCAAAAGAAACTTAATAAAAGAAAGAAACTAAATGCAACCTACAAGAAAACTAAATGCACTTCTAAAACAAAACTAAAACAATCAAAAACTACAAAAACTACGACTAAAAACATATACAAAGCAAAAACACAACAAACAGGAATGGGCATTCGGCGCTAAATATAATGACTAACTCCCCCATGCTTGAATCGCACATTGCCCTCAATGTGGGCACATAATAATGAAAAAGGGAAGGGGAGTAGCATAAAACAAGATTAGAGAGGAAGAGGTGTAAGAGGATGGGGTGGTTGTTCATAGAAGATATGCCAATCTCGCCAGGTCTCTAAACACACCCTATAGTCTTGGAAATATTGGGTCTGGAAAGTAAGCAACCCATGAAGCTCATCATGGTGCTCTTGGACAAAGTCCCGAAGAGCGGCGCTCTTAGAAGCAACAAACTCTTGGAGGGAAACTTGCTCCTCTCCAATGGACCTAAGGGTGTCTTAGAGGTCAGAATAGTAAGGTGGAGGTGGTTGAGAGAAAGAACTAGGCCCTACTTAACTAGATCGAGGGGCTGGATGATGGGCTGCAGGTCAAACAACCTCCTCATCACAGGTACCCAACAAAGGTTACTTTGGTGAAGAAGGGTGGTGCGATTAACATTGGGCAGCGGCAAAAGTCGATTCCCTGGGTAAATCCAACACAAATGGCCAGCATTAACTTTACAGAAGTTTATAGTTTCAAGAGCAGCTTGATCAAGCCGCACAGACTCGGAATTTGTCCCCAGGATTGGGCTCAACATCTAAGAATCTAGCAATAGTAGTTATTATCCTACCAATGACTGTCCTACCTTTAGTGCTAACAGTAGCACTATACAATTGCCTAGCTAAGAATGAACCTGGGTCAAGTTGGTCTCCATCGAGCATATAGGACAGAAAGTACGCCTTGGCACATTCAGACTATCGTCCCGAGCAAACAAAGAACAAGCCAAAAAATGCTGAGCTACTCTAATGCAGGAGTTTCTAATATGTGTACATTTTGACAAATTGCTACTATGCCTAACACTCCTCGAAAGTTCACCCCAAAACGCATTCGGGTTGAATTTGTAGGGGACTTAATGGTGGGATATGTCCAAGCTAGGGGGAAAACCAAAAATACTGTTGAAGGTACCTAAGCTCAATTCATACAATTGTCCCTACAAATAAAATAATATATATCAGGCTTGACATTGAGGCCCTCAAGTGACCTTGACATGGAGTGTACTAAGGAATTCTAACATCAGGTTCCTATATGTATGTGCTTTAATTTCTAAAAAGTGGCCCATACCACCTCTAGCAAACAACCAATGGATATCATCCAAAATTCCCAACCGGGTTAATAAATCTTCATCATAATATCTAGTTGCTACAACCATGTGTTCATTCAAGCAATTATACCTGGCAACATAATCAGGATGCATTAAACCAAGGTGGTGACGAATGTTACCTCTAGCACGCGCATTGATTGATGTTCGGGATATTCTTTGAGATCGCGGTGGTGCTTGACTTGAAGAACCAACCTCCTTAGTACTCCTTGGCCTCTTGTTTGGTGCCATTGTTGCAAACTTGAAACAAAAATAAAACTAAAACAAAAAGTAAGAACTAAAACCTAGAAAATTGAAGAAATTATACAAAAATATAAAAAATAAGAGAGAGAAAAGGATGGGTATAGTGGATGAGCAAAGGTGAGATGAATTTGAAGTTAAGGAAGAAAGAGATGGATTTTAAAGGGAAAGATGAAAGATTGAGTGAAAGTAAAGAATTTAGTGTGAAAATGATTGGAAACGGTGAAGAAATGAGGGGAGATTAGTTAGATTTGGTTATGGAGTTTATAGAGAGAAAATGGGGGTAGAAAGAGAGTATGTCGAGAGGTTAAAGAAGATAGGGGAAAGGGAAGAGGCATCGCGGTCAAAAACCTAGACCGCGGCCCATAGCAGATCACCACGAGCCGTGGGGCTCACTACGGTCCATCTGTGGTGCCTACTGGCATCCGAATTTTTTTTGATTTTTTTGAGTTGGCACCCCACGGCCGTATTTCTGGGGTACTAACCATGGTGCCAACATTTTGTTCATATATATATATATGTATATTTTTTTTCTCTCTTTTTTTCCGCATAAATAACTATAAAAATTAACAAAAATCAAAACTAAAGAAAGGGAAAAGGAAGGAAAACTTGGGTTGCCTCCCAACAAGCGCCCTTTTAAGGTCAAAAGCTTGACCCCTGTTCTAGGCTTGGTCCTGATCGGATGGTGTATGGACATTGGCTTTGTCTCGGACCACAAAGTCAAACTTATTCAGTTGAAGGTACCATCTTAAAACTTTTGGCTGTAGGTCCTTCCTCCTCATAACTTGGGGCCATAACACACTATCAGCATACAAAACAAATCACTCTTGTGGCCCATCAGATGGGTTATCATTAACTCGTTCAACCCCTTCATCAAAATCTGCATCAAAACCTTCCACAAGGGCCATAAAGAGAACAATTTGTGCAAACCTCCAGTAATCACTCATTGAAGATTCATTAGAAACAGAGGCCTCAACCTCTGGCTTGTTAGGTGGCATAGGAGGAGCAAATTCTGCCTTAACATACCCTTGGTCGGGGTCCTCATAAGAAATCCCGTCAGAATCAGGAAGATCTTCATAATTCTAGACATCCTCCATATCAATCTCAGGGGAAAGGTGTGATGCATCCAATATAGGAGAATGAGGAGAAATTATGTCCTCCTTCTTATGACTAAACCCTGCAAAGCGCCCTTCTACCTCAAAAGATACTCGACTCTCTCTTACATCTAGATGGCAACCAGCTGTCGCCAAAATGGGCCGACTTAGGATAAATTAAGCATCATCAGTTTCAGGTATATAGACTATAATGAAATCTTCTAACACCCAAATGTCTCCTATATTAACTGACACATTATCTAACTTTCCTATAGGTTACATCACAGAACCATCAGCAAACTGTAGGTAAAAGGGTGTATAGGTTGTGTCACAAAACCATCAGCAAACTGTATGGAAAGGGGTGCGGCCAGTAATGGTCCTAGGTGCAGCTTATGAAACAAAGCATAGGGCATTATACTGACACTTACACCTAGATCACATAGACTTCTCTCAATTTCTACTTTCCTACAATATAGGGGATAGAAAAACTACCTGGGTTAGGGAGCTTAGGGAGAAAAATGGTTGGGATCTCAACAGTGTTATTTTCTTTGAAAGTGGCAGTCTCACCACCATTGTTGCTCTCTTTACTGCCAGCCATAGTTATCTCCCTACCCTCTTCTATTGGTATATTCTCAGTGTCAGTTAAGTCCTCTTCTTCCTTCATGGTAACATAGCTCATTGCTCATGAGAGTAAGATTCAGGCTTGTTAGGAAGTCTGTCTGAGGGCGTAGATGAAAAAGCATCTTTCTAGGCAATTTAGGCTTCTAACATCCTATTGTGAGTCATAAGTACATTAACCTTGGAGGCTAATTACTTAATATACTCATCCTATTTTTGTTGTGCCATAAGCATATTTTCCATTATTACCTCTAAATTTGACTTTTGGGGCATCTGAGAAGGGAATAGGGGTCTTTGGTGCTCTAGCATTCATAGAGGGCATGTTTACAGTGTTTGGATTCGACCTATAAGGAAAATTTAGATGATTCTTCCAACCCAGATTCTAGGTATTAGAGTGAAGGGCATTGGTCAGTCTCGGGTTGAAATTTTGAACATAATTAACTTCATTAGGGTCCTGGGAAAAAGGACTCCCAACTTGATAATTCAGAGTTATATGCTCAATTGAACCACAAGTTTCACAAGGGAAAGGGGCACTAGAGTTTATAGCATTAGCATTCATTTGGTCCAACCTATGAGTCATGGCATCTACTTTAGTAGAAAGTGAAGAAATTACATTAACTTCATGCTTACCTCCAACCTACTTGGTTTGGGTTCGTCCTGTGGACCATTGGAAGTTGTTAAGCACCATCTCCTTAATTAGATTATAGGCTTCATCCTCAGTCTTGCTCATCAGAGTCCCTCCTGCCGCCGCATCAATAGTAGATCTCACATATTGGGTCACAACATTATAGAAGGCTTGGATTATCATCCAACATTAAAGACTACGATGGGGGCACAAACGCAGCAGACCTTTAAAACACTCCCAGGCTTCATAGAGCGTCTTATCATTTCTTTACAGAAAGTTATTGATCTGATTCCTTAGGCTCACTGTTTTGCTTGGAGGAAAGAACTTAGCCAGGAATGCTCTTGTCAACTCATCCCAGGTGGTTATGCATCCAGACAGCAAAGAGTGCAACCAAGCCCTTGCTTTATCCCTCAATGAGAAAGGTAATAAGTACAGTCGAATCGCATCACTAGAGACTTCATTTAATTTCAGCATATCATACACCTTAAAAAAGACTGAGAGGTGCAGATTTGGGCCATCCAAGGAGTTCTGCCGAGCTAAGATTGTTGTACCATAGAAATGAGTGCTGATTTGAGTTTGAAGTTGTTGGCATCGACATCAAGGTGAGCGATGCTTGAGGCGATCCCCTGGACTGCTGGGGTAACAAAATCACAAAGAGTCCTTCATTGGTCACCTTCTACCGTGCTTGAATTTCTTCTTACCTCACGTCTTCGCTCTTCAATCCATTGCTTTTTCTCCTTAGGCGAAAAATCCTTTAAATCTCTAGATCAGGTTCGTATAAGATTGGAGTTCACAAGAACTACGAAAAATTCCTGCAAGCACTTTCACCAACACTAGTAGTGCAATTTAAACAAGTAAAGAAATTAAAAAAAATAACAATAAAAAACAAATGAAATGCTTAGTCACTTTTGTAAGACTAACTCAACAGTTAACAGTTATAGTCCCCAGCAACGGCGACAAAAACTTGATCGAACTACCACAAGTGCATAGATAGTCGCAGTAGAGATAAAAGATACCGTTTCTCGGGGACTAATCGCAACTTACTAAGTCTTACCTTTCAGAATGTGCTAAGTAAAATTCTGGTTCAAGTGGATTTGATTTAATAATAGCAAAAAAACTTTTCTAAAACAATAAGGAAAAAACGTCTAGGAATTCTCGTAGTTGTGAAAGGAAATTGGATCAAAAATAATGAACATGAGCTTTCTTCTAATGAGTTAAATTCGACGAATTCTAATGTCTCCAAAAACTTAGTCTATTCTTTCAAAATCAACTAAATTTGCCTAACTAAGCAAAAGTTGTCCTTTCAAACAAATTTACCTTCATTCAAGTTCAATGTCTTCGATTGCTTACTAGCCCTCTTAACATACAAATCTCTCTTTTGAGACGAAGTTATGTTAGGTCTAATCAAGCAGTCCAACAACCAAATGTCACCTTGCAGTTTTTCATTCGTTTGTTTCAAGAGTGAAAGTAAATTTTGGCCAAAAATCAACTTATAAAAATCCAAACACTTAGCAAAATTAAATCAAACTAATCATGAAAATAAGCGCAATTCTTCAAATTAAAACATCATCCAACAACACTTTTACGAACTACTAAATCCCTAGACTAAATAAAGCTACTCAGACATGATAAAAGATTAACAAACTAACCAACGATTGGCGAAATCTAAGCGAGAAGGGGATTGACTGAGATGGCCTTCAACCAAGGGCTTCAGAACTCCTCAAGAACAAAGTCCCACACTCAAGACTCACACCAACACAAATACCAAACTAAAAACTACAAAATTTGAGAAAGAAACTAAAGCACTAATCTACACTACTCTATGCTTTTGCTTTGCTTGATCTTGGATTACTCTCTACATGCAGCAGAACATCGCTTTTTATAGAGAAGCTTAGTCAATCTCAGCCACACAGCTATGGAAAAACAAAGAGGCAGTAGTTACAGGCTCACCATGATCCGTGGGGTGCACCATGGTCAAACCATGGTCTGTGCTGAAACCAGGTTTTTGCTCTTTCTTTGCTCTATGGTCATGGCATAACATCGATGACCATGGGGGAGGTCAAAATACAGCTATTAAAAGGCAAATCCTAGGTAAAAAAACTAAAAATCCTGTAAAACACATCAAACAACTATACTCAAGCATAAATCGAGAATAAGAGAGTAAATAATAACAATAAGCATAATATTCTCCTTAAAACGGCACAAAATAGCCCTAAAATGATAAACATATTGAGCACTTATCACCAATGGACATTATTAGTAGCCTTACATGCTCGAGGATTTTCAAGACATTATCAAGAGGCATTCAACTTGCCAAATGGCCAAAAGCCATTCCTTCCCTTACGATTTGTATACACCACTTCCTACCCGTCAAGGACCGTGGTTAGATGTTAGCATGGACTTTATGCTAGCCCTTCCATGAGGTCAATGCAACAAGGACTCAATCATGGTGGCAGTGGATCAATTTTCTAAGGTTGCACATTTTCTCCCTTGCCACAAAGCCAACGATGCATTACATGTGGCCAATTCACACTTCAAAGTGGTGGTAAGACTCCATGGCGCTCCTCTTCCCATTGTGTCCGATCATGACTCAAAGTTCCTTAGCCACATTTGGATTACATTGTGGAGCAAGTAGGGTACAAAGTTGAAGTTTAGTACAACTTACCACCCTTAAACGAATGGCCAAATGGAGTTGGTGAACTGCAGCCTAGGGACTTTGTTAAGGGTCTTAGTTAAGAAGAATTTGAGAGCTTGGTACTTGCTTTTTCCCCATGCTAAGTTTGCCTACAATCATGCTCCAAGTAGAACTACCAACGAATCCCCATTCAAGGTAGTTTATGGGCAAAACCGCTTTGCACTGTCGATCTTGTGCCACTTCACCAACGAAAGAAAATGAACACCGAAGCTAGCAAAAGGGATAGGGAGATTCAGAAGCTCCACAAGTGGGTCCAGGGTCAAATTAAGAAGGCAAATGAGTGCTACCAAGATCAAGCCAACAGTTATTGCATATAAGCCTTGTTCAAACCGGGTGATCTATTGTAGGTACACCTTAGGAAGGAGAGATTTATTTCCAAAAGGAAGTTCAAGTTAATGCCTAGAGCCAACAGTCCATTTGAAGTATCTGAGAAGGTCAACAAAAATACTTACAAGATAGATCTTCGAGAGAAGTATAGCATTTCTTGCGCCTTCAATGTGGGGGACCTCAAACCCTATTAAGAAGATGATCTCCTTGAGAATTTAAAGGCAAATTCTTCTCAATAAGGGGAGGATGATGTACTTATGGAGGATCACAATGATGGTCCATCCTAAGAGCTACCCATGACCAAGGAAAGCAAAGACATCCTCAAGGTTATGAGAAATTAACTGGAAGACCAAGTGAGCGACTGCCCGATTCTGTCCAGCGCAAGGAGTAAATTTCTAACTTTAGTTGTCTAATCAATGGGTGACTTAAGTGCTTTATTTTCCCTTAACCTTTTAGTGCAAGATGTTAGCTTTCTCATAAAATAAGTTTTAAGTCATTAGGACATCGTTTGACCCTCCGAATCAGCGTCCAAAGCCAAACTATCCAAATTGCTCAATTGAGCTAGAATATTACCCGGTTTTGTGGGTCCATTTCTCTTAACCAAGGATTAACTTATGAACCTGAAAATCTACTTTTTCAGAACCCTTGTGCATTAGTTTGAAGGTCATGAAATGTATAAAGGATGTGTTTTCAAGAAGATGGACTTTTGTGCATTAGCTTCCAAACCCAAGTCAATTACCAATAAGCATAAAGGACGCATTTTCAGGAAGATAGACTTTTTGGTTCTAGTTTTGACCATCTGATTTGTACAGACAAGGCTAGTCTAAAGCTAGTGTAACTTTTTACATTGGAATATAGACTCTTCAAGCTTTCATGTGACTCCTGGTTCACCCAATTTGGACGAAAAATAAGGGAGTTATGGCTCAATGAATCTGACCCTGCTACTGGAGGAGGTGCTGAGGTCTAGGAACATTTAATGCATTGGAAATCCCTACCCCCAAGGATCAAGTGCACGACCACCAGCTTTATTTGCCTATGCTAAGGTGGGAATTCAAGAAAGCAAGTCTCCAAGATAATGGGAGCAAGTTTCAAGCCCCTAATTTTTCGTGTTACGTCATTTTTACTACGCGTTTATTTTTTAATTTGTTTCTTTCATTCTCTATACAAGTCTAGTAAGTTGTGTTTTGAATTTTCCTATGTAAGTTGGCTCCCTAGAGCCCTATATAGGCCATACTCAAAGTAAGTTGGAATAGCAAGTTGTGAGTTAAAGAAATATTGAGTTCAAACTCCCTCTAAGTTTCCCTCTCTTGCTTATCTCTAGTTTAACTCTCTAGAGTGGTGTTCAGGAGGCTTTTATGATCCTTTTAGTAGTGATATCTTACTTCACTAGATCTAAAAGTTAAGCTCTAAGAATCTTGGGGGTGATATCTTACCCAAAGTCCTTATTTAATTATCTTTGTTTATTATTTACATTCAAACCGTAATCACTCTTTCTCCCTTCCTTTCATTACTTAAGTTTCCTTCTTTATTCTTCATACATAAGGACATAGGAGTGCATTACAACCCCAGACACAACCCTTAATCCCTAACACAATCCCACCCCACAGAGAACCCGACTGTACTCTTATGTCAAAATGAGTTGAAGCATGAGTTTGGAAGAGAGATTTGAGGTTCTTACAAGTAATTTTGAAGAAGTGAGACGCCCAAAATGAGTACTTGAAGAAGCAGCTAGCCAACTCCATGAGGAACCTAAGGAAAAACCTCCATGGCACTTCATCTTCTATTCCATCTGAATCTAACCCAGATGATGAGGAGGAGGACGACAACCCCTTTGCTTCCTCAAGTGAAGAGGAATGTCCAGGGCCAAGGAGGAACTGTGGGGTATTAACCTATTCTCAAGACTTAAAGGTTGAGATCCCGGAGTTTTGAGGGCCATTTAGATGCAGGTGAGTTCTTAGAGTGCTTCCTAACTGTTTAGAGAGTCTTTGAGTACAAAGATGTCCCCCAAGACAAGAAGGTGAAGCTTATGGCTCTTAAACTAAGTATTCTTCCTTATGGTAGGAGAACTTGATTAAGAAGAGAGCAAAGAGGGGTAATTCGAAGATTAGGAGATGGGATAAGAAGAGATTAAAGCTTAAGGACCAGTTTCTCCCTCCTTCTTATGTCTAGGACAACTACTCAAATCTTCATAACCTATAACAGGGGAGTGTGAGTGTTGATGAGTATACAGGGAAGTTTGAAGAGCTCTTGAATAAGTGTGATATCTAAGAAAGTGAGGACCAAACCATGGGGAGACACTTGGGCGACCTTGATCCAAGGTATGCTCATGTGGTGAAACTCTAATAATACTCCACTTTTGATGATGTTTGTGTCCTTACTCACCGAGTTAAGCAATACAAGAAAGCTAATCCCTACAAAAGAGACCCACCTAAGCTTCCATTACCCAAGAGCTCACCCTTCAACAATGGCAGTTCTAAATCCCCTCCCAAACCTATGGTCTCCTCTACTAATCCCCCACTAGAGGACCCTCTTCCTCCATAAAAAAGCCCCTTTTGATTTTAACTCAAATAAGAGGTGCTACAAGTTCTAAGGCTTAGGCCATATAGCCTCAGGGCCCAAATTATAGGGTGATCACTTCGCTTAAGTATGAGGTAACTCAAGCAGAGGAAGAAGAACAAGAGAAGGACCTATGCTTCATAGAGGGCACAAAAGAAGTGGTGGAAGAGGCAGATGAAGGAGAACTGCTAGTCCTAAGGAAGACTTTGAGTGGTTTTAAGGGGACTCAAGATGAACAAAGGGAGAATATCTTTCATTCAAGGGGTATAGTCAAAGGGAAGGTTTGCTCACTTACTCCTTTACTAAAAATGACAAGAAGATAACCCTAGCCCTACTCTCCCTATCTCAAATCACAAAAGCCAAGCCATAAAATATCCAAGACCAAATCGAAATACTTCTTACCCTAGGGGAACCTTTTCTTAAGGCCTCACAACATGAGTTTAGGGCCTTGAAGAAGTGGTTGCTCTTATCACTTGAGGAGATCGACACACCTCTCTGTCCAATTGACCCCGTTGCCATACTCTCATGTATCCCTGGAAGAGGTACCCCATGACCTCTCTTCAAAGAGAAGCATCCAACATCACATTAACCTCATGTCGGGTTCTATATTCCTAAATAAACTAACCTATAAAATGAACCCCAAGGAAACCATGAAAATTTAAAGACAAGTTAAGGAGTTGATAGCCAAGAGTCTTCTAAAGGGAAGTCTTAGTCCATGTGCCATAGCCACACTCTTATTTCCCAAGAAAGATGGTTCAATGAGGATGTGTATGGATATCTGTGCCATAAACAAGATTACCATTAAGTATAGGCACTTCATGGTTCAAGAGTTTTTTCTATGGTTTATTTGAGGAGTGGTTACTCCCAAATTCAGATTAGGGAAGGGGACGAATGAAAACCATTTTTAAGACTAAGAGGGGTTGTGAGTGGTACGTTATGCCCTTTGGCCTTTCCAATGCGCCTAGTAGCTTTATTAGACTAATGAACCAAGTGTTTAGGCCATTCATTAGTCACTTTTTTGTGGTTTGCTTTGATGATATCTTGGTTTATCGTCAAAGTGACAAAAAACATCTTCTGTACCTTAGTTAAGTCATGAAGGTCCTTAAGAAGGAAAAGCTCTATGGTGATTGGAAGAAATGCCCATTTTTCACTCAAGAAGTCACATACTGGGGAAATATAGTCATGACCTAAGGGATCAAGGTAGATGAGAGCAAGATTGAGACCATTCAATCTTGGTTTACTCCTTCAAGTATTCATGATGTATGAAGTTTCCATGGACTAGCCTCCTTCCATAGGGAGTTCGAAGAGATTTTAGCACCACTATGACCCATATGACCGAGGTCCTCAAGCATACATCATTTAAGTGGAATCCAAAGGCACAACAATCCTTTGAAGAAATTAAGAAGAAGCTCACTTAAGCCCTGGTGTTAGCCTTGCCATGCTTTGAGAAGATCTTTGAGGTGGGGCGTCATGCATCCGAAGTGGGATTGCTAGCATTCCCACAAGAAGGCTACCTTATTACCTACTTTAGTGAGAAATTGTGTGATTCTAAGAGAAGGTATTCTACCTATAACAAGGAATTCTATGCCATTATTTGGTCACTTAAGCATTGGAGTCACTATTTGGTGGAAAATGAGTTCATCTCCATTCCGATCGTGAGGCACTCAAGCATATTCAAGGCCAACATAAGCTAAATACTAGCCATGCCAAGTAGGTTTAGTACTTACAAACTTTTCACTTCACCATCAAGTAGAAGTCCGGGAAGCTCAACAATGGCGCCGATGTTCTCTCAAGAAGGTATCTCCTATTGGTCACACTTGATGCTTGTGTTCTTAGATTTGAGCATTTGAAGTCATTTTATGGTGAATATAAAGATTTTGGGAAGTGTTCAAGGAATGCCAAAGGCATCCTAAGGGAGCGTTCTTAGTCTATGCGGGCAACTTGTTCAAGGGCACACAACTTTGTGTACCTAATTGTGGTATACAAGAGCTCTTGACCCATGAGGTCCATGAAAGATCTCTATCTAGCCATTTTAGTGGAAAGAAGACCCTTATCATGCTCAAGGAACATTACTTTTTGCCTGGCATAGACAAAGATGTTGAAGATATGATCAAGCGGTGTGCAACATGTCAAACGAAAAAGAGTCACACTTTTCCCCAAGGCCTCTACACTCCTTTGCCAATTCCCATCTTTCCATGAGAATATGTGAGCATGGATTTCATTCTTCGGTTGCCATGGAATAAAAGGAACAAGGATTCTATCCTTGTGGCTGTTGATCGTTTCTCAAAGATAGCACATTTCATTCCATGTAACAAGACTAATGTTGCTACCCCTATAGCCAACTTGTACTTTAAAGATGGTTAAGCTTCATGGTATTCCAAGGTCCATAGTATCAGGTCAAGACACTAAGTTCTTGAGTCACTTTTGGGTGACTTTGTGGAAGAAATTAGGTACTAAGCTCAAGTATAGCACCACTTGCCACCCCCAGCTGGATGGGCAAATTGAGGTCACCAATAGGACCTTAGGAATGCTCTTGAGGACTTTAGTTAAGTCCAATCTCAAGTCTTGGGATCAACTCCTAGCTCATGCTGAGTTTGCATACAACAAGGCTCCTAGCAAGACCATGAGGATGTCTCTTTTCAAGGTGGTTTACGGAATTAAGCCATTCTCCCCTCTTAATCTCACCCCACGGCCTGTAGAAGTTAAGCCCCATGTGGAAGCATCTAAGAGAGTCCAAGAGATCCAAGAGCTTTATGAGAAGACTAGGGGAAATATTGAACAATCTAATGTCTCCTACGAAGCCCAAGCAAAGAAGCATAGGAAACAAGTCATCTTCAACCCCAGTGATATAGTTTGGGTGCACTTGAGGAAAGAACGATTTCCCTCCAAATGCAAGTCCAAGCTTATGCAAAGGGCTGAGGGACCATTTGAGGTGCTAGAAAGGATTAACAACAATCTTACAAGATTGATTTTTTCGATGATTATGGAGTTTTCACTACCTTTATTGTTGCTGATTGAGCCTCATATTTAGAAGATGATACTTTAAAGAATATGAAGGACAATTCTTCTCAACAAGGGGTGAAAGATGGGGATCTCATTGTCATAATGTCAAAATCAAGTCAAGGTGATCAAAAAGTCAAGAAGCATCTCGTAGAGTTCAGGGGATTATTCAAAAAGTCCAAGAAATATTGAGAGTAGAAACTGTCCAAGTTGGTCCGAAAATCCCTAGTTTGGTGAGTTTGTTTATGCAAGCCTAAAATGATTTAGAGAGCTGTGAATACACTTTTCAGTAACCTTTATGAGTTAGCTTCAAGGTCATAGAGTATAATCTAAGCCAAGTTATGTGCCAATAAGCATAAAGGAAGCATTTCAGAAAACTGACTTTTCAGTTCTAGTTTTGACCATCTGACTTGTGCGGACCATTTCTCTCAAACGGTTAGGCCAAATCTATTAAAACTTTTTTCATATAAAAATAAAATCTTCAATATTTTATATTACTCCTATTTCATTAAATTTGGACCAGATACAAGGGAATTATAACTCATTGAATATGAGCCTACTGTAGTGTAAATGCACTAAAGACTAGGTACATTTAATACATTTAAAATCCTCACTCCTGGTAAACAAGTGCATGACTACCTGGTTCTAAAAGCTTCATTTACTTATGACAAGGTGGGTATTCAAGATAACAAGTCTACGAGCTATTGGAAACAAGCTTCACAGCCCTAGGTTTATGTTTTGAATCATTTTCTTACTAGTTTATTTAGTAACTTGTTTATTATATTTTCTATGCTAGTTTAGTAAGTTGTGTTTTCATATTTCCTAAGTATGGCAGTTTCCTAAGTATGTTTTGGATCTTCTCACCTTGCTTGCCTCTACTTTTCGTCGAGTAAAGTGGTGTTCAATTGAGTTTTAATCATCTCCTTGGTGGTGCATCTAATCCTTAGACTGCGCTTTGTTTAGGTGGTGTGTCTTATCCTGAATCATCCTAGTTTATCTCATTACTAATCAATTTTCAGTTTTGCAATACTTATTGCTTGAGAACTTTTTTGACTTGAACTTATGGTTCAGTCTTAAATCTCCCCTGGCACATCACCATGAAAAAGGGCGATACAGATGAGATGCGCTACCACAAGTTTAGTAAATGATTCTCAACACCAAGAAAACAAAACAGTTGCATATAATACTTTAAGTAGCATTCACACACAAATTGATATTTCATATCACATATTAAACAAAAAAGGCCATCCATATCCTATATGATCTTAATAATTATAAGAATTCATAAAGAATTCTTTCCCCTCTTTAGCTCAATAAACGGAAGCCTTTACGTTAACTAACCTCCAACCCTTATATCTTAGTAATGATAGCCACACATTACACTTACTAGATATCACATAATAACCTGACTCATGCTAAGAGCTGGACATTTAGGATAGTAGGCTGTTCGGTTTACACATCAACACTTTAACATCAAAGAGTTCAGTTAGATTACCAATTGGAGTTCTTTTAGTAAGAAAATGAGATTTAACGTATAAAAAGGCTAGAACCCTCCCTTAAATCAAATTAAGCGCTTATAAAACAATTTCATCATACGAAAGTTATTTGGGATTCAACAAAGGGTTTTTGAAGAATACATACACTTTTCCAAACATTTGCACCAGCATAGTCCTCAAAAGAGGAATTTTCAACTCATGATGAGTAAGAAATCACTTTCTGGGCATCAGATTCACATGTTGGTGCTCTCTTCAAGTGAGTCTCATAACACATGACTCATGGTATCCCCGAGGCCTCTTATAATCACTAAACGTTTACCCTTGTGAAGGACTAGTAGTGTTCACACTTCTGGGTTTGCTCCCTAGGACTTAAGGTTCCAACATATTGGGTCTGCCCCTTAAACTTGTGTCCAAATAATTAACATTATCCTTCTAGCCTAAAATATTTCAGATTCATCTCACTTTCTACACATTTTGGTCAAAAATTCCCATTGTATCACAACAGCATTTCAATTTTCAAAAAGGCTAAATGCCGTGATAACATCACATGGACTTATAAAGAGCATTCACCCACTCATTTTGACAAAGCATGCTCTTAAACAAAGTAACGACCAATTAAGCTTCCAATTTCTCATAAAAGGGTTATTAAAACTCATCTCAGAAGCCACCAACTGACAACATACTCATAAGTAGTTTCACTTAAAAGAACTTTAGCAGTTTGATTCTGCAAATCAACCACATGATTCAGGTTTGTAAAATCCATTTCAAGTTTATAGGAATTAAAGCCCTTAAAACACGCTAGTAACCCTTTACAGAATAGTTTATTAACTGCTTCCTTACTAAATTCATTCGAAGTTTATAGAAAATGAAATCTTTGAAACATGTTCACAACGTTTGCATAACACTTAATTAAATCAAAAGGGTAATGATTTAACATTTTGGTCAATGATCCAACTTAACTGCACAGTTCCATTGAACGATTCAGCGAATCCGTTCAATGTTTTATGTTCAGGTTGCAGCAATGACCATGTCTCTAGGCAAGGCAAATAGGATAGTAGGTTCTGGCTGAAAGTAAGGGGGACCAAGTTTGGTTCATGAGCTTAGTTCATTGTGAAATCGATTCACGGAACCGTTTAACTGACTTCCTTGTTTCTCATTTAATGCCTAGGCAAAACATGGGAGGCACGGATTGACTACAACAACAATAGCAACAGCACCACCACATAGGCATTAATAAGTGCTTAATGAATAAATCATTTTTAGGGCTATTTTGCCACATTTTTATCAAAATTATGTGCTTAATGTTATTATTTATACTCCTATTCTCGATCTATGCTCGGGTATGGTTGTTTGATATGTTTTGCAGGATTTTAGGCCTTTTTACCCTTTAACCCTTAATAGATGTATTTTGATCTCCCCAATGGACACCCATGTGATGCTACGCCTGTGGAGTAAGAAAAGAGCAGAAAACCGGCTCCACCCCAGACCACGCTCGGACCGTGGTGTCTGCCACGGTCCGTAGTGAGTTGAGAAACTGTTACCTCTTCCGCTTCCTTCGGCTATGTGGTGGAAAATGTCCGAGCTCTCCTATAAAAGGGCTTCACTCGGTAGCAGAAGAGAAGGGCATATGCATAGAGATATAGATAGAAAGCAAGCAAGAGTAGCATAGTGTATCTTCTTTCTCAAATTTTTCATTCTTTTTAGTTTAGATTTTTAGTTTGGTATTCGTATTGGTGAGAAACCTTGAACGTGAGTGTTTGATCTTGAGACGGTTTGAAGCCTTTGGTTGAAGGCTATTCTCAGTCAAGTCGTTCCACTCAGATTTTGCAAAACGTTGGTTAGTTTTTTAATCATTAATCATGAGCGACTAGTTTTTATTTTGTTTAGGGATTTAGTAGTTTATGAAAGTACATTGGATCATGTTTTAATCTAATGAATTGTGCTTTTTTTCATGATTGGTTTGATTTTGTTATATCAAGTGATTATCATATTGTGAGTGGATTTTTGGCCAAAATTTACACTTGAAACAATTGAGTGAAAAACTGAAAGGTGACATTTGATTGTTAGACTGCTTGATAAAACCGCACATAATATCGTCTCAAAAGAGAGATTTGCATGTTAGGAGGACATACAATTTTATTGAAGATGTTTAACTTGGATTAAGACAAATTAATTTCAAAGAATGACTTTTGTTTAGTTTAGACAAATTTGGTTGAGTTCGAAAGAATAGACTAAATTTTTAGATAGATTACAAATCCTCGTAGTTAACCGGTTAGAGAAAAGTAGATCCTTATCATTTTGATCCAATCAACTTTCATAACTACATGAATTCCTAGGCATGTTTCCTTAATTGATTTAAAAATTAGTGAATTAGAAGTTGTTAAATCGAACCCTCTTGAATTAGAATTTTACTTAACATATTTTGGTAGACAAAACTTGATAGATTACATTGGTCTATGAGGAGTGATTTTTTTATCTATACCATGACTACCTGTACGGTTGCAGCAATTGGTAAGTTTTTTGACACCGTTGCTGGGGATCAACCTGTTAACTACTGAGTTAGTCATATGAAAGTGACTAAGAATTTTATTGCCTTTTACTTTAATTTTCTTTTTATTTTCTTATTTGATTGCGTTGGTAGTGTTGGTGATAGTGCTTGCAAGAAATTTTCCTATTTACACGAAGTCCAATCTTATGCGAAGTCAATCCTAAGATTGACAGGACTTTTCGCCCAAGGAGGAAGAAGCAAAGCATTAAAGAACAAAGATGCTAGGTAAGAAGGAATCCAACAAACATGGTAAGAGAAGGGGGTGACCAAAGAAGGACACTTCGAGATTTCATTACCACTGGAGTCCAAGGGATCACCTCAAGCATCACTCACCCTACTATTGATGGACAATTTCGGGCTCAAATCGACACTCATTTTTATGGTGCAATAATCCCAATTTGGAGGAACGCCTTTGGAACCCGAATCTACACCTCTCGGTCTTTTGGGAGGTGTGCAATACATTAAAACTTAATAGAGTCTCCACTAATGCGATTCGCCTGTACTTATTTCCTTTCTCATTGAGGGACAAAGCAAGTCGTTGGTTACACTCCTTGCCATCTGTATGCATTACCACTTAGGATGAGTTGATAAGAGCCTTGCTCGTTAAGTTTTTCCTTCCGAGCAAAATAGCAAGCTTGAGAATCACATCACCAACTTCATGCAAAAAGATGAAGAGACGCTCTACAAAACCTGGGAGCGGTTTAAAGATTTATTACGCTTATGCCACATCATGGTCTTTAGCGTTGGATGATTATCCAAACTTTTTATAATGGTGTGACCCAACCTATGAGGTCTAATATTAATGCGGCGGCAGGAGGAACCTTGATGAACAAAACTGAGGATGAAGCCTATAATCTAATTGAGGAGATGGCCCTTAACAACTTTCAATGATCCACCGAACGAGGCCAACCTAAACGGGTTGGAGGTAAGCTTGAAGTTGATGCGCTTGCTTTACTTTCTGCTAAAGTAGAGGTTATGACTCAAAGACTGGACCGAATGAATGTTAATGTTGTGAATTATAGTGCCCCTTCCCCTTATGAAATTTGTAGTTCTATTGAGCATGTAGCTTTGAATTGTCAAGTTGGGAGCCCTTTTTCCCAAGACCCTATTGAAGTTAACTATGTTCAAAATTTTAACCCGAGACTGGCCAATGACCTTTATTCTAGTATATATAATCCGGGTTGGAAGAATTATTTGAATTTCTCCTATAGGTCTAATCCAAACCCATTGAATATGCCCCCTATGAATGCTAGACCACCTCCTGGTGTTCAAAGACCCTCGTTCCCCTCTCAAATGGCCCAAAAGTCTAATGTAAAAGCAATGATGGAAAGTATGCTTATGGCGCAACAAAAATAGGATGAGTATATTAAGCAACTAGCCTCAAAGGTTGATGTGCTTACCACTCATAATAGGATGTTGGAAGCCCAGATTACCCAAAAAGCTAGCTTTTCATCTACACTCCTATATAGAATTCCTAGTAAACCCGAACCTAACCCTCGAGAGCATTGTAACTGCGTCATATTGAAGGAAAAAGTTGAGGCCTTAATTGACCCTGAGGATATATTGATGGAAGAGGGTAGAGAAATAATCATAGCTGGAAGTAAGGAGAGAAACAATAGTTGAAAGACTGCCTCATTAGTAGATTATGACACTGTAGAGATCCCCATAGTTTTTCCATCTAAACTTCTTAACCCAGGTAGTTGTTTTATCCCCTGTATTGTGGGAAAGGTGGAAATTGAGAGAGGTTGATGTGATCTAGGCGCAAACATTAGTATAATGCCATATTCTTTACTTCATAAGCTTCACCTAGGACTATTACTAACTGTACCCTTTTCATTATAATTAGTTGACGGCTCTATGATGCAACCCATAGGTAGATTGTATAATGTGCTAGTCAATATAGGAAATATTTAGGTGTTGGAGGACTTTATCATAGTTGATATGCTCGAGACCGATGATGCTCAAATTATCCTAGGTCAGCCCATTTTGGCTATAGTTGGTTGCCAGATTGTTGTAAGAAAGGGATGGATTACATTTGAGGTGGAAGGGCGCTATGCTGTGTTTTATTATACGAAGGAAGACGTAGTTTCTCCTAGTTCTTCTTTATTAGATGCATTACCCCTTTCCCCTGAGATTGACATAGAGAATGTTTTGAATTGTGAAGATCCTCCTAATTCTGACTGGATTTCTTATGAGGACCCCCACCAAAGGTATGTTAAGGTGGAGTTTGCTGCTCCTATGCCACCTAACACACCCCAGGTTGAGGTCCCTGTTTCTAATGAGTCTTTTATGAGCGACTATTACATGTTCACACCAGCTGTTTTCTCTATAGCCCCCATGGAAGGATTTGATGTAGATATTGATTTGGGGGTTGAACAAGTTGATAGTAACCCGCCTGATAGGCCACGAGTGCGCTTTGTTTTATATGCAGATAATGAATTATGACACTGTGTCATGAAAACAAAGGACCTTCAACCAGAAACTTTAAAGTGGTACCTTCGACTGAAGAAGTTTGACTTTGTGGTCCGTGATAAGTCCATACGCTTACTGATCTAGACCAGGTATAGAAGAAGGGTCAAGCTCTTGACCTTAAAAGAACACTTCTTGGTGGGCAACCCAAGCTCGTTTTCCTTTTTCTTTCCTTAGCTCTTATTTTTACTATTTTTTGTAGTTTGTGAAAAAAAAAGTTGTGTCAGCAGATACCACGGTTTGATAGTGGTGAAGCCCACGGTCCGTGGTCTACTGCTATAGCCCGCGGTCTAGCCGTGGCGACCACTCATCTCCCGCATAATTTATCTTCAACCTCGAGTCTCTCTCTCTCTCTACCTCCATTTTCTCTCTCTAAACCCTCCATAGCCAATACCTTAAATCTTCCCTCATTTCTTCTTCATTTTCACTCATTTTCACCCAAAATCATCCCCTTTCACTCAATTTTTTCTCCTGCCCCTTAAATTTCATCTCTTTTCTTCTTCTTCTTCTTCTTCAAACTCATCTCAGTTGACTCATCCACCATACCTATATTTTTCCCTATGTTATTCTTCTTCTTTTTAATTAATTTCTTCATTCTCTTCTTCTAACTTTTTTATTCAGCTTTTAGTTTTGGTTTTTGTTTTGGTTTTTGCAACAAGGCACCAACTAAGAGACAAAGGAGCACCAAGGAGGTTGGTTCTTCAAGTCAAGCACCACCTCGACCTCAAAGGACATCCCGAACCTCTACCAATGTGCATGCTAGAGGTAATATTCCTCACCCTCTTAGTTTGACACATCTTGATCATGTTGCTATATATAATTGCTTGAATGAACGCCTGATTGTAACAACTAGATGTTTTGAGAAAAAACTGTTAGCTCGACTAGGAATATTGGATAATATCCGATGGTTGTTTGCACGAGGTGGTATGGGGCACTTCTTAGAAATCAAAGAGCATACATATCGGGACTTGACCCTAGAATTCCTAAGTACACTCCATGTCGACGTCACTAGAGGGCCTCAATGTCAAGCTGGATACATATCGTGTTATCTACAGTGACAATTATATGAAGTGAACTTAGGTACCTTTAATAGCATCTTCAGTTTTCCCCCTAGTGTGGATTTATCGAACCGCCAAGTCCCCTGTGAATTCAACCCGAATGCATTTTGGGGTGAACTTTCGGGGAGTATTAGGTACAACACTAGTTCATTAAAGTGCACATATATTAGAAACCCTTGCATTCGAGCAGCTCTGTGTATCTTGGCTTGTTTTCTTTTTGCTCGGGACAATAGTCTGAATGTCCCAAGATTGTTTGAGCTGTAATTCTTGTCCTGTATACCTGATGGTGGCCAGCTTGACCCAGGTTCCTTTTTATTGCATAGTGTTGCTGTTAGCACTAGAGGTAAGATAGTCATTGGTGGTTCTACAGATAGAGTTTCCGGGTCTGAGCGGCTTGATCAAGCTGCTTTTGAAATTATGAAATTTTGTAAAATTGAGGCTGGGCATTTATCATGGATATACTCTGGGGACCGGCTTTTTCTGCTTCCCAATTTCAATCGAACCACCTTGCTCCACCGGGCATCCAGCCCCTCATTCTAGTCAAGCTAGACCTAGTTCTTCCTCTCAACCACCCCCTCCTGACTATACTAACCTCTAAGACACCCTTAGATCCATTTAAGAGGAGCAAATTTCCCTTCGAGCATTTGTTGCTTTTGAGAACGCCACTCTTCGGGACTTTGTCCAAGAGCGCCACGATAAGTTTCGTGGGATGCTTCCTACCCAGACTCAATATTTTCAGGACCATAGGGCATGTCTAGAGACCCAACGGGATTGGCATATCTCTTATGGCCAACCACCGATCCTCCACCACCACCTCTTTTCTAATTGCTCTGTGCTACCCACTTCGCTTTTTCTATTGTATGCCCCCATTAAGGGCAATGTGTGATTCAAGCATGGGGGAGTTAGTCATTCTATTTGGTGTCTGATGCCTGATTTGGTTAGGTGTGCTTGTGCTTTGTATATGTTGTTAGTAATAGTTTTTGGAGTTTTTGTTTTAGGTTTTAGTTTTGTTTAATAGTATTTTAGTAGAGCATTTAGTTTTCTTTTCATTCTAGATTGCATTTTATTTTTTCTTTTATTAGTTTCTTCCATATTTTAGTTTACATTGTTATTAGGAGCATTTATAAAAAGAAAAAAAAAGGAATTCAAGAAAAAAAAAATCCAATGATGATGATCTTTCTAGATTTGGTAGACTTCTTTGGTTTAGTTTGATCTTTCGATTCGCCTAAATTATGCATAAAAATGTTTGAGAATGAGTTTTCGAATGAGCTCCATATTTTAACCACACGTTGAGTGCGACTTGATTACCCCATGAGTCTTTACATGAATTTTGGCATGTCCTTACTAATGAGCTAGTCATGACCTTGGTAGATGTCCCGTGAGGCTTTGAACTTTTAGAGACTATTTATCAATTTACTCTCATATTTTTTTTTATGTGTGACTCTTCTTTAATGTCATTTCTCTAGAACTTGCTTTGATTCTCATTCAGGATCACATTTCGTATATGCATTTAGACAATATGATTGAGGCATTTTTCTTTGGTTTGTTAAACCTAACAGCCAAATAGCCACCTTTGTTGTGTATTGTATCCCTCGCTAGCCCCTTTGAGCCCATATTCGATTTTCTTAATTTGAACCTCCTATTATAGCCCATGGGCAAATACTTGTCATACCCTTAAGCCAAGATTAGAGGAGCATTTCATTCTTTTGCATCAAGTTTGATAGGGCACTAGTAAGGTGGATTGTTATCTTTTAGTGAATTTGGCTGTTTGGTGAAGGGATGTGAGATTTTGATAAATCCCTTGTTTCACTGTACAAATTTTGAACAAGAGTTGGAATTTAAAGTTCATTATGGATTTCCCCTTGGCTATTCTTTTTGAAACAAAAAACGGAAAAAAAAAGAAGAAAGGAACATGAAAAAAAGGGGGAAAGCTTAGAGAACAAAAAGAAAGAAAAAAACAGAGGAAAGTGTAGCCTTGTCGAGATTGTAAGTGATTTGTAATTTTTGACTCTTTCTCTCTTTAATAAGGGATGTATTTTGTTGATAAATTGCAATGGTCTAAGAAGGATGTAGTATGATGCATCATAATTGTTTAGCTCTTAGTCTCTGGCTTCTAGCTCCTCATTTCCAAAATATTTATTTCCCTCTTACCTTTACCCATAGTCTCATTATAATCCTATGAAAATTCCCATGATTGTCTAGTGTGTTTGCGTATTAGTGATGGCAAATTTGAGAGCCTTGTCAAGCTTATGGTAGATTTGAGTCCAAGGAATGAGAATTGAGAAAACCTTCTTCATTATTAAACACATGAGTGATGAGTGCCACATGACTATAGTGAGGTTTTACCGGCCTTGCTAGTCTTACTTGTTTTATATATTAAAATTACTGTATTTGACGATTTGGGGAGATTGATTCAAGTTTAACATTGTGGTCTATCAAAAGGTTTTTGAAAATTTCATTCCTAATGTGTTTGTTAATGATTTTTGTATCTTTTTGGGCTACCTTTGGATCAGCTTTGCCACTTTGAATGTTACCTATGTCTACCATGAGGAGGTTATGTATAGTTTTGTTTTTCTTTGCATTGCCTAAGGACAAGCAACAGTTTAAGCATAGGGGCGTTTGATAACTGCTTAATGTATACATCATTTTTAGGGCTATTTTGCCATATTTTTGGGGGAATTATGTGCTTAATGTTATTATTTATACTCATATTCTCGATTTATACTTGGGTATGGCCGTTTGATATATTTTCCAAGATTTAGGCCTTTTCACTTGGTATTTAACCCTTAATGGATGTAGATTGACATCCCCCATGGATACCCATGTGATGCTATGCCCGTAGAGCAAGAAAAGAGTATAAAATCGATCCCAGCCTAGACCACGATCGGACCATGGTGTCTACCACGGTCCGTGGTCAGTTAAGAAATTGTTGTCTCTTCGTCTTCCTTTGGCTGTGTGGTTGAAAACGTGTGAGCTCTTCTATAAAAGGGCTTTGTTCAGCAACAGAGGAGAAGGGCATATGCATAGAGATATAGATAGAAAGCAAGCAAGATTAGCATAGTTTATCTTCTCTCTCAAATTTTTGTCCTTTTTAGTTTAGATTTTTAGTTTGGTATTTGTATTGGTGAGAAATCTTGAGCGTGAGCATTTGATCTTGAGGTGGTTTGAAGCCTTTAGTTAAAAGTTATTCTCAGTCAAGCCCTTCTACTCAAATTTTGTAAAACATTGGTTAGTTGTTTAACCCTTAATCATGAGTGAGTGCTTTTTATTTTTTCTAAGGGTTTAATAATTTATAAAAGTATCGTTGGATCATGTTTTAATATAAAGAATTGAGCTTATTTTCATGATTGGTTTGATTTCGTTTTATCAAGTGATTATCATGTTTTGAGTGGATTTTTGGCTAAAATTTGCTCGCACACCTAAAACAATTGAGTAGAGAACTAAAAGGCGACATTTGATTGTTAAACTACTTGATAAAACTTGATATAATGTCATCTCAAAAGAGAGATTTGCATGTTATGAGGACATAGACTATAATCGAAGGTGCTTAACTTGGACTGAGACAAATTAGTTTGAAAGAATGAGTTTTGCTTAGTTTAGGCAAATTTAGTTGAGTTCAAAAGAATAGACTAAATTTTTGGATAGATTGCAAATCCTCGAAATTAACTGGTTAGAGAAAAGCACATCCTGATCATTTTGATCCAATCAACTTTCATAACTACATGAATTCCTAGGCATGTTTCCTTAATTGATTTAAGAATTGATGAATTAGAAGTTATTAAATCGAATCCTCTTGAATTAGAATTTTACTTAGCATTTTCTGGTAGACAAAATTCGATAGATTACATTGGTCCCTGAGGAGCGATCTTTTTATCTATAACATGACTACCCGTGAACTTGCGGCAGTGGTGAAGCATTAAGGAGACCGCTAGAAATTTACAGTAGCTAATGTAGTGAACTTAAAGATGACCATACAACAAATCGCACTTCACATTTCATCAGTTTAACACTTATTTCGGACTCTATCCTCACAGCACTTTCCACCGTTAACCTCAAACTCATCTTAATTTCAGCCCAAAAGACACACATTTGCATCATTCGATCCTTCCTTACTCAAGTAGCTATTCAATTCATAACAAATTCAATCCAAATGCATACCTAGTTGCATGGTCAAATCAGAACGGTTTGAAATTACTAGTAAGATTTGGGAATTAAAAATCACCTACCCTGTTCCAAGCCAAAGGACGTGACTAATGGGTTACATGGGCGTTTCTCTCAGCGCGGTTCAGCCATGTTTCTCCAGCCATCTTCTCTTGTGATAGAATCCTACCTAGCCAAGACCCTGACCATGCCGAATCAAAGCCAAAACATCTAAGAACAAGGTCCCAAGTGAAGAAGATGGCTCATATTTTGCAAGAAGTTCAAACCACAATAAACAGGCTAAACGGCCAGAAAATGCCCGGTATTGTGCACCTCATTTCTTAAGCTACATTGTGGCTTAAGACTAATATTTTTGCATTTTTGGGATCCTCATGATGTTAACTTTCAGGTCCAAGCATTGATTCCAAATCATGCCCACAAGAGGATGGGAGATCAAGGCATTTTCTCAAACCGATCAGATCAGGCTCCATTCTGCATAGTTTAATGTTTAAGCCTAATTACCCTACTTAAACATGCTATAACCTTGACTTCTTTGGGAGGGGGGGTTTATACACATCCCAAAGTTACCCCCCATGGCCTGAAAACCAAATCATACTCATTTTTGCTAAGCTTAAACCAAGTCCTAAAACCGGGGAAAAAAAGGCTCGAACCCGGTTTACTAGAACCCGGTTTATTTCCTTACTTTTAGCCGGTTCTAGCACTTGCAAAGCTAATTGGCACACTTCCTTAGGCTTGGCACACGTCCCAAAGCATCCAATGATGGGCTGCAACATTAGTAAGGCCGACCAATACGAAGCAAGCTGCAAATTATATGTCTCTTGCATACTATTGGCTAGACGAAAAGGGGTTGCCACTTTTCGGCTGTCTAATGAGAATTTAGCTAGCAATCTAGTTATATTAAGCTTAATCATGAGTAGATTGATGTATAATAAGCATTAGTATTACTTTACTTCATGATTTGAATGTATTAAATTAGTTTAAGCAAGCTTGTACTTAGTTAAGCTCAACCGATTTGTATTAAGCTCCTAATACCTTTCCTAGCTAGTAAGGAAAGGCAGAGGAAGGTGCTTACTTATGTGCTTGCTAGCTTAGCCATTTTGCTGGTTACGTAAAAGATCCACACGGCCCTAGCAAGAACGCAACTCACTTTGATATATGAAATCAGTTTGAGAGCTCTTTGCTTTCTCTCTTCAAACCTTGCTTGCTTATCCTTAATGAGGCCAATTAAGGTGGTGTTCAAGTCAAGTCTTAACCTTGATTAAGTGATGATATCTATATCTTAATCAAGATAAAGGGCCCTAAACTCAAGATTGGTGGTGTTTCTGTATCTATTCATTGAGTTTAGTCTATCCCATTATTGCTTGCTTCAACCGGATTCAAGGTGGATTAAGGTGTAATTATTAACCTAAGATTTGGGTTAGTAAGTCATCACTTTGAAACTCCTTCATATCCTCTCCTTCTTACACCCCTCTTACTCTCATTTCCATTCATATCCACGGCCTAGACTACCCCAAAAGGCCTAGCATCAAACATAATTTCAAAGCTCTTCAAACCGTGCAAGCTTGGGTTTTTGAAGCTGAATCCGGTAGCAACTTCGCACGACCTGCCCGTGCTCATTAGGATGCCCGTGCCACATTCTGGCTGTGTCAAACCCTCAAATTCCTATTGAGTTTTGATGCATGTTTGCTGGAATTCTTCCTCCCCCTAAGCTTTACATCATATTTGGTATTAGAGCAAAGGTTTCACTTGGGCCTAGCATACCCATCTGCTTCCTCTCATCATTCACTCCCCTCCTTCTCCACAAATTCGGTTTTTCTCCTTAGTTCAAGCAACCTTATTCAAGCATGTCTTCAACCAGCATGTCTTTAGAAGAAAGGTTTGAGGCATTGATGAAGCAAAATAAGTTCTTGGCTAGTAAAATCCAAGAAGACTCACAAAGAAACCAAGAGGCTCAAGCATAAAATGAATATCTCAGAAAGCAGTTGGGTTCGTTCATGAAGCAAAAGCAAAGAATGAATGAAGAAACTCTTCAAACTCTTCAATCAGAACCAAGAGCACATGAGCAAGTCCATAGCCATGATGTTGATTCATCAAGTGAAGAGGAAATGCCTAGGATGGCTAGAGGAGAGCCACAGTTTCAAGCAAGTGCCAATGATTTCAAAGTTGAAGTTCCTGAATTCAAAGGTAAGCTTGATCCTGAAGAGTTTATTGATTGGTTACATACTGTAGAAAGAGTCTTTGAGCACAAGGAAATACTTGATGATAGGAAGGTCAAGTTAGTGGCCTTGAGACTCAGAAAATATGCATCTTTATGGTGCACCAACTTGAATGCTAAAAGGCTTAGAGAAAGAAAAGCAAGAATCCATGCTTAGGAAAAGATGAAAACTAAGCTTAAGGTGCGGTTTCTCCCACCTACTTATATCCAAGATTACTATTCTCAGTTTCATAATCTCACTCAAGGTAGTATGAATGTTGAAGAATATACACATGAGTTTGAGAAACTAATGATTAAATGTGATATTAAAGAGCCAGAAGAGCAAACCATTGTTAGATACTTGGGAGGTCTTGATCCTAGTTATTCTAATGTGGTGGAATTGCAAGCATATGCTTCTTTTGATGATGTCTGTGTACTAGTTCATAAGGTGGAGCAGCAGAAGAAGGCAAAACAACCCCAAAAGCCTCATAATACAAGGCCTTTAATACGGGGAGTTCCAATCCACCCCCTAAACCACAAATTCCCTTTCCCTCAAATCCACAAAGGACCCCGGCACCTCAAAAGGCTCTAGCAATACCATTCCGACCTAACCCTAACCCCATGAGCAACAAAAGATGCTTCAAATGTCAAGGGCTTGGTCATATTGCCTCGGAGTATCCAAATAGCAAAGTCATTACCCTAGCTGAATGGGCTGCTATGAAAGAAGATTTTGAAGAGGAAGAAAACGAGGTTGAAAGTGAGCTAGAAACTGAAGAGACTCAAGAAGAAGTTGTTGAAGAAGCTGATGAAGGTGAGATGCTAGTTTTAAGAAGGGTCTTGAATGGCCAAAAGAGCACCAAGGATGAACAAAGAGAAAACATCCTTCATACCAGGTGCACGGCTCAAGGCAAAGTTTGTTCTTTGATTATTGATGGAGGGAGCTGTGCTAACGTAGTTTCTCTTAGCATGATTGAGAAACTAGGCTTGCAAGCTATGGCCCATCCCCATCCATATAATATACAATGGCTGAATCAAAGCAAAGGACTTCAAGTCAACTCACGGTGCCTCATTTCTTTGTCCATTGGTAACAGTTATCAAGATTAGCTTTGGTGCGATGTTATTCCCATGGACGCTTATCATATTTTGCTAGGCAGGCCATGGTTGTATGACAGGAAGGTAACACATGATGGTTTCTTGAATACATACTCCTTGTCCAAGGAAGGTAAGAAGATTACCTTAAAGCCATTGTCACCATCGGAACTCCACAAAAGCAAACCCACAAAAGGCCATGAACATTCTGGTTGCTTACTTACCTTTGAAACTCTCTTAAAGGCTTCTAATCATGAATTTAAAGCTTTTAAAGAGTGGATCTTAACCCTTCAAGATGAACCAGAATCCCCCATGCTAACTCACGCCATTGCCAAGTCACTCATTCAACATTTCTGTCACTTGTTCCCGGAAGAGATACCCTCGGGCTTACCCCCCAAAAGGGACATCCAATATCACATTGACCTTATTCCCTGTTCTATCCTTCCAAATAAACCAGCTTACAGAATGAATCTAAAGGAAACCATGGAGATTCAAAAGCAAGTAGAAGAGTTAATGTCCAAAGGACTTGTACGTGAGTCCTTAAGCCTATGTGTCGTACCTGCCTTATTGGTTCCCAAGAAGGATGGCAGCCAACGAATGTGTGTGGATAGTAGAGCCATAAACAAAATGACAATCAAGTATAGGCATCCTATACCTAGACTTGAGGATTTGTTAGATGAACTACATGGCTCTAAAGTATTTTCAAAGATTGATCTTCAAAGTGGCTACTACCAAATCAGGATAAGAGAAGGAGATGAATGGAAGACTGCATTCAAAACTAAGGGAGGTTTATGTGAATGGCTGGTTATGCCATTTGGTCTTTTAAATGCTCCTAGTACATCTATGAGACTAATGAATCAGGTATTCAAGCCTTACATTGGCAAGTTCGTGGTGGTCTACTTTGATGACATTCTAATCTATTCTAAGGACGAGCAAGCACACCAAGATCATCTCAATCAAATTATGCATGCCCTGGAACATGAGCAGCTGTATGGTAATCTTAAGAAGTGTACTTTCTTCACTCAGGAAGTTACATTATTAGGTTATATTGTTTCTAAAGAAGGTATCAAGGTAGATGAAGGGAAGATAGAAGCTATTCGATCTTGGCCTCAACCAAAAAGTATACATGATGTTCGAAGCTTTCATGGCTTAGCTTCCTTTTATCGGAGGTTCATTAAAAATTTCAGTGCCATCATGTCCCCTATGACTAAAGTGCTTAAGGTAGCATCGTTCCAATGGAACCCTAAAGCACAATCTGCCTTTGAAGATGTGAAGAAGAGACTAACTCAAGCACCAGTCCTAGCTTTGCCGTGCTTTGAGAAAGTCTTTGAAGTTGAGTGTGATGCATCAGGAGTGGGAATTGGTGAAGTGCTTACTCAGGAAGGCAAGCCATTGGCCTTCTTTAGTGAGAAACTGCGTGATTCAAGGAGAAAATATTCCACCTATGACAAGGAATTCTATGCCATCATTCGGTGTCTAGAGCATTGGAACCATTATCTAGTGGCTAGTGAGTTTATACTACATTCTGATCATGAGGCATTGAAGTACATTCAAGGCCAACACAAGCTTAACTCACACCATGCTAAATGGGTGGAGTTCCTTTAGTCATTCCACTTCACCATCATACACAAGTTAGGAAAGTTAAATCAAGGTGCGGATGCATTATCAAGGAGACATCTCCTATTTTTTCAGTTAGATGCTCTTATTCTTAGTTTTGAGCATCTTAAGAGTTTGTATGTTGAAGATGAAGACCTTGGGAGCCTTTATTCTGCATGTTCAAAGCACCCCAAGGGAGATTTCCTAGTCCAGGAAGGTTATCTATTCAAAGGAGTGCGGCTATGTATTTCCAAGTGTAGCACCCGAGAGCTCTTGACCAGAGAAGTCCATGGAGGTTCCTTGATAGGGCATTTTGGATAGTCAAAGACCTTAACCATGCTTAGGGAACATTATTACTGGCCAGGGATGGAGAAGGATGTTCAAGACATTCTAAGAAGGTGTGGAACGTGCCAAGCAGCCAAGAGTCACACTCTACCTCACGGTTTATACACCCCACTTCTCGTGCCTACTCTACCATGGGTGGATGAGGGCATGGATTTCATTTTGGGACTACCTAAGACCCAAAGGGGAAAAGACTCAATCCTTGTGGTGGTAGATAGATTTTCAAAGACGGCACATTTCATTCCCTGCAACAAAACCAATGATGCTATACACATTGCCGAGCTGTATTTTAAGGATGTAACTAGACTGTATGGTATCCCTAAGTCCATCATTTCAGATAGGGATACAAAATTCTCAAGTCATTATTGGATCACTCTGTGGAAGAAGCTTGGTACCAAATTGCTATTCAGTACCACTTGTCACCCCCAGACTGATGGTCAAACTGAGGTGACTAATCGAACCTTAGGCACTCTCCTAAGAGCTTTGATTAAACCTTATGCTAGAGCTTGGGATTTACTCTTGCCACATGCTGAGTTTGCATACAACAAGGCCACCAGCAAGGCTACTGGTCTTTCACCATTTAAGGTGGTGTATGGGATTGATCCTCTAAGTCGCAATGATTTTACCCCACGGCCTCAAGACCAGAAACCACATGTTGATGCAGCAGCAAGAGTAAAAGAGATTCAGAAGCTCCGTGAGTTGGTAAAGGCAAGAATTGAGAAGACCAATGAAGCCTATGAAGCACAAGCCAACAAGCATTGGAGAAAGATTATATTTCAACCTGGAGACCTAGTATGGATCCACTTGAGGAAGGAAAGATTTCCTTCTAAAAGGAAGAATAAACTCATGCCACGAGCTGAAGGTCCACTTGAGGTCTTAGAGAATATTAATGACAATACTTATAAGGTTGATTTACCTGGTGATTATGAGGTTTCAGCCACCTTCAATGTGGCAGATTTGAGCCCCTTTTATCCTGACACTTTCCCACCAGATTTGAGGGTCAAATCTTTTCAACAAGGGGAGGATGATAGAATCCTACCGAGCCAAGACCTTGATCATGCTGAATCAAAGCTAGAACGTCCAAGAACAAGGTCCTAAGTGAAGAAGATGGCTCATATTTTACAAGAAGTTCAAACCACAACAAACGGGCTAAACGGCCAGAAAATGCCCGGTTGTGTGCACCTCATTTCTTAAGCTACATTATGGCTTAAGACTAATATTTTTGCATTTTTGGGATCCTCATGACGTTAACTTTCAGGTCCAAGCATTGATTCCAAATCATGCCCACAAAAGGATGGGAGATTAAGGCATTTTGTCAAACCGGTCAGATCGGGCTCCATTCTGCACGGTTTAATGTTTAAGCCTAATTACCCTATTTAAACATGCTATAACCATGACTTCTTTGTTGGGGGGGTTTATACACATCCCAAATTTACCCCCCATGGCCTGAAAACTACATCATATTCATTTTTGCTATGCTTAAACCAAGTCCTAAAACCGTGTAAAAACAGGCTTGAACCCAGTTTACTAGAACCCAGTTTATTTCCTTACTTTTAGCGGGTTCTAGCACTTGCAAAGCTGATTGGCACACTTCCCTATGCTTGGCACACGTCCCAAAGCATCCAATGATGGGCTGCAACCTTGGTAAGGTCGACCAATCCGAAGCAAGCTGCAAATTATATGTCTCTTGCATACTATTGGCTAGACGAAAAGGGGTTGCCACTTTTCGGCTGTCCAATGAGAATTCAACAAGCAATATGGTTATGTTAAGCTTAATCATGAGTAGATTGATGTATAATAAGCATTAGTATTACTTTACTTTGTGATTTGAGTATATTACATTATTTTAAGCAAGCTTGTACTTAGTTAAGCTCAACCGGTTTGTATTAAGCTCCTAATACCTTTCCTAGTTAGTGAGGAAAGGTAGAGGAATGTGCTTGGTTATGTGCTTGCTAGCTTGGCCATTTTGCTGGTTACGTAAAAGATCCACACGGCCCTACCAAGAACACAACTCACTTTGATATATGAAATCAGTTTGAGAGCTCTTTGCTTTCTCTCTTTAAACCTTGCTTGCTTATCCTTAATTAGACCAATTAAGGTGGTGTTCAGATCAAGTCTTAACCTTGATTAAGTGGTGATATTTGTATCTTAATCAAGATTGAGGGCCCTAAACTCAAGATTGGTGGTGTTTCTGTATCCATTCATTGAGTTTAGTCTATCCCATTATTGCTTGCTTCAACCGGATTCAAGGTGGATTAATGTGTAATTATTTGCCTAAGATTTAGGTTTGTAAGTCATCACTTTGAAACTCTTTTATATCCTCTCCTTCTTACACCCTCTTACTCTCATTTCCATTCATATCCATGGCCTAGACTACCCCAAAAGGCCTAGCATCAAACATAATTTCAAAGCTCTTCAAACCGTGCAAACTTGGGTTTTTGAAGCTGAATCCGGCAGCAACTTGGCACGGCCTGCCTATGCTCATCAGCACGCCCGTGCCACATTCTGGCCGTGTCAAACCCCCAAATTGCTATTGAGTATTGATGCATGTTTGCTGGAATTCCTCCTCCCCCTAAGCTTTACATCATCTTGCTGGTCGCTTACACCTCTACCCAAATGTAGGTCTACTCGATTTTCCTCCTCCTCCTATGCACTGCTACTTGTGTGGAAGAATTTAAGTTTTAAATTTGTAACCCCAAGTGCAAGGTTTATCGTCAAGGGCCTGGGGGTGTCGTCCACTAGAAGTTAGGGTTTAAGTACTAAGACTAGATTAAGTGGTTCAACCTAGGCTAAGTGAAAAGGAAAGAAAGACAAACTAAACTAAGCTAATAAACACACGAAAAGAGATTGGAGTTGTAAATTGGCCAACAGACGAAACAAGCAATTAGGGCGAGTCCTAACCTACCAAACCTATAGTAAAATTAGAGATGATCCGTTGCACCATCAAAGGTCATCCAAGCCTTCTCTCAAGGGTGATGAGCTAGCATAATTAGTCTAACCATCGATTTTCATGGTTTTAGCCTATGTAGAGTATGAGACTAGCAACACTCAGACCTAGCTAGCATCATGACTATTTTCATATCTAAATCCCAGACATTCTTTCGCGTACACTAGCTAATTAACCTCGCCTCTCGGCATAAGTCAATCGCCTAAAAATATGGATGAAACCTCTATCAAGCGTTTCATCAACACATGGTGGGCATGAGAGAAAACTCCAAGTTGAAAGCATAAATTTGAAGGGGGTGGGCCTAATCCAAGCCATCAAGAGGCTAATCACAATCTAAGCCAACAAAAATTAGCTACTAATCATTATAAGAAAGCTATGAAATCAAAGCACAACAAAACTAGCAAATATGAACTAGAAAGGAGAAATAATGAAACTAATCTAATCTAACATGAATTAAAACAACTACTAAACATAAAATCACAATAAAAAATAAACATCTAAACTAAACATAATCTAAACTAACATGCTCAAATAAAAGAAGCAAGAGAAAAATATGAAATAGAAAGAGAAAAGCAAAAGAAAACTTAGGCTTGAGATTATTGAATGAAGATTCATAATCCACCAGCTTGAATCCAAATCCCCTAAAATGCAATCTAATCTTGATAATCCAATTCACCCTATTGGGGTTTTTTTGAAGTAAAACCCAACTTAAAACTAGCCAAAAACGTCGCCAAAAGAACCAACCCAAAGTCGTAAGGAAGGCTCTTGAGTGCAAATCGAGCTATGTGCAAAAGGACCGAGAAGAGCAGGGGGACGACGACCATTAGCTTAGCGAACGTCGACCATACCCAGCCACGATTGGACGTCACCTGGATGACTAGTGGTCGTTACCACCCTGTACCTAGCCACCTGTAGGGGGCGTCCATTTGGGGTGATGGCCACGACTACCTGTCATGTCTTGCCTTACCATCTTTCGGCTTTCCTTGTTCTATCTTTGCTCTTTTTTACAGTATTTGCTCGATTGAACTTATTATCTACAAAAGTAAAAAAACAAGTAAAAATCCTAAAGATTATGTTATTATATGAGCAACAAATTGTGTGATAGAGGCATGTAAATTACGATAGTTTAGTATCAAACAAATTCCCCACACCTATATTTTGCTCGCCTTTGAGAAAAACGAAAAATAGACTAACTTAGGAACCTAACTCACTTTTGTAGAAATCATAGCTGCATTTCGCGTATGCAACAAGCCCTTTAAATCCCTTGGTTCCCCCAAGTGGACGACTGAGGTCTCGTGAAGGTTTACAGAAGATACATGCACAAAATTTTTTTAATATTTTTGGATTTTTTCAAAAGCGAATCATATATACAACACAAAGGGAAAAACATGTACATATCTAAATCGATTTTATTGCCCTAACAACCTAGCAACTAAGGCATATACAAAGAGAACATACATTCAAGACACACATAGGCCATAAATGCATTCTGGCTATTATTTTTCACCCCACGCAACACAACAGTATGATTTGTATAGCTTGGTGCTCCGTGCAAAGTCTATTGACTCCTAATGCTAGGCTAAACAAAAGGTCATATCCACTTAGCTTATAACTCCTGTTTATTGTACCATATTTTTGCTCATTCTTTTTTTTTCTTTTTTTCTAGTTTTCTTCTTATGGTCCTTCGCCTAGGTGTGTAGTTGTCGGCTTATTAGGCCTTGAACTCTCAAGGGAACAACTTGGCACATATTTGGACTTCTTCCATATTTAGGGGTTTTATTCGAATGTCCAAAGCACTTATTAAAGCCCAATTAAAGGTATAGGAGTTACAGTTCTTATTTTTTTCATTTTTTTTTCTTTTCTCATAATGATAACAAGACTAAAAGTCAATTAACCAAGTAGAATGTCCCTAGACCCAAATTTCAACAACTAGCACTAAAAGTCAATGGTTAAGTATACAAGGTAGGCACAAGACTACACATGTAAAATGAGGGAATTGTGAGAGACTAGAGATTACATTATGGATAAGTGTTCTACCATACATATTTGACCTATATACAAGCCAGCAACCAAGCTATTAAAGATCCAAAATGAATCAAGAAGGCATAAAAGTCCTCCAAAATCAAAAGGAAAAACTACACAAAAATTAAAAGATTTCATAAAATATGCACAAAAGGGTATATGACTTCCCTACCTCCCACACCTATATCTCACAATGTCCTCATTAGGAGCCAAGGTGTCACAACAACCACAAAAAAGCACTGAACACAAAACAAAACAATGCACATAAAAACATAAATGAACACACATATACATAAGCCAACATACTCATCCAAACACACAACCTCACCCAATTGACAACAAGGCCACACATATATAGAAAACCAACACCACTAAAAACGAATATATACAAATCTAACAATGGCACCAATCACAAAACACAAATATGCATAAAAAATGCACAAAGGTGATCATAGCCATCAATCGGCTCCACAATATCCCAAGTTTCCCCTTAATATTGATCACCAACAAAAACACAACCTAATATCCACAACTAAATAAAAAAGAAAGAAAGAAAATAAAAAGAAGGGAGTGGAGTCAGAACCATTATACCAGGTTGGGTACTAATTTTACCTAAACTACGCCTCTCTAAGATGGTGCTATGGAGGCTTGAGGAGCATCACCCACTTCTCCTCATCTCTCAAGACACAAGTCTTTAACTCAAATGAGGCCAAAGCTCGCAAGAGCTTATCATATTCCTTTGCATGAATCTCAAAATGAGGTAAGTAAGAGAACATTAATAAGATCCAAGCAAAGAAAGTTAGTGCCCTTGTACACTTATCAACTGCCATAAAAAAAATCAAAAGAATAATCAAAGAAAGTGGTTCATTTAATTTTTCTTGGCACGTCTTCTAGGTATGCATAATAGTGATCAAATAAGGGATTGTACCCTCTAATGTCACCTAGGGACTCATGAAAAACATGCAAATGAGAAGGGGTGGTGGGAAGCAAGGGGGATGAAATGGGGAGTAAGATAAATGACTCAGTACAAATGCGGTCTATTTGCTCAATGCTAGGAGTGACAGCAATGACCACACCACCACCGCATAGCTCCTCATAGGAGCCTCTTCAAGAAATGACTCAACCATAGTATTTTCTTTCAACAAATCAAGCAAATCATCCTTAACAAAACTAGCATCACCCATGTAAGACTCACCTGTCTTTAACACCGTGCACTGAGCTAAAGGGACGAGAGAAGTAAGTAAGGTCAAGTCACCAATTGTAGTGTCTCTTGGTGTGCTAGACATGGACAGGGCGACATAAGGAGGGTCAATCAGCTTCTAGGGGAAGAGAAGACTCGTAATCATCATAAGACTAACCTCAAGTGTAGAGAAAGATAGACTAGCATCGGTCTCATACAATAAGCCACATTCCCTAATCTCACTAACAAAGTGTATATGTTGCTCATTCATTGTCTCTATCATGGCATTAAGTTTCACATAGGATGCATGATGGAGATCGCTTAAGGAAGTTTATTTAAGGCAATCAAATAAGCATAGATAAATCACATTCAGCTACCAAAGTCCAAGATAAGACCTATATTTTGCTAAGGAACACAAACAGAATGTCCTGGGTATAAAATAGTGCAGCAACCTAGTTTTGTTTATCAAATTACTTATGCCTCCTTAAGGTTTAAGTCCAAAATTTTGCATATTTTTATCCCTCAATATGTTAGCTTTCTAGCGAATTAAGAATCACTCCATTTGGACATCATTTGGTCTTTCAAAGCCAAAAGAAACATTTAAATGTCACAACCGCTAGTTTGTCCCCACACATAACCGGTTTTGTTTTTGTCATTTCATAGCCCAAACGATGTCCAAATTATGTAATTCTTTTTTTGTAAGTTAGTTTAGAAAGTCCACAAAAAAAGTACAAAAATAAAGCCAACAAAAAACAGCCCAGATGGCTAAAACAGGCTAACAAACCAAACCTGCCCGGTTTAGCGCCTAAGTAGCTCGGTTTCATTAATTTTTGATTAAGCATGTAAATGATGTTTTAAGTCTAGTTTCTTTATGGGGGGGTTGTTAACACCTTAAAGTTACCCCCCAGTAGAAAATGCCATCTGGCTAGACACTAAGCTTGGTGAAATGCATGCACAAGTGGCGGGTAGAAATTGCTCCATATGCACGAATGCTTCTTCACTAAGTAGACCTTCCTAGTCAGGTTTTCCTACACCTCCACCTTTCTTGTTTGATGCTTTGTAAGTTAGTGGCTCACCTAGTAGCCTCTATGCAAGTGCCATATGTCCTGACACATGTCACCATACTTTAAAATTAAGAAAGATTCATGTCATCTTGCTTCATGGTTAAGGAAGACACCCACGATGTTCTCATTCGCTTGTCATCATCTTCTCGCTCTTACATGTGCACAAGATCTATCAAAGATTACTAAGAACTTAAGCTAGTCAGCTTAGTTGTTAAACATTTGTGTTACTAGACTTATCTTATTTAATTAGCTTAGGCAAACATGCTTTATAAACTAGATTAGCTTAAACTAGTTCAGACGTTTCCTAAGCATGAAGAAACCTCCCTAGGAGGTTCCTTAATGTGGAAGGAAACCTACGGTCGTATATAATAGCATCGGCTCTGCATTTTGTAATCAATGTAGTTGATTTGAAATCAAAGTTGAGCTTTGCTCCTTGAGCATATGTGGAATACTTTACTTGCTTATCTCTACTTAGGCTGAGTAGGGTGGTGATCAAGTGAGTCTCAACTTTTGTTTAGGTGGTGTTTTTGTTATCTAAACATAGTTAAGGGCCCTAAACTTATTTCAGGTGGTGTTTCTGTATCCTTAAGCAAGCTTAGTTTCCACTAGATTAGTCTTTGGTGGAGAATCTGGATCCAGCATTAGTTTAGTTTCTACCCTTTTCTTTCCTTTTCTATTTAGAATCCCCTGATTCTAAATCTGTTCCCTCCATATGTTTTTGCTGATTCACCCCTAGCTTTTAACGTGTTTCTTATTTGAATTGTTCTTGATTGTAATCTTTCTTGGTTTAGCTTTCACTCTTGAGTTGAGTTAAGCTTCAGCCTTGGGAGATACATCAATGCACTGGTAATATCATACTAGGGAAAAGAATTTGCATCATGATCATAATATTGACAATAAGAGCATACAACATAAGAGTAAAAAGAAGGGTGATGATATGGATCCTTAAATTGGTCTACACAGAGTTTGAGCATGTAAACCATAGGGAATAGGGGAATGGCATCCAAAAGACTCACTAGCACTCTCATGTTGCTGTTGATACTAAGCTAATGACTCAAACAAGTCATGCATATCATCAACGTCTAAAGAGCACATAACACCATAACGCATGGACTTAAGGGTGGCTTGGGTCTCATGTGTTATCCACTAAAGCACAAGATTCCATATTTCCCACTTTTCATACATGAAATGTACATATTGAGCATAGTAATCATTCAAATGCTCAAATTGAGAAAATGGAAAATGGCTAAGGACGTAATTAATGGGTTACATGGGCATTTCTCTAGGCTAGGTTGAGCCATGTTTCTCTAGCCTCCTTCGCTTGCTGGTCTCATATAGCTCCACCCAAATGTAGGTTTACTCGATTTTCCTCCTCCTCCTATGCGCCGCCGATTGTTTGGAAGAATCTAAGTTTTAAATTTATAAGCCCTAGTGCAAGGTCTATCGTCAAGGGCATGGGGGTGTCATCCATTGGAAGTTGGGTTTCAAGTACTGGGATTAGCTTAAGTGGTTCAACCTTGCCTAAGTGAAAAAGAAAGAAAGAAAAACTAAACTAAGAAAATAAACATACAAAAAGAGACTTAAAGTTGAAAGTTGGCCAATAAACGAACCAACCAATCAGGGCGAGTCCTAACCTACCAAACCTATACTAAAATTAGAGATGATCGGTTGCAACATCAAAGACCATCCAAGCCTTCTCTCAAGGATGATGAGCTAGCATAATTAGTCTAACCATCTATTTTCATGGGGTTAGCCTAATTAGACTATGAGACTAGCAACACTCGGACCTAGCCAGGATTGGGACTATTCTCATGTCCAGATTCCAGCCATCCTCTTGCCTACACTAGCTAATTGACCTTACCTCTTAGCATAAGTCAATCACCTAAAAATATGGATGAAACCTCTATCAGGCGTTTCATCGAACATATGGTGGACATGAGAGAAAACTCTAAGTTGAAAGCATAAATTTCATATGGTTAGGCCTAATCTAAGCCATCAAGAGGCTAATCATAATCCAAACCAACAAAAATTAGCTACTAATCATTATAAGAAAGCTAGGAAATCAAACCTCAACAAAACTAGCAAATATGAACTAGGGGGAAGAAAGAATGAAACTAATCTAATCTAACAAGCTAATCTAACATGAATTAAAACAACTTCTAAACATAAAATCACAAAAAAAACTCATCTAAACTAAACATAATCTAAACTAACATGCTCAAATAAGAGAAGCAAGAACAAAATATGAAATAGAAGGAGAAAAGGAGAAGAAAACTTAGGCTTGAGATTATTGAATGATTCAAAATCCATAAGCTTGAATCCAAATCTCCCAAAATACTATCTAATCTTGATAATCTAATTCCCCCTATTAGGGCTTTTATAAAGTAAAACGTAACTTAAAACTAGCCTAAAAGTCTCCAAAAGAAGCCCCCAAAAGTCCTAAGAAGGCCTTACGTGCAAATCGAGCCGTGTGAAAAAGGGCCGAGAAGTGCAGGGGGGACGACGACCATTAGCGTGGCGATCATCAATCATTGCTAGCCACAGCCGGCCCTCACCTGGGTGACTGGTGGTCATCACTGTCCCCTACCTAGCCAGCTGCAGAGGGGGCGACCGTTTGAGGTGATGGCCATGACTGCCTGTCGTCTCTTGCTTTGCGATCTTCCGGCTTATTGTATTTGCTTGGTTGAACTTATTAGCTATAAAAGTAAACAAAACAAGTAAAAATCCTAAAGATTATATTATTATATGAGCAAAAATTACGTGATAGAGGCATGAAAAATACGATAATTTAGTACTGAACAAATACCCCACACCTATCTTTTGCTCGCTCTTGAGAAAAATGAAAGAAAAACTAACCTAGGAACCTAACTCACTTTCATAGGAATCACGGCTGTATTTAGCGTATACAATAAGCTCTTTAAACCCCTTGGTTCCCCCAAGTGGACCAGTGAGGGCTCATGAGGGTTTGCAGGAAATATGCGCACAAAAGCTTTGAAATATTTTGGATTTTTCAAAAGCAAATCATATATACAAGGCAAAGGGAAAAACATGTACACATCTAAATCGATTTTAAGGCCCTAACGACTTAGCTACAAATTCATATACAAAGAGAACATACATTCAATACACACATAGGCCATAAATGCATTCTTGCTCTTTTTTTTCACCCAACACAACACAATGGCATTATTTGTATGCCTTGGTGCTCCGTGCAATGTGTATTGACTCCTAATGCTCGGCTAAACAAAAGGTCATATCCACTTAGCTTATGACTCCTGTTTATTGTACCACAAGTTTGCTCATTCTTTTTTTTTTTTTCCTGCTTTTCTTCTTATGCTCTTTCGCCCAGGTGGGTAGTTGTTGGCTTATTAGGCCTTGAACTCTCAAAGGAACAACTTAGCACATATTTGGACTTCTTCCATATTTAGTGGTTTTATTTGGATGTGCAAAGCACTTATTCAAGCTCAAATAGAGGTATAGGAGTTAAGCTCACTTTTATAGTACTTATTTTTTTCATTTTTTTTCTTTTTCTCATAATAATGATAAGACTAGAAGTAAATTAACCAAGTAGAATGTCCCAGACCCAAATTTCAAAAACTAACACCAAAAGTCAATGGTTAAGTGTACAAGGTAAGCACAAGACCAAACATGTGAAATGAGGTCATTGTGAGAGACTAGAGATCACATTGTAGATAAGCGTTCCGTCATGCATATTCGATATATATACAAGCCAGCAACCAAGCTATTAAAGATCAAAAAAGAAAAAATCAAAAGGCATAAAAGTCCACCGAAACCAAAAAGAAAAACCATACAAAAATTGAAAAATTTTACAAAAATATGCACAAAAGGGTATATGACTTCCCAAACCCCCACACCTAGATCTCGCAATATCCTTATTGGGAGCAATGGAGTCACAACAACCACCAAAAGGCACTGAACACAAAACAAAAGAATGCACGCAAAAACATAAATGAACACACATATACATAGGCCAACATACTCATCCAAAACACAACCTCACCCAATTGATAACAAGGCCACACATATATAGAAAACCAACACCATTAAAAATGAATATATACAAATCCAATAATGCTACCAATCATAAAACACAAATATGCATGAAAAACACAGAAAGGAGATCATAGCCATTAGTCAGCTCCACAATATCCCAAGTTTCACCTCAACAGTGATCACCAACAAAAACACAACCTAATATCCACAACTAAACAAAAAAAGAAAGAAAGAAAATAAAAAGAAGGGAGAAGGGTTAGAACAATTTTGCGAGGTCGAGTACTGATTTTACCCAAACTATGCCTCTCTAAGATGGTGCTATAGGGGCTTGAGGAGCATCAGCCACTTCTCATCGTCTCTTAAGACTTAAGTCCCCAACTTAGATGCGGTTAAAGCTCACAAGAGCTTATCATGTTCCTTTGTAGGAATCTCAGATTGAGATGAATAAGAGAACATTAATAAGATCCAAGTAAAGATAGTTAGTGCCTTTGTACACTTATCAAATGCCACAGAAAAATCGAAAGAATAATCAAACAAAGTGGTCCACTCAATTTTCATTGGCATGTCTTCTAGGTATGCATAATAACGATCAAATGAGGGATTATACCCTCTGATGTCACCTAGGGACTCATGATAAACATGTAAATGAGAGGGGGTGGTAGGAGGCAAGGGGCATGAAATGAGGAGTAAACAAATGAGTCAGTACAAATGCGGTCTATTTGCTCAATGCTAGAAGTGACACCAATTACCACACCACCACCATATGACTCCTCATAGGGAGCCTGCTCAAGAAATGGCTCAACCAAAGTATGTTCTTCTGACAAAGCAAGTAAATCATCCTTTAACAAAACTAGCATCACCCATGCAAGACTCACCCGTTTCTAACACCGTGCACTGAGCTAAAGGGAGGGGAGGAGTAAGTAAGGTCAAGTCACCAATGATAGTGTCTCTAGGTGTGCTAGATAAGGATAGAGCGACACAAGGAGCGTGAATCACTTCCTCTGGGTCGGTCAAAGGTGTATCAATATTAGAATCAGCCTTGAACTCTCAAAGGAACTCTCAAAGGAACTTTTTTCTTATGCTCTTTCGCCCAGGTGGGTAGTTGTTGGCTTATTAGGCCTTGGACTCTCAAAGGAACAACTTAGCACATATTTGGACTTCTTCCATATTTAGTGGTTTTATTTGGATGTGCAAAGCACTTATTCAAGCTCAAATAGAGGTATAGGAGTTAAGCTCACTTTTTTAGTACTTATTTTTTTCATTTTTTTTCTTTTTCTCATAATAATGATAAGACTAGAAGTAAATTAACCAAGTAGAATGTCCCAGACCCAAATTTCAAAAACTAACACCAAAAGTCAATGGTTAAGTGTACAAGGTAAGCACAAGACCAAACATGTGAAATGAGGCCATTGTGAGAGACTAGAGATCACATTGTAGATAAGTGTTCCGTCATGCATATTCGATATATATACAAGCCAGCAACCAAGCTATTAAAGATCAAAAAAGAAAAAATCAAAAGGCATAAAAGTCCACCGAAACCAAAAAGAAAAACCATACAAAAATTGAAAAATTTTACAAAAATATGCACAAAAGGGTATATGACTTCCCAAACCCCCACACCTAGATCTCGCAATATCCTTATTGGGAGCAATGGAGTCACAACAACCACCAAAAGGCACTGAACACAAAACAAAAGAATGCACGCAAAAACATAAACGAACACACATATACATAGGCCAACATACTCATCCAAAACACAACCTCACCCAATTGACAACAAGGCCACACATATATAGAAAACCAACACCATTAAAAATGAATATATACAAATCCAACAATGCTACCAATCATAAAACACAAATATGCATGAAAAACACAGAAAGGAGATCATAGCCATTAGTCAGCTCCACAATATCCCAAGTTTCACCTCAACAGTGATCACCAACAAAAACACAACCTAATATCCACAACTAAACAAAAAAAGAAAGAAAGAAAATAAAAAGAAGGGAGAAGGGTTAGAACAATTTTGCGAGGTCGAGTACTGATTTTACCCAAACTATGCCTCTCTAAGATGGTGCTATAGGGGCTTGAGGAGCATCAGCCACTTCTCATCGTCTCTTAAGACTTAAGTCCCCAACTTAGATGCGGTTAAAGCTCGCAAGAGCTTATCATGTTCCGTTGTAGGAATCTCAGATTGAGATGAATAAGAGAACATTAATAAGATCCAAGTAAAGATAGTTAGTGCCTTTGTACACTTATCAAATGCCACAGAAAAATCGAAAGAATAATCAAACAAAGTGGTCCACTCAATTTTCATTGGCATGTCTTCTAGGTATGCATAATAACGATCAAATGAGGGATTATACCCTCTGATGTCACCTAGGGACTCATGATAAACATGTAAATGAGAGGGGGTGGTAGGAGGCAAGGGGCATAAAATGAGGAGTAAACAAATGAGTCAGTACAAATGCGGTCTATTTGCTCAATGCTAGAAGTGACACCAATTACCACACCACCACCATATGACTCCTCATAGGGAGCCTGCTCAAGAAATGGCTCAACCAAAGTATGTTCTTCTGACAAAGCAAGTAAATCATCCTTTAACAAAACTAGCATCACCCATGCAAGACTCACCCGTTTCTAACACCGTGCACTGAGCTAAAGGGAGGGGAGGAGTAAGTAAGGTCAAGTCACCAATGATAGTGTCTCTAGGTGTGCTAGATAAGGATAGAGCGACACAAGGAGCGTGAATCACTTCCTCTGGGTCGGTCAAAGGTGTATCAATATTAGAATCAGCCTTGAACTCTCAAAGGAACTCTCAAAGGAACTTTTTTCTTATGCTCTTTCGCCCAGGTGGGTAGTTGTTGGCTTATTAGGCCTTGGACTCTCAAAGGAACAACTTAGCACATATTTGGACTTCTTCCATATTTAGTGGTTTTATTTGGATGTGCAAAGCACTTATTCAAGCTCAAATAGAGGTATAGGAGTTAAGCTCACTTTTATAGTACTTATTTTTTTCATTTTTTTTCTTTTTCTCGTAATAATGATAAGACTAGAAGTAAATTAACCAAGTAGAATGTCCCAGACCCAAATTTCAAAAACTAACACCAAAAGTCAATGGTTAAGTGTACAAGGTAAGCACAAGACCAAACATGTGAAATGAGGTCATTGTGAGAGACTAGAGATCACATTGTAGATAGGTGTTCCGTCATGCATATTCGATATATATACAAGCCAGCAACCAAGCTATTAAAGATCAAAAAAGAAAAAATCAAAAGGCATAAAAGTCCACCGAAACCAAAAAGAAAAACCATACAAAAATTGAAAAATTTTACAAAAATATGCACAAAAGGGTATATGACTTCCCAAACCCCCACACCTAGATCTCGCAATATCCTTATTGGGAGCAATGGAGTCACAACAACCACCAAAAGGCACTGAACACAAAACAAAAGAATGCACGCAAAAACATAAACGAACACACATATACATAGGCCAACATACTCATCCAAAACACAACCTCACCCAATTGACAACAAGGCCACACATATATAGAAAACCAACACCATTAAAAATGAATATATACAAATCCAATAATGCTACCAATCATAAAACACAAATATGCATGAAAAACACAGAAAGGAGATCATAGCCATTAGTCAGCTCCACAATATCCCAAGTTTCACCTCAACAGTGATCACCAACAAAAACACAACCTAATATCCACAACTAAACAAAAAAAGAAAGAAAGAAAATAAAAAGAAGGGAGAAGGGTTAGAACAATTTTGCGAGGTCGAGTACTGATTTTACCCAAACTATGCCTCTCTAAGATGGTGCTATAGGGGCTTGAGGAGCATCAGCCACTTCTCATCGTCTCTTAAGACTTAAGTCCCCAACTTAGATGCGGTTAAAGCTCACAAGAGCTTATCATGTTCCTTTGTAGGAATCTCAGATTGAGATGAATAAGAGAACATTAATAAGATCCAAGTAAAGATAGTTAGTGCCTTTGTACACTTATCAAATGCCACAGAAAAATCGAAAGAATAATCAAACAAAGTGGTCCACTCAATTTTCATTGGCATGTCTTCTAGGTATGCATAATAACGATCAAATGAGGGATTATACCCTCTGATGTCACCTAGGGACTCATGATAAACATGTAAATGAGAGGGGGTGGTAGGAGGCAAGGGGCATAAAATGAGGAGTAAACAAATGAGTCAGTACAAATGCGGTCTATTTGCTCAATGCTAGAAGTGACACCAATTACCACACCACCACCATATGACTCCTCATAGGGAGCCTGCTCAAGAAATGGCTCAACCAAAGTATGTTCTTCTGACAAAGCAAGTAAATCATCCTTTAACAAAACTAGCATCACCCATGCAAGACTCACCCGTTTCTGACACCCTGCACTGAGCTAAAGGGAGGGGAGGAGTAAGTAAGGTCAAGTCACCAATGATAGTGTCTCTAGGTGTGCTAGATAAGGATAGAGCGACACAAGGAGCGTGAATCACTTCCTCTGGGTCGGTCAAAGGTGTATCAATATTAGAATCAGCCTTGAACTCTCAAAGGAACTCTCAAAGGAACTTTTTTCTTATGCTCTTTCGCCCAGGTGGGTAGTTGTTGGCTTATTAGGCCTTGGACTCTCAAAGGAACAACTTAGCACATATTTGGACTTCTTCCATATTTAGTGGTTTTATTTGGATGTGCAAAGCACTTATTCAAGCTCAAATAGAGGTATAGGAGTTAAGCTCACTTTTATAGTACTTATTTTTTTCATTTTTTTTCTTTTTCTCGTAATAATGATAAGACTAGAAGTAAATTAACCAAGTAGAATGTCCCAGACCCAAATTTCAAAAACTAACACCAAAAGTCAATGGTTAAGTGTACAAGGTAAGCACAAGACCAAACATGTGAAATGAGGCCATTGTGAGAGACTAGAGATCACATTGTAGATAAGTGTTCCGTCATGCATATTCGATATATATACAAGCCAGCAACCAAGCTATTAAAGATCAAAAAAGAAAAAATCAAAAGGCATAAAAGTCCACCGAAACCAAAAAGAAAAACCATACAAAAATTGAAAAATTTTACAAAAATATGCACAAAAGGGTATATGACTTCCCAAACCCCCACACCTAGATCTCGCAATATCCTTATTGGGAGCAATGGAGTCACAACAACCACCAAAAGGCACTGAACACAAAACAAAAGAATGCACGGAAAAACATAAACGAACACACATATACATAGGCCAACATACTCATCCAAAACACAACCTCACCCAATTGACAACAAGGCCACACATATATAGAAAACCAACACCATTAAAAATGAATATATACAAATCCAACAATGCTACCAATCATAAGACACAAATATGCATGAAAAACACAGAAAGGAGATCATAGCCATTAGTCAGCTCCACAATATCCCAAGTTTCACCTCAACAATGATCACCAACAAAAACACAACCTAATATCCACAACTAAACAAAAAAAGAAAGAAAGAAAATAAAAAGAAGGGAGAAGGGTTAGAACAATTCTGCGAGGTCGAGTACTGATTTTACCCAAACTATGCCTCTCTAAGATGGTGCTATAGGGGCTTGAGGAGCATCAGCCACTTCTCATCGTCTCTTAAGACTTAAGTCCCCAACTTAGATGCGGTTAAAGCTCGCAAGAGCTTATCATGTTCCTTTGTAGGAATCTCAGATTGAGATGAATAAGAGAACATTAATAAGATCCAAGTAAAGATAGTTAGTGCCTTTGTACACTTATCAAATGCCACAGAAAAATCGAAAGAATAATCAAACAAAGTGGTCCACTCAATTTTCATTGGCATGTCTTCTAGGTATGCATAATAACGATCAAATGAGGGATTATACCCTCTGATGTCACCTAGGGACTCATGATAAACATGTAAATGAGAGGGGGTGGTAGGAGGCAAGGGGCATGAAATGAGGAGTAAACAAATGAGTCAGTACAAATGCGGTCTATTTGCTCAATGCTAGAAGTGACACCAATTACCACACCACCACCATATGACTCCTCATAGGGAGCCTGCTCAAGAAATGGCTCAACCAAAGTATGTTCTTCTGACAAAGCAAGTAAATCATCCTTTAACAAAACTAGCATCACCCATGCAAGACTCACCCGTTTCTAACACCGTGCACTGAGCTAAAGGGAGGGGAGGAGTAAGTAAGGTCAAGTCACCAATGATAGTGTCTCTAGGTGTGCTAGATAAGGATAGAGCGACACAAGGAGCGTGAATCACTTCCTCTGGGTCGGTCAAAGGTGTATCACTATTAGAATCAGCCTTGAACTCTCAAAGGAACTCTCAAAGGAACTTTTTTCTTATGCTCTTTCACCCAGGTGGGTAGTTGTTGGCTTATTAGGCCTTGGACTCTCAAAGGAACAACTTAGCACATATTTGGACTTCTTCCACATTTAGTGGTTTTATTTGGATGTGCAAAGCACTTATTCAAGCTCAAATAGAGGTATAGGAGTTAAGCTCACTTTTATAGTGCTTATTTTTTTCATTTTTTTTCTTTTTCTCGTAATAATGATAAGACTAGAAGTAAATTAACCAAGTAGAATGTCCCAGACCCAAATTTCAAAAACTAACACCAAAAGTCAATGGTTAAGTGTACAAGGTAAGCACAAGACCAAACATGTGAAATGAGGCCATTGTGAGAGACTAGAGATCACATTGTAGATAAGTGTTCCGTCATGCATATTCGATATATATACAAGCCAGCAACCAAGCTATTAAAGATCAAAAAAGAAAAAATCAAAAGGCATAAAAGTCCACCGAAACCAAAAAGAAAAACCATACAAAAATTGAAAAATTTTACAAAAATATGCACAAAAGGGTATATGACATCCCAAACCCCCACACCTAGATCTCGCAATATCCTTATTGGGAGCAATGGAGTCACAACAACCACCAAAAGGCACTGAACACAAAACAAAAGAATGCACGCAAAAACATAAACGAACACACATATACATAGGCCAACATACTCATCCGAAACACAACCTCACCCAATTGACAACAAGGCCACACAGATATAGAAAACCAACACCATTAAAAATGAATATATACAAATCCAATAATGCTACCAATCATAAAACACAAATATGCATGAAAAACACAGAAAGGAGATCATAGCCATTAGTCAGCTCCACAATATCCCAAGTTTCACCTCAACAGTGATCACCAACAAAAACACAACCTAATATCCACAACTAAACAAAAAAAGAAAGAAAGAAAATAAAAAGAAGGGAGAAGGGTTAGAACAATTTTGCGAGGTCGAGTACTGATTTTACCCAAACTATGCCTCTCTAAGATGGTGCTATAGGGGCTTGAGGAGCATCAGCCACTTCTCATCGTCTCTTAAGACTTAAGTCCCCAACTTAGATGCGGTTAAAGCTCACAAGAGCTTATCATGTTCCTTTGTAGGAATCTCAGATTGAGATGAATAAGAGAACATTAATAAGATCCAAGTAAAGATAGTTAGTGCCTTTGTACACTTATCAAATGCCACAGAAAAATCGAAAGAATAATCAAACAAAGTGGTCCACTCAATTTTCATTGGCATGTCTTCTAGGTATGCATAATAACGATCAAATGAGGGATTATACCCTCTGATGTCACCTAGGGACTCATGATAAACATGTAAATGAGAGGGGGTGGTAGGTGGCAAGGGGCATAAAATGAGGAGTAAACAAATGAGTCAGTACAAATGCGGTCTATTTGCTCAATGCTAGAAGTGACACCAATTACCACACCACCACCATATGACTCCTCATAGGGAGCCTGCTCAAGAAATGGCTCAACCAAAGTATGTTCTTCTGACAAAGCAAGTAAATCATCCTTTAACAAAACTAGCATCACCCATGCAAGACTCACCCGTTTCTGACACCCTGCACTGAGCTAAAGGGAGGGGAGGAGTAAGTAAGGTCAAGTCACCAATGATAGTGTCTCTAGGTGTGCTAGATAAGGATAGAGCGACACAAGGAGCGTGAATCACTTCCTCTGGGTCGGTCAAAGGTGTATCAATATTAGAATCAGCCTTGAACTCTCAAAGGAACTCTCAAAGGAACTTTTTTCTTATGCTCTTTCGCCCAGGTGGGTAGTTGTTGGCTTATTAGGCCTTGGACTCTCAAAGGAACAACTTAGCACATATTTGGACTTCTTCCATATTTAGTGGTTTTATTTGGATGTGCAAAGCACTTATTCAAGCTCAAATAGAGGTATAGGAGTTAAGCTCACTTTTATAGTACTTATTTTTTTCATTTTTTTTCTTTTTCTCGTAATAATGATAAGACTAGAAGTAAATTAACCAAGTAGAATGTCCCAGACCCAAATTTCAAAAACTAACACCAAAAGTCAATGGTTAAGTGTACAAGGTAAGCACAAGACCAAACATGTGAAATGAGGCCATTGTGAGAGACTAGAGATCACATTGTAGATAAGTGTTCCGTCATGCATATTCGATATATATACAAGCCAGCAACCAAGCTATTAAAGATCAAAAAAGAAAAAATCAAAAGGCATAAAAGTCCACCGAAACCAAAAAGAAAAACCATACAAAAATTGAAAAATTTTACAAAAATATGCACAAAAGGGTATATGACTTCCCAAACCCCCTAACCTAGATCTCGCAATATCCTTATTGGGAGCAATGGAGTCACAACAACCACCAAAAGGCACTGAACACAAAACAAAAGAATGCACGGAAAAACATAAACGAACACACATATACATAGGCCAACATACTCATCCAAAACACAACCTCACCCAATTGACAACAAGGCTACACATATATAGAAAACCAACACCATTAAAAATGAATATATACAAATCCAACAATGCTACCAATCATAAGACACAAATATGCATGAAAAACACAGAAAGGAGATCATAGCCATTAGTCAGCTCCACAATATCCCAAGTTTCACCTCAACAATGATCACCAACAAAAACACAACCTAATATCCACAACTAAACAAAAAAAGAAAGAAAGAAAATAAAAAGAAGGGAGAAGGGTTAGAACAATTCTGCGAGGTCGAGTACTGATTTTACCCAAACTATGCCTCTCTAAGATGGTGCTATAGGGGCTTGAGGAGCATCAGCCACTTCTCATCGTCTCTTAAGACTTAAGTCCCCAACTTAGATGCGGTTAAAGCTCGCAAGAGCTTATCATGTTCCTTTATAGGAATCTCAGATTGAGATGAATAAGAGAACATTAATAAGATCCAAGTAAAGATAGTTAATGCCTTTGTACACTTATCAAATGCCACAGAAAAATCGAAAGAATAATCAAACAAAGTGGTCCACTCAATTTTCATTGGCATGTCTTCTAGGTATGCATAATAACGATCAAATGGGGGATTATACCCTCTGATGTCACCTAGGGACTCATGATAAACATGTAAATGAGAGGGGGTGGTAGGAGGCAAGGGGCATGAAATGAGGAGTAAACAAATGAGTCAGTACAAATGCGGTCTATTTGCTCAATGCTAGAAGTGACACCAATTACCACACCACCACCATATGACTCCTCATAGGGAGCCTGCTCAAGAAATGGCTCAACCAAAGTATGTTCTTCTGACAAAGCAAGTAAATCATCCTTTAACAAAACTAGCATCACCCATGCAAGACTCACCCATTTCTAACACCGTGCACTGAGCTAAAGGGAGGGGAGGAGTAAGTAAGGTCAAGTCACCAATGATAGTGTCTCTAGGTGTGCTAGATAAGGATAGAGCGACACAAGGAGCGTGAATCACTTCCTCTGGGTCGGTCAAAGGTGTATCAATATTAGAATCAGCCTTTAGGGTAAGAGAAGACTCGTAATCATCATAGAGACTAACCTCAATTGTAGAGGAAGATAGACTAGTATCGGTCTCATACAATAAGCCATGCTTCCTCATCGCACTAACAAAGTGTAGCGGTCGCTCATTCATTGTCTCTATCGTGACATTAAGTTTCACATAGCATACATGATGGAGATCGCTTAAGGAAGTATGTTTAAGGCATTTAAATAAGCTAGATAAATCCCATTCAACATCCAAAGTCTAAGAAAAGACCTATATTTTACTAAGGAACATAAACAGAATGTCCCGGGTATAAAATAGTACAGTAGCCCAGTTTTGTTTATCAAATTACTTATGGTCCTTAAGGTTTAAGTCCTGAATTTTTGCATATTTTGGTTCCTCAATATGTTAGCCTTCTAAGGAATCAAAAGTCACCCATTTCAAGATCATTTGGTCATTCTAAGCTAAAAGAAAAGTTTAAAGGTCAAAACTGCCAGCTTGTCCCTGCACATAGCCAGTTCTGTGTTTGTTATTTCATAGATTTTTTTTTTTTTGTAAGTTAGTTTAGGAAGTTTGTAAAAAAAAACTACAAAAATAAAGCCCCTAAAAAACCAGCCCACACATCTAAAACAAACCCACAAACCAAAGCTGCCCGGTTTAGCGCCTAAGTAACTGGGTTTGATTAAGCTTTTTGATTAAGCTTGTTTTAAGTTTGGTTTCTTAATGTAGGGATGGGCTTTGTTGACATCACAAAGTTATCGCCCACACCATAAAACGCCATCTAGCTAGACACTAAGCTTGGTGAAATGCATGCACAAGTGGCGGGCAGAAATTGCCCTAAGTGCACGAATGCTTTTTCACTAAGTAAACCTTCCTAGTTGGGTTTTCCTACACTTCCACCTTGCTTGCTTGATGCTTAGTAAGCTGGTGACTCACCTAGCAGCCACCGTGCATGTGCCACGTGCCCTAACAGATGTCACCATACTTCAAAGCTAAAAAAGATACATGTCATCTTGCTTCAAGGTTAAGGAAGACACCCACGGCATTCTAATTAGCTGGTCGTCATTTTCTCTCTCTTACATGAGCACAAGATTAGCCAAGGATTAATAAGAACTTAAGCTAGTGAGTTTAGTTGTTAAACATTTGTATTACTAGACTCATCTTTTATAACTAGCTTAAGCAAACATGCTTTGTAAACTAGATTAGCTTAAACTAGTTTAGACGTTTTTTAAGCATGAAGAAACCTCCCCAAGAGGTTCCTTAATGGGGAAGGAAACCTATGGCTATGTATAAGAGCTTTGGCTCCTCGTTTTGTAATTAGTGTTCTTGATTTGAAGTCAAAGTTAAGCTTTGCTCCTTGAGTGTGTGTGAAATACTTTACTTGCTTATCTCTACTTAGGCCGAGTAAGGTGATGATCAAGTGAATCTTAACTTTTGTTTAGGTGGTGTTTTTGTATCCTAAACATAGTTAAGGCCCCTAAACTTATTTCTGGTGGTGTTTCTGTATCCTTAAACAAGCTTAGTTTTCGCTAGACTAGTCTTTGGTGGTGGATCTGTATTTAAGGATTAGTTTAATTTCTATCCTTTTCTTTCCTTTTCCATTTAGAATCCCTTGATTCTAATCCAGCCCCTCCATATGTTTTAGCTAATTCGCACCTTGCTTTTAACGTGTTTCTTTCTTTGAATTACCCTTGATTGTAATCTTTCTTGGCTTTGGCTTTCACTCTTAAATTGTATTAAGCTTAACGCTTAAGGGATATATCAGTTTTGGCATCAGAGTTAAGTATCATCTTAGCCTTGAATCCAACCCCACAAGCCTCATTCTAGCCCCCATACCCAATCCCATAAAAACATTCCCAAATCTGTCCAAAGACATCCCGGTTCGCTATAAGCGCAAGAATAAATTTGCAAGAGAGAATTAAAGCTGTTTCAAGAAACAACCAAGCTATTTCAACTTTTAATCAAGAACGCAAAGCTTAAAAAGAGTACTTGAGAAGGCAACTATTCATGAAGCAAAAACAGAAAGTGCTAGCTAGTCCCACCGGTTCTAGTCACGGTAAAAAGGATGAGGCAGCAAGTAACCGCACAAGTTCTTCTAATAAGGAAGAACCACCAAAGAGGGGAAGAAGAGAATGAAGGTAGCCCACTAACTCTAAAGATTTTGGAGTTAAAATTCTAGAATTTGAAGGTAAACTTGATCCAGATGAATTCTTAGAATGGTTACACATAGTGGAGTATATCTTTGAGTATAAGGATGTTCCTGAAGATAAGAACGTTAAGTTGGTTGCTCTTAAACTTAGAAAGTACGCCTCATTATGGTGGACTAATCCTTGTGCCAAGAGAATTAGAAACTGAAAGAGCAAAATCAGAACTTGGGAAAAGATGAAATCTAAGCTCAGATCCGGTTTCTACCCCCAACTTACATCTAAGATAGCTACTCCCAACTCCACAGCCTACCTCATGGGAGCCTCAATGTTGAAGAATACACACGTGAGTTTGAAAAACTCTTGATCAAGTGTGATATTCAAGGACCAGAAGAGCAAACCATAGCTAGGTACTTAGGAGGCCTTGAACCTAAGTATGCTAATGTGGCGGAATTACAACAATATACTACTTTTGATGAAGTTTGTGTCCTTGCTCACAAGGTTGAGCAACAAAGAAAATCAAGGCCCTTTAGGCGTGAGTTTTCAAAGCCCCCACTTCAAAATGAACCCTTTAGCAAGGGGAGCCCCACTTCTCTCCCTAAACGCACGGCACCCATTCCTCCCACTGTACAAAAGAGCCAAACTCCATAGTAAGGCCTACCCCCACAACCTAGACCCAAACCCACTCCTTTTGGCACTAGTAGGTGTTTTAAGTGTCAAGTATTTGGACACCTAGTTTTGACTTGTACAAACCGTAGGATCATTATGCTAGCTGAATGCGAAGCAGTAAAGGAGGAAGACAATGAAGAGAAAAGGCGAGCTTATCTTGAGGAGAATCAAGAGGAAACTGTCGAAGAAGTTGAGGAAAGAGCTGATGAAGGAGAAATGCTTCTTTTGGAGAAGGTTTTGAGTGGCTTTCAAGCACTGAGGATGACCAAAACAAGAACGTCAACGTATGTTCATTGGTCATAAGTGGAGAAAAGGCGAACACCTTAGCACCTTTTTCCCCTTCTAAACTCTATGAAAGCAAACCACAAAAGAACCATCAGCATTTAAGCCTTTTTCTTACTTATCAAGAACCATTACTCCAAACTCCTTTAAGATTAAAAAAGGAATGGATTCTTGCTATCCAAGATGAGCATGAAGCCTTTAAGATCAAAAAAGGCTTGTTTGAGGAGTTGATTATCTTTCAGCCTAGAGGAGTTAAGTTCCCACTTGGACTGTGATTATCTAGCAAATTTGAGGGAAAATTCTCTTCAACAAGGGAAAGATGATGGAGATACCTCAACGAATTGTGTTTAAGGCATTCAAATAAGCTTAATAAATCACATTCAGTAGCGAAAGTCTAAGAAAAGACCTACATTTTGCCAAGGAACACAAACAGAATGCCCTGGGTACAAAATAGTGCAGTAGCCTGGTTTTGTTTATCAAATTACTTATGGCTCCTTGAATTTTAAGTCCTCAATTTTTACATATTTAGGTTCCCCAATATGTTAACTTTCTAGGGAATTAAGAATTACTCCATTTGGACATCATTTGGTCATTCAAAGCCAAAAGAAAATTCTGAAGGTCAAAACTATCAGTTCATCCCTGCACATACCTGGTTTCATCGGCATTATTTCATAGCCAAATGATGCCTATATTATGTAATCATTTTTTGAAAGTTAGTTGAGGAAGTCCAAAAACAAAGCATGAAAATAAAGCCTACAAAACCATCCCACATGGTAAAAACAAGCCTATAAACCAAAGCTGCCCGATTTAGCACCTAAGTAGCTTGATTTAATTAATCTTTTTGATTAAGCATCGAAATGATTTTTTAATTCTGGTTTCATAATAGAGGGGGGGTTTGTTGACACCTTAAAGTTACCTCTCATACCAGAAAATGCCATCTAGCTAGACACTAAGCTTTGTGAAATGCATGCGCAAGTGGTGGACAGAAATCGCTCCAAGTGCACAAATGCTCCTTCACTAAGTAAACCTTCCTAGTTGGATTTTCCTACACCTCCACCTTGTTTTCTTGATGCTTAGTAAGCTGGTGACTCACCTAGCAGCCACAATGCAAGTACCATGGGTCATGACATATGTCACCATACTTCAAAGCTAAGAAAGATACATGTCATCTTGCTTTAAGGTTGAGGAAGACACCCACGACGTTCTAATTAGCTGGCCATCATTTTCTCTCCCTTACATGTGCATAAGATCAGCCAAGGATTAATAAGAATTTAAGCTAGTTAATTTGGTTGTTAAACATTTATATTACTAGACTTATCTTTTGTAATTATCTTAAGCAAATATGCTTTGTAAACTAGACTAGCTTAAACTAGTTTAGACATTTCCTAAGCATGAAGAAACCTCCCTAAGAGGTTTCTTAATGTGAAAGGAAACCTACGACCGTATATAAGAGCTTTGACTCCTGATTTTGTAATTAGTGTTGTTGATTTGAAATCAAAGTTGAGCTTTGCTCCTTGAGCATGTGTGGAATACTTTACTTGTTTATCTCTACTTAGGTTGAGTAGGGTGGTGATCAATTAAGTCTTAACTTTTATTTAGGTGGTATTTCTATATCCTAAACATAGTTAAGCACCCTAAACTTATTTCTAGTGGTGTTTCTATATCCTTAAACAAGCTCAATTTTCACTAGAATAGCCTTTAGTGGAGAATCTATATCCAAGGATTAGTTTGGTTTCTATCCTTTTCACTCCTTTTCTATTTAGAATCCCTTGATTCTAAATCCGTTCTCTCCATATGTTTTTGCGAATTCACACCTAGCTTTTAACATGTTTCTTTCTTTGAATTGCCCTTGATTGTAATCTTTCTTGATTTTAGCTTTCACTCTTGAATTTAGTTAAGCTTAAGCCTTGAGAGATACATCAATGGACTAGTAATATCATGATAGGGATAAGAATTTGCATCATGATCAAAAGATTAACAATAAGAGCATACAACATAAGGGTAAAAAGAAGGGTGATGTTATGGATCCCTAAATTGATCTACACATAGATATTGAGCATGTAAACCATAGGGAATAGGGGAATGGCATACAAAAGACTCATTAGCACTCTCATATTGCCATTGATACCAAGCTAAAGACTCAAAACAAGTCCTACATATTATCAATGTCTAAAGAGTATATACCACCATAACACATGGACTTAAAGGTGGCTCGGGTCTCATGTGTTATCCCCTGAAGTGCAATATTGCATATTTTTGATTTTTCATAATTGAAATGTACATATTGAGCACGGTAATCATTCAAATGCTTAAATTGAGAAAATGAAAAATAGCCATTTTGATTTTTTTTAATTTTTGATTTTTAATTTTTATTTACATTTTTAAGACGCTTGGCTTCGAATGCCCAAGTAAACCCTGATATTGAAAAGGGCCAACTCCCTAGCAACGACCCCAAAAACTTGATCGGAAGAGTTTAAGTTTTAATTTTGCAACCCAAGGGTAAGGTCTATGGTCGGGTGCTTGATGTGTTATCTACTGAGAGTTGGGTTTCAAGTACTGGGATTAGCTCAAGTAGTTCAAGCTAGGCTAAGTGAAAAGGAAAGAGAGACAAGGTAAACTAAGCTAATGAACATACGAAAAGAGACTTGGAGTTGCAATTTTGCCAACTGATGAACCAAGTAATCGGGGTGAGTCCTAACCTACCAAACCTATACTAAAACTACAGTTGGTCGGTTGCACTATCAAAGACCACCCAAGCCCTCTTCCAAGGTCATGAACTAGCCTAATCATTCTAACCACCTTTTTCCATAGGGTTAGCCTAATTAGACCTTGAGACTAGCAACCCTCGAATGCAGCTAGGATCGAGACTACTTTCATCGCCAAATTCTAGTTATTCTCTCACCCACACTAGCTAATTGGCCGCACCTCTCGGCATAAGATAATCGCCAAAAAATATGAATGAAAGCCCTCTCAAGCATTTCATCGAACACTTGGTGGGCATGAGAGAAAACTCTAAGTTAAAAGCATTAATTAGGTGACTAATTAGCCACCAAGAGGCTAATCACAATCCAAGCCAACACAAACTAGCTACTAATCCTCATAGGAAAGCTATGAAATCAAACCACAACTAAACTAGCGAACATGAACCATAGAGGAGAAAGAATGAAGCTAATCTAATCTAACAAGCTAATCTAAATGGATAAAAACAAATACTAAATACAAAATCATAATAAAAACTAAACATTTGAACTAAACATAATCAAAAGGAATATGCTCAAATAAAATAGGACAGAACAACATATGAAATAGAAAGAGAATAGGAGAAGAATACTTAGGCTTGAGATTATTGAACGAAGATCCAAAATCCCCAAGTTTGAATCCAAATCTCCTAAGAATACAATCTAATCTCGATAATCCAATTCCCCTTATTGGGGTTTTTATTGGCTACAGCCTAACCTAAAACTGGCCCAAAACTCTCCAAAAGAACCCGCAAAAAATTCCCAAGAAGGCCGTTAAGTACAAATCGAGCTGTGTGAAAAAGGGCCGAGAAGACTAGAGAGACAACAGTCATCGACTAGGTGAGCGCCGGCCGATCGTTGCCTGGGTGACTGATGGCTGTTGCATCCCCCTGCCCATCCACTTACAGTGTGGAGACGGTTGGTGTGTGATGGCCACGACCGCCCGTTGTCTTTTGCTTTGCGATCTTCCGGCTTTTCTTGTTCCCTCTTTCCTGCTTTTTACGGCATTTGCTTGATTGAACTTATTACCTACAAAAGTAAACAAAACAAGTAAAAATCCTAAAGATCATATTATTATACGAGCTAAAAATTAGATGTTAGAGGCATATAAAATACAACAATTTAGTACCAAACACTACCGTTGCTCTATACCCCTCGTTCCTTCCTCTTTCAGACTAACTTTTTGGCCAACAAATTCAAGCCAGACCAGTAGTAGTGACAGTTTTGGTGGCGGCAGTAAACCTATGACACTCAATTCCTTACCTCACGTGGCACTAAGGTTCAAAGCCAACCCACTGAAATGCCTCGACATGGATGACCACTGCTAGCCTCACCCCCCTCTCACTACCGTCTCACAGCCGCCCTATTATCCCACCCTCTCTCTGTGGTGCTCATGGGGGTTGCCTTGGGCATGCCTTGGCATACTAGGAATTAGGCAGAGCATACAGTTCTGTTTTTTTTTTTTTTTTTTTTGGAGGGTTTTAGTCATCCTTCTTTCCTTTTTTTTTTTGTTTGGTTCATCTAAAATTCTAAGTCACCAAAATGCCTAGGTCCAAAATCAAGCCCACAATCCTAAGGTCTATTAGCCCATGAGATTCCACTATTCCAGCTCAATTTAACCTTCAGCTATCATCTAATTTTATAGGCTCGTAAAATAAGTCAGTATTTCAAAATTAGTTTTAAATAAAAATTACTCATTTTAATAAACACACCAATCTTGTGTTAGTTAACTAACACAATAAAATATATGGCTAATAAGATCATTATTCAAATTCATTAGCTTCAACTAAAATAAAAGTCATTGTTATTACATCTTTCCCATCATCACTTTTAAAAATTTTAATTTTGTGATCATATAAATTTTCAACCAAGTTTTGAAAAGCAAAAACATGTCATACATGTTACATTTATGCTTCATGGGATAAATTCATATGAAGCGAGTGCAGTCATCAATAAAACAAACACAATATTGAAAATTTGAATTGGAAGGCATAGGAAACTGCCAAACATCTGAGCATATTAAATGAAATGGAGTACTATAACAATGTTCTGCTTTTTTAAAAGGTAACTTGTGGGCTTTGCCCAACTTACATCACACACACTTATCACTAAATTTAAAGTCATAATGAATAATGCATTTTTGCCCAAAAGTAGTAGGGACTCTAGACCCACAATGACCCAATCGGCGATGCTAAACATTATGAGAAGCTTGAAGAGTGACTAGTCCAGAGATAAGTGAAGATAATAACAACGTATAAATGTCACCATCACTGGGACCCTGTAGCACAGTTATCCCTATTTGTTTTTCCTTAATATAAACAGAAGATGAGTCAAAACCGACTTCATAATCATTGTTGTGACATTATTTTTGTACAGAAATCAAACTATACTCAAGATCAGGAACATGCAAACCATTAGTCAATTGTAAAGGCTTGGTAGAAGTGGATAATGACAGGTGTCCAACATGACAAATAGGCAACTAAGTCCTATTACCAACAATAATACTACTAGTATTGCTATAAGGGAGTTTACGGGATAAAATACCTTTTGATGGGTCATATGAGGCGCGACTATAGAGTCTGGGTACCAAAGAGCCTCATTAGCTTCATCGAACTGGATCGTAACAAGAGCAGTCAGTCTTAACAAATAAACAACAGGGGCAGCAACAGGAAAATAATGAGGCTAATAGGGAGCATTATGGCCAGGACTAAAACACAATCAGCAAACAATGTTGGTGTACTATGTTCCCCAGTAGAATGATGCCATTGCCCTTGATTGCCGCCTTTACCTCCATGTTGACCACGACCACGGCGTCCTCTACAATCGCAGTTGTTATGATCAACTCTCCAATTATTTCCACGACGACACCAATTAGAGTTATGGTTTCACTAGAAGTATAAACATTATTAGAGGTGCCACTGGAGTGGGAATTTGAAGTAGAAGTGGTGCTAGTAGCAAGAGCTTGATGGTTAATGCCAGAGGAGGTGCCCTCACGAGTGCATAAGACTCATGGTTCGGGGTGGTGGGCACCGTGGCTTCTGCGGAGGAGGTAGGGCCCTCAAGGCTGAAGCAGGACGACATTGGTATCATAGGCTGAGTCGACATGACAACAAGGAGTGGGTGGGTTGTTCTGGTGGTAGGCGTAGTCGTCCTGGCAATGACACTGCTGCTCTAGCAATGGACGCTGCAAGGGTAAGGAGATGTTAAAACCTAGAGCAAAGAGGAAGAAATTAGGGTTTGTAAGGGTGAACCCCCAGAAAGCAGCTAGGGTAAGAAAAATTGGAGAACCCTAGGCTCTGATACCATGAGAAAGATTTGTGCATAATTGGCTATGCTTTTTACTTGATACATAATATATAAACATAATATTATAACAAAAATGTATTATAATAATAATTCATATATTTTCCTATTGATAAAGTAACCTCCATTATCTGCTTCTTTTGTTGTATCAGTTTTTATTAGAGTCCCTTCAACAAATCCAAGCTTATTCTTTGCCTTCATGGGTATCCTCGCAACCGTTTTCCCATAGATAATAATTCTTGCCTTCGAGACTATAGTTATGATTGAGACCACGAGTACCTTGGATGGATGAAAGTAGTATGCTGATTGAGGCTCAATAACAAAACTTCTTTTTTAGAGTCTCATTAGTCATGGATGAAGAATTAGATTGTTTCCATGGCTCAGTGCCGATACCATGAACAAACCGAGTATAGTAAATGATAGGAGATATTAAGGGCTAAAAACACGTGCCTCTCCATTATTGTGCATCTTTCATTGACAGAAATATTTGTACAAGAAATCACAATAACCTCAACTTGTCTGGCAAGCCAAGGATTAAATAAATCAAGAATAAATAATAATAATAATAATAATAATAATAATAACAATAATAATAATATGACAATAAAATACATATTCATATTCCTAATACATATAAGACATTTGAAAAAGAATAAATGACATGCACTCTCCCCCTCCAAAAAAATCGAAGCATCAAACATGAACTAGGCACAAAAAGAAATACAAAAGCAAGAAGCAAACTAGCCCTTGAGGAAATAAGTGGAAGAAGGGGTAATTATGTTTATGATGAAGCCAACTAACTAAGCTATCAATTCTAGTCCAGAGTAATGGCAAAACCACGTTAGCCCAAGGGGTATCAATTGACACCCCTTGATTTGGAGGAAAAAAAATTTATATCGTAGAAATTCTAGGAAAAAAAAGAAACTAATATATATGAAGTAATTACTATATCGATCACAAAGTGTAAGATAGCTAAGTGGTTTCTATTCCCAACTCTTTCCCCCTTGCCTTGTGTGGTCGTGTGTTTGAATTCAAACTCCTCCATTCGTCCATTTCTACTTTTAATTTTTCTACCCCTTTAATTTTTAGGCCACTTATGTTTTATTGTAAATTATTGCTATTATCATCATCATCATTGTCATCATCCTTATTATTATTATTGGTTTGCTTATTTTGGTCAAATTCATGTTAATATGCGAATTTAGTGACTTACTCTCATGAATTATGGAATTAGTGTTCTTGATTGGGAATTTAGGATAGTTCAGCTAGTAGTTGCGGTTGTGGAAGATTGATTAATTAATTAATTCGGAATTCTTATGCTCTTATTTAATGAAAAAAATTAATTTTCCTTGTTTGTTAATCTGGGCACTAGGAATTAGAAACCTAAGAAAAAAGTAAATTGGTTTTAGTTTACTTTACCTCCAAAACACGAGTTCTCAAGTGCAACCTTTTAAAATGTATTAATTATGTGATTTTATTTTCAAAACCACCGTTAAATTTTATATTATGTATATGTTTCGATACTCCTTAAGCTGAAACCTGGCTATACCTCTGAAGGCAGGAATTATTCATCTAATTTCCTAAACCTCTAAAGGGATTAGAGCTTATATTTTTACATAAGATGTTACCTAACATCCTTAAAAAACAATCCAAGAAGAGAAAATCAAGTTAGAATAGGTTCATCATAAAGATTTTATACTCACAAGATAACCGTTCTAGATTGAGCTCTATTCTAATCAAGCTTGAGTTTCTAGCTGGTTATGCCCCTCAAACCAAGTTTAGGCCTAATTTGTTCAATTGGGGTGGTTATTAACATCTTAGTGAAGTCATTCATGTCTTGAAATCAAGTCTAAATTGAGTAGAAGCAAGGCAACCAAGCCACTCCTTTTTGGTGCTAAACCGACTGATTTGACTATTTTGGATCAATGGTTGAGATCTGTTCAAGGGAGAGGTTTGGTCACCAAATTTCCTGCTTACTTCGTAGGCTACACTGCTAGAACATCATCATTGGCCCAGTTACAGCTTTGGAAGGTCAATTAGCCATCAGGAGGAGAGATAAAGATCTCCCTTGATTTTGATTAGCCAGCAGCAAACCAAGCCAAATCAATAGCCTTCCTTCTCTCTTCGATGTGCAAATGGATGGCCGAAGGACTAATGAATATTTTCAAGCTTGAGTGTAACTTTAAAATAGTATGTATTAGCTAGACTCACGTAGTATACTTAAGCTAGGCTAAGTATGTTTTGTAAACTGATTTGCATAAGCTAGATTAGAGGTTTCCAAATGACTAAGAACAATCCTAAGCAACTAGGCAGCTGGATAGGGCTTATTTAAGTGTCTGCTTGCTTGTTTACTGAAGCAGATTATGAATGAATGAGAGATGAGTTGAGGCTTGCTCCTAACCTGTGACTCTCTCAAAAACTCAAACTAGCTTATCTTTACTTAGGCCGAGTAATGCAGTGATCTAGTGAGTCTTAATCAATCCTTAGGTGCTGATTCTATATCCGAGGAGAGATTAAGGGCCCTTGATAAGTGCTTAATGCATACATCATTTTACGGCCATTTTGCCACATTTCTAGGGAAAATTACGTACTTTAAGTTATAATTTATACTCTTTTTCCCATTTTATGTTTTGGTATGGTTCTTTGATGTGTTTTGTCAGTTTTGGACCATTTTACCCAGATTTGATCCTAAATGAGTGTATCTGGACTCCCCACAGACACCCTTTAGTTGCTATGCTCGTGGAAGAAAGAGAAGAACAGAAGAATGTCGAGCCAGAGATGGCCATGGTCGGTCCGCGATGAAGGCCACAGTCCGTGGTGACTTCATTTCCCGCTAGGCTTTTTGTATTCTCGCAACTTTTCGACTTCCTGGCGGTTTTAATTCCATTGTTATGCGTGGCTTTTTGGCTTCCAAGAATTTTACTATAAAAAGGGTGCCTCTCATCTTCGTTTCCACACATTCCATTCCTTTTCATTTCCTCTCTTCAAGTAGATTAGGATTTTAGAGTGAGGGAGAGCAAGGCGAAGAAGAAGATTCACGTGGAAGCAAAATTGGGTTCTGCAATCGAAAGATTCAAGCACGCAGTTTGGCTGAGCAAACTCTTCTCTCTTCTCTTCTCTTTTCTCTTTAGATTTATCGTTTTAGAGCAGTTAGATGTTTAATTTAATCATGTATGAGCAGTTTAATTTTTGTCAAGGGATTTAGTAGTTTATGAAAGTATAGTTGGATCATGTTCTAATTTATAGAATTATGTTTATTTTCATGATTGGTTTGATTTTGTTTTATCAAGTGTTTGATATGTTGTGAGTGGATTTTTGGCCAAAGTTTGCATGCACACTTGAAACGATCGAGTGAAAAACTAAAGGATAACATTTGGACATTGGACCGCATGATTAAGCCTAGCGTGGAGTCGTCTCAAAAGAGAGATTTGCATGGTAGAAGAACTAAAGAGTAATCAAAGATATTTAACTTGAATTAAGGAAAATTAGTTTGAAAGAATGACTTTTGCTTAGTTTAGGCAAATTTGATCGATTTTGAAAGAATAGATCAAATTTATGGATAGATTACAATTCCTCCAGATTAATCGATTAGAGAAAACCATAAGTTCATCATTTTGATCCAATCAACTTTCATAACTACATGAATTCCTAGGCATTTTTCCTTAATTGATTTAAAATTGGTAAATTTGAAGTTGTTGAATCAAAACCCCTTAATTTAGGATTCGCTTAGCATATATTGAGGGATTATAGCTCACCAGTTTCACCTAGTCTCTATGGAATCGACCTTCATTGCTACAGCGCCACCGTGCACTTGCAGCTGTATCAAGTTTTTGGCGCCGTTGCTGGGGACTAACGTCGAAGATTGGGATTTTCCCGGCAGGTTTGACTAAGAATTTTATTTTTCTTTGGGAAAAAAAAACCTATAAAAAAAATTTTGAAAATTAACAAAAAAAATTTAACGGCTTCTGATTTGATGGGCTAAGTCTTGACATCGTGATGGAGTGGCTGATGCTCCATGTGCCCCGGTTATTAAGAGGCCACACAGCTTAGGTGCACTATGCACTTAACCTGGTGAGATTGTTTTCTTTTGTTCCCCCTTCTCTTACTCTCTTTCCTTTGAATAATGATGCTTTATTTAAGTAAGGGGGAAAGGTAGCTTCATGTTTTTCATTTTGGTTATTAGTTTGCACACATGTTAGAGCATATAACTTTAGGTTTCTTTTTGTTTACATTAGTGTTTTGCATTTAGTTGATTTTTATATTTGCATTTTAGGATTGCATGTAGGGATGGTGTGGATTGGTTTGAGATTCCCTCTAATGATTATCTTTAGGCAAAATAGCGTCCGTGAGCTTGAGTAACTTTTGATGTGTAATCCCTTTTAGTGCTAAAATTTGGGAAGGTTTTGTAAATATTTCTTATTTTGACCCTTGTCTTGTTTGAGAACTTTGTTATCCCTTACAATCGTTGGCACTAATGTTTGCACATGGAGTCATTTTATGAGCTAATTGAAACTTTGGTAGATACCCCATGAGATTTTAAGCCATATTTGGACTAATTCATTATATTTAGTCTCATGTTTCTTTCATGTGTGTGATTCTTCCATGTTGCATTCTAGAACTTGTCTAGACTTTTGTTCAAAACTACATTAGCATGTGCATAGTTGATGATATGACAGAGGCATTTCTTTTTTTAGTCATTTTAGCCATATGGCCAAATAGCCTACCCTTGTGTTACATGTTTTTCCCCTTTGCTAGGCCCTTTGAACTTATATCCATTTTTGTTATGATCCCTTCATCTTAGCCGTTGGCCAAACACATATTCCTAACCTTTAAGCCAAGTCTATGGAGCATCACTTCAAGTATGTGGTGGGTGGTGTGGGGGATAATTGAGTTTTAAGGTAGCTTTGGTGTGTTGGTTTGTTAAGGGATTGTTGATATTAAGCATTTGCTTTGGTTCCCTCTTATTTGGGGTGTATGTATATATATTCGGTTGTGAGTTGATAGTTTAATAATTACAATTTTCAATTCATTTCTTGAAAAAGATAACCAAAACAACAAAATAGAAAAAGTTATGTTGAAAAAAAAAGGAAGTTAACATCATGTTGCGAAAAAGCAAAAAAAAAAAAAAAAAAAAAAGAGCAAATGAAAAAAAAAAAAGAAAAAAGGAACCATGTGATTGGCATTGGATACATACATAGCTTGAATTTCTTTCTTTGTCAACTCATTTCCTACGTGATTGCTTGCTCCCTAGTCACTTAGCTAAGTCTGAAATGCATTGGTCCACTCCTTTCCCTTAACCCTTCTAGCTCACATTACAACCCATATAAAGTCCTCTTGATTGTCTTGTGCACATTGCATTTTAGTGATGGAGAATTTGAGAGCCTTGTCAAGCCTATGGTAGATTGCATCTTTTCAATGAGTCTTGAGTGAACCTATGCTATATTTCAAACACATGAGTGGGAGTGATTCACATTTCACCAAAGTGAGGTTCTACCGAGCCATTTGACTCTACTCAATTTCATGTGCTTGCATAATATGCTTTGTGGTTGTTTGGGGGTGATCAAGTTTGTTATCGAGCTTGTGCTCAAGTACTTTTTTGAAAACATTCACCTTCTTCTCATTTTGAAATGTTTTGCGCACTATTTGGGGGTTACCGTTGATTAGCATTCTTGCTTATGATATGATATGACTTGCCTATTTTAAGTAGGTTGTTATGTTTTGAGGCCTAGATGCATTTCCCTTTGCTAGTTTTATTTAACGGTTTAAGCATTGGGGAGTTTGATAAGTGCTTAATGTGCACATCATTCTACGGCCATTTTGTCACATTTTTAGGGAAAATTATGTGCTTTAAGTTATAATTTATACTCTTTTTCCCATTTTATGTTTTGGTATGGTTCTTCATGTGTTTTGTAGGTTTTTGGACCAGTTTACCCTAGATTTGATCTTAAATGAGCGTATTTGGACTCCCCACTGACACCCTTTGGTTACCATGCCTATGGAAGAAAGAGAAGAATAGAAGAATGTCGAGCCAGAGCTGACCATAGTCAGTCTGTGGTGAAGGCCACGGTCCATGGTGTCTTCATTTCCCGCGAGGCTTTTTATTTTCTCGTAACTTTTCGACTTCCTGGTAGTTTTAATTCCATTATTATGCATGGCTTTTTGGCTTCTAGGAATTTTACTATAAAAAGCGTGCCTCTCATCCTCGTTTCCACATATCCCATTCCTTTTCATTTCCTCTCTTCAAGTAGAATAGGATTTTAGAGTGAGGGAGAGCAACATGAAGAAAAAGATTCACGAGGAACCGAAATCTGGTTCTACAATCGAAGGATTCAAGGATGCATTTTGGCTGAGCAAACTCTTCTCTTCTCTTTTCTCTTTAGATTTATCATTTTAGAGTAGTTAGATGTTTAATTTAGTCATGTGTGAGTACTTCAATTTTTATCTAGGGATTTAGTAGTTTATGAAGGTATAGTTGGATCATATTTTAATTTATAGAATTGTGCTTATTTTCATGATTGGTTTCATTTTGTTCTATCAAGTGTTTGATATGTTGTGAGTGGATTTTTGGCCAAAGTTTGTTTGCACATTTGAAATAATTGGGTGAGAAACTGAAAGGTGACATTTGGATGTTGGACTGCTTGATCAAACCTCGAAAGAGAGATTTGCACGTTAGGAGGAATAGAGAGTAATTGAAGATATTTAACTTGAATTAAGGAAAATTAGTCTGAAAGAATGACTTTTGCCTAGTTTAGGCAAATTTGATTGATTTTGAAAGAATAGATCAAATTTATAGATAGATTACAATTCCTTGAGATTAACCTATTGGAGAAAAGCACAAGTTCATCATTTTGATCCAATCAACTTTCATAACTACATAAATTCCTAGGCATTTTTCCCTAATTGATTTAAAATTGGCAAATTTGAAGTTGTTGAATAAAAACAGCTTGATTTAGGATTCGCTTAGCATATATTGAGGGATTATAGCCCAGTAGTTTTACCTAATTTCTATGGGATCGACCTTCATTGCTGCAGCGCCACCGTGCACTTGCGGCTGTATCAAGTTTTTGGCCCCGTTGCCGGGGACTAACGTTGAATATCGGGATTTTCTAGACAAGTTTGACTAAGAATTTTATTTTTCTTTGAAAAAAAAAACCTATAAAAAAATTTTAAAAATTAACAAAAAAAATTTAAAAAAAAGGTCAATTTCCCATTTTTTTCGAATTCGAGCATGAATTGTTTTGGAGGTATTTTAAGCGACTGAATGTTCTTCTTGCTCAATATAGTTATTGTGTTGGTAAATGGAACATTTTAGATATTGTCGATAAGGGTGCGAATACTGAAACCCAAACTCTTTTAGGGTATTGGGATTTTTATGGTAAAAATGTTGATAATGCATTGTAGTTGTTTGAATGGATTGCTTGGGATTCATTTGAGTTTGAGAAGGCCAGTTGTGTCTCTAGATACTCATTTTTCGATCCTTGTGCATTCTATGCTAGATCTTATTATGCCCCTTTTTGGTGTGAGTTGTGTAATACTTCTAATCATGATACTAATTTATATCCTTATTACGCATGTTATACTCAACCGTACTTAGGATCACCTTGGAACAATACCGGTGTTGTCCTATCCTTACATTATTCAACCCTCCCTGTAGCTCAGTGCATGGGGCTTGAGGCAGGTGAGCCTTTTCGGGTAGTTTCTAGGTTTGATGTTGCTGATGCATGTTTTAAGTAAGAAGATAATTTAGATGAGGAGCATAATCTAGTTAACACTCCTTTAGAGGGGTGTTGTCATGAATGTGTGCATGAGGAGTCTTCTAGCATTTGTTTTAATTATACTTTCCCCAAACCCCTTAATCATACCCATGTTTTCCCTACATGTTCACAACCCCCTATTTCCCCTGAGTATTCTTTAGATGCGCCCATTGATAATCCTAACATTTGTGATTCTAATGTTGATTTGGGCTCTGTGGATAACAAAAAAAAAAAAAATTAAGTGAGGGAGGGGCATTTTAGACCCCCTCTCCTTCTTCCTCCTCACACGTGACCCCCACTTCCCGATGGTCTCTCTCTCTTCTCTGTTCTTCTTCTCCCTTCTCCTGTTCTGCTCCATTCACGCACTAGACAAGCTCGATTTTTGCCCCACACAACTGCAAATTCCCCCCCATTCGGCCTTTCCCACGATCTAGCCTTCATTTGAAACGAATCTTGGTCGATTTTCGAAGCTTCTTGCTACATTTATAGAATGTTTAGGGCGACAAATTGGGGTACGAACACTTGCCTAGGTAAGGCCATGCAATTTAGCTTCTAAATTCTTTCAATTTTCTATAAATTAGGGTAGAAATCGCTGCTTTCAAACACCCAATTCAACCTCAAATACGTAAGTGAGTTTGGGTCTGTTTTAGGGTTCGAATTTTTGGGAATTTAGGCGTGATTTGGGTCCTGTTCGAGTGTGGGTAAGCAAGAGGCGACCGATTAGAGTTGTTCGAACCCCTAGAGTCAAGCCCACAGCCGTGAATCGAACCTCTAGCTTAGGTTCAAGGTGAGGGTTCCTTTCCTCCTAAATTACTACCATTTTCAATGAGTTTAACTAAATTTAGTTAGTGCATGTTGATTTTGAAGTTAGAAATCAGTTTGGGCAAATTTAGAATTGAGATTGAGGAATTACGAACATGGTGCTGATTTCGCGTCATTTGGATGTCGAAGATGTTGAATGTTAAGAACTAGACAGTAGAGAAATGTTTAATGAATGAAATGTTAGTATAGCACTGTGATTCCAATAATTTATTAGTTCGAATTTCGTTTTGAAGCTTAAGGATGCTAATTGAAGTAATTATGGAGCGAACTGAATTATGTCTAAAGGTTATGGTTATATTAGTTTGGGCATGTCAATGGTCTATTCGTTGTAATTACCATGAGATATTATGCCTATGATCAATGGTTTACGAACAAGAAAGTAAATGTCTCTTGAAGTCTTTATGTGCATCAGTGTAGTACACGTTAAATTCTATGTTGACTATTAAGCATGAATGCCATACCTATATACGATCGTTTTATGTATTGCTGGTTTGTTTATGACAATGTTAAACCGAGTTGGAAGTTGGATGGCTCGAGGTGGAACTATTGAGTGGTTTGAGGTTCTTGTGGTCGGGCTGTGTGAGGAGGGAGTTAGGGTTGTAAATTGCCACAATCGTGTGGATTGCGAGGCCATGTGTGGCTTAATGGGTAGATTCTACCGAGTTGTGATATGAAGTGTATGAATGTGCTATGTGTGAACCCTTTTCCCCTGATATGCTATGTGACGTTATGTGATTAATTGTTGAAATTTTAAACGTCTTCAAAGGTCATTTAGAAAGTTTATTTTACATGTTTGAAAATGCTTTTAAGTTTGTCAGTTGTCTATTCAATTGTTAGGACGTCTAAGGTATAAAAAGGTCCTAAATCATTGAAGTATTCAGTTGGTGACTCGATTGAATAGTCGATATGTAAGGACCGCACCTTTGGTCTCCTACTACTGACTGTTTTAGTCGCTGAATTTACAAATCTGTGTCTGAATTATTTTTCAACGAGGGTGTTAAGTCAACCGTGTGCGTTTCTAACGATTAATTTCATTAAAAAGAACGATTATATGATTTATGTTATTATTGACGTTACTTATTTATAAATTTATTGAATCAACGCTAAACCGAGTTTTTAAAATCATTTTTCGTTTTACTTGGTCGATTCTCAAAGTTTAAACTAAAATGTTAATTGTAGGTCGCTTCAATTCGGGTTTAGCCTAACCATTAGTGAGTACAGGACCGGAATTCAGTTGAATGATGTTAACTGAGCCCAAAAAAGGGGAAAAGTGAAACAAAAAGGGGGGTCGAAGTCAGGAACCGGAGACCCCGAACCCCCCTCTCCTTCTCGCATTCCCTCTCTCTGCTTCGCTCTCTCTCTCTCTCTCTCTCTCTCTCTCTCTCTCTCGCGGGTCACCGGTCGCCGCCTGGCGTCACCGCCGGCCGTCACGTGTCGCCGGCGAGAGAAGGAGCCGTCCGACCTCACCCACGCGTCGCCAGCCACCCAAACACCACCAATCCTCCTTCCCCACGTCACACAACCGAGCCAACTCGAAACCCACGTATCAGCCACGCCCAATTCCGCCACCACATGCCGGAATCCGGTCACCCACACCGGATTCGGCCTCCCCTATAAATCTGGGGGTCGGATTCGACCCCCACCACCCTCAAACACGACCAAAACGTCACCAAATCGAGGGCTAGGGTTCGAGTCTTCAAGCTAGCGGGCCAGGGTTCGGGTTTCGCAGAGTGGGAGCATTTGGTATTTACTGTTTGAGGTTGAAATTAGGCTAATCCCAGTAAGTGTTTCTCCCTCCTAAGCTATTACTATTTTCGAAATTAATTTTCAGCAGATTGATGTTGCATGTCAAGTTAGGGTTCGTTAAATTCGTTAGAAATGTCAAGAAATGCGCTATTCATGTTTAGGTTCGATTCATTTGGTTATTTATGTCTAGGATTGTAAATCGAAATGAATTATGTGTGTTTAGCTTCGATTCGAATCAATGAATGTAAATCATGCTTGAGATGTTAATTCGAAGTTATTTAAATATATTTAGCATCGATTTGAATCAATCTAGTTAATTTATGCCTAAGTTTTGGATTCAAAACGAATTATATATCTTTAGCGTTAATTCGATTGCATATAGTTAATCCATGCCTAAAAGGTTAGTTCGAAACGAATTATGAAAGTTTAGAACCAACGTGTATATGTTTAATTAATTTATAATCGCTTGTTGACTTTGAAATGAACTATAAATGTTAGTATCGACGGATGTACGTTTAAGTTAACTTTATAATCGTTTAATAACTTCGAAGCACATTTTAAATGCTTAGAATCGTCTTATGTATGCTTAGTTAAATCGTGCCCGATTGACAGTGTCAAAAGGAAATGAACACCTTGAAAGGACTTATGCTTAAACGACTTATTTAGATTCAAAAATGACTACGATGAAAGGAACGAACGTTGAAAGGCGTAATATGTCTAAAATGATCTAAATGGGTTTGATTAGCGACAGTGATATGAGAAACGGAAGTTTAGGGTCGTAATATGCCTAATTGATCATGTTAGCCTAAACAAATGATTCATTCTATGTTTAACTAGATATCTGATTCTTGCTAGACTTTAATGGTATAGATAGTCATACAATAAGTGAGTCGTTTTATGTTTACCATGAAAATGTAAATGACGTAATAGGTTAAAGGTAACATGAAGTCAATACTTGTCCATTTAAAGAGTTATGTTTGGCTTTAGAATGACTTGTTTATGACTCCTAGCTAACCTACATGAATGCTAATCACACCCCGCGCTTCTTATTAAGTTTAGCCCTTATGGATGCTTACATGTGTGTGTATATATATATATATATATATATATATATATATATATATATATATATATATATGAGTGCTTGGATATAACCGTTGGTTGCAGCGCACTGCTAATTGTTAGTTGGCTAATCGATAAGTTCAGCATTGGTGAGTTTCATAAGTTTATGTATCGCTTTTTAGTATACCATCATGATTAGGATGCTAGATTATGAACTGGAACCGAGATGGTAGTTGGATGGCTTGAGGAAGAACTATGAGTGGTTCGAGGTCCTTATGGTATGATGCTTGTGAGGAGGGAGCCTGGGTTGTGAATTAACCGCAATCGTGTGGATTGCGAGGCCATGTGTGGCTCATTGTGTTATTGAAATGATTATGAAGTGTTTGAATGTGAAACGTGTAAATCCCTTTCCCTTTTTTATGTCTAAGATGCATTATGTGTGAAAGTGTGGTGATTTAACAAAGAACGTTTCTGGTGTTTTCAAACTAATAATAGCCATGTCTAGTAACGAGCAATGGCCTACTTTAACTACTCAAACAATGTTTGGGAGGAATCCCTAAAATGTTTTAGAAATGGTGTGAGTTGCATGTTAAACAATTTTACCAAACGACACAAAAAAATTATTAGCCGTTATGCCCCATACATTTTAAAGTGGCTAAGATAATGTGCTTCGGACCATATGAAAAGAACGATGTTATATGAAAAGAACGATGAAAAGAACGATGTTAACCTAGGGGAAAGGTCCGGAACCCCCTAGAGGCCCTAACGAGGGTTAATGTAATGGTCCGATATGTTATATGTAGCTATCCCAGGAGTAAGAGCTTAAGTGTGAGCGTTAGGTCTCACTATGGGGTCGAGAATAGATCTCACCCAATCAGCACCTGTAATGATCTTATGCCAGAAGTATTTTCGTACGAAGTTAAGAAAAGCAATTGGCCTTTGCCATTTTAAACGATTAAAAAGGAAAGGAAGTTCTTTTTATATGAGCCCAAAAGGCTATATGGAATGATGTATGAAAAGCTTATAAGGGTCGTTACATGACCAAACGAAATGAAACTTCCTTTTAAGGCTAAGAAAACGTTTTCAACGAAAGAAAGAAAGCTTTCAATGAATGGGCAATGAAATGATCCTTAAGCATGTTTGAATGTGGATTCTCATGTCATGTAGCCTTTCCCTTCTCCTACCTTGAGTTTATTTGCTTAAACCTGCATGCGTCGGATGAGAAGGTTTCTAAAGTATTAAAGGTTCTATGAATGCATGTATGTGAATAGCCTAACGGGTCTAACACCTATGAATGAGAACGTAATCCTTGAATGATTGAATGAATGAAGGTTTGGCATGTGAATAGCCCATGCATATGCTATATATAGCTTAATATAATGATTGGTATTACCGAAATGCTTGGTATGTGATTAATACAAGTAGTATTGTCTGAAAATGTTTTAGTTTTAAGGGGGTTGGGGAATAGTTACTGAGCATGTGGTTGCTCATTCCACTACTCTTTCCCTTTTCCCCCAGGTTTTCTCTATGACAGGAAGAAGTTGAGTCAGATAAGTCCAGAAGGAACCTATTCTTGCTTGTAAGGCATCGTATGTGCCCACTTGAAGGGATCTTACGTGTTTAATGAAGTCATGTAATGTATTCTTAGTTTATAAGGGTCTGTAAACGATTATTCTAGTTCATGTAATGCATATGGTATAAAGGTTGCTCTGTATGGCCGTCTGAGCCAACCATCAAGTTAATTAGATGTCGTCTTAGTTTAATTTAGCTATGTCTTGGGATGTAAACCCCAATACTTCGGTTGTGAACCGTTGAGTTGTATCTTTTACTTTTTCTGTATTAATGAACTATTCTGTTTGGTATACTCCGAGCGGGTGGCTCGTCGAGTTATGAACTCCGACGTGTGGCCGTTAAGATATGTTTTATATGTTTAAGCTTCCGTTGATATACAGGGGACTATTTGTAAGGCTTTTAGCCTGGAAATGGTAAGTTTTCAGGGGAAACTCTGACTGCTTCGTCCCATGAATTAAGTAAAGTTAAGAAAGCGTAACGCTTCCGACCCCTAGGGGCTAGGGCTGTTATACGATAGGTTTAGGAAGTTTAAAAGTGAACTAAAAGTGAATTTGAAAATATTTAAAGCATTGGTTTGTTTATAACTTCTCCTTGTATTTAAAAAAATTTAAACGACCTGGAAAAGAGCACCTTAAGGTGCTAATTATGAAGTTTAGCTAATTTATATACTAGTTGCTTACTTAGATCTCTATTGAGTTCCAAGCTACGAGCATGTGAAACCATTATGTTTTAAGAAGCATTCAAATTGAAAGTTTACAAAGAAAACTTGTTTACCTTATAAATGAGCCAAGTACCTTAAGTTTTCGAATAATAACAAGCTTGGAACATTTTAAGCTTTCAGTTTACTCTTACGCCCTCCTTTGAGTTTTAAAAGGGGTTGAAACAAGTTGTAAAATGATAACTGACGATTTTATTACCAACCTAGTTTTAGTTAACCGCTAACTAAGTACTTTAAGTTCCAAATGGGTTTCGTTTTACGAATTAACAAACGTATTACATTATTAAGAAACTTTTAGGTTAAAAGTAAAGTTGTTTTACGAGTTAGTAAACGTATTACATTTATAAGAAACTTTTAGGTTAAAAGTAAACTCGTTTTGCGAATTAGTAAACATATTATGTTTATAAGAAACTTTTAAGTTAAAAGTAAAGTCGTTTTACGTATTAACCAAGCTTATTACGTTTATAAGAAGCTTGTAAGTTTAAAGCGAAGTCAATTTACGTATTTACAAGCTTATTACTTTTTTAAGAAGTTTTAAAGTTTAAGAGGTAGTCGATTTACGTGTTAATAAACTTATTACGTCTATAAGAAGCTTTTAAGTTATTTACAACGTTGATTTACGTGTTAGCAAACCTATTCCGTTTATAAGAAGTTTCTAAGCTAAAAACGAATGAGCTATAAACATTTCAAAAGGTTATGGTCGTTTTGTTTAAAAGTAAGATTTCAGCAAAATATGCAACGGAAGAAGAGAAATGAAATACAATTTCAAAGACTAAAAATTGCTAAGCAATTGGCCAGGGTTAAGAACTGGACTCAAGATATGAATTATCTTGGTGTGAGCTGTTTCTGAAAACGGACGCAAAGATGGCGTGAGCTGTTTCCCCCAAAAGAAATGTTAGGAATTGGACCCAAGATATGAATTATCTTGGTGTGAGCTATTTCCCAGATAAGTTAGGATGTGTGACGTGTACGAAAACCTTGAGGGGAACTGGACTCAAGATATGATTATCTTGGTGTGAGCTTTTGCCCCACAGAGGACAATATTAAAGTTTGAGTTTATCCGCTAAGATGCATTTTGGCCAACAGTTAAGTACGTATACCCGGGGGATAACGTAGATTAAGAATGACAATCTCACTTAATGGCAGTGACCTCCCTTAGCCAGCGCAATTAGATGGTTTTATGTTATAAGTAAGTTCCCGATAAAAAGGAGATTTGGCCTTTTGCCATTCTAAGCAGTTCAAAAAAGAAAAGAAGTTCTTTTAAAGGAATACAAGCCTTAAGAAGCCAAGTAAAGCATTTTTAGGAAAAGAAGAAAGCTTTCAAATGTATATAACCTACATATATTTTATAAATGTATAGTTTAAATGAAATTTCAAATGAAGTACAGTTACATCTTAGTAATGCATCGTACATTCAAGCTTTGCACGGTGCATATTCGATGAAAGAATGTTTCTTGCCAAGTCTTTCTTCCCAGTTTAGATGTTTTGAGGACTTTTAGAGAGAATTATAAGCCTTAAAGAAGTTGGCGTGAATTATAAACCAATCTTGGAATATATGAAGAGTCACTGCACTTTCAAAAGTATGTTTGAAAGTTTCAAACTCAATCCTTGTTGCTTGTTTGATTATATGCCTAACCATTTGTCAATAGGGAAGCTTGTCCATTTAGGGCCTAGAAACAAGTTGAGGGGTTAGAATGAAGTTTTAACGGTGGTGATCTTTCATTGGGGATTTTGATTGCCTAGTACAATAGTAAAGTATGAATGCGTGATATGTGACTATTATTAGTATTATTGCCTCCAACTATTTTGGATTTTAAGGAGTAGGGGAATTCTCACTGAGCGTGTGGTTACTCATCCCTTTATTATTTCCCTTTTTCCCAGGTTCATTTTGAGCAGGTATAAAAGATCCTTCGAAGTTGTTTTGTTGCCGACCTCTCAGAAGTCTTTGCCAGCTTTACAAAGTCTTTGATGCCTACCACGTTATAAATTTTTAAGTTATTATTGTATGTGAAAGCATGTAGCCGGCTCTGTACCTATATATATAGCATTCTGACCCTTGTTTTAGTTGTTTGATCATTAGTGATCTAGGCAAGTGGCCTGAGGTAGTGAACTTGGGTTATTTTAGCATATGTTATACCTTATTACCAATTTACAGGTACCCTTAGCTGAGCTAAGACTCTAAAATATTGCTAAAACAGGGGAAACTCTGAGAGTTTTATTTTAGAATGACTATCTAAATGCTAATCCAAATCCTCGAACTTCCAGAGCCTTAAGGATTTCCCTTTAGGAAGTCTTGGCGGTGTGACTCTCCTTAGGTTGGGGGTGTTACATTAGGCGGTATCAGAGTCATAGGTTTGCATTATGCATTTAAATAGCATAATAGGCATGTGCTATGTGAGGATACGTGACTTATGTGCCTACGTGATCGTGTCTTGCCTCGTATTACTTGTATTAACAAGTGTATAATTTATAATATCTGTGCATATGCCGGTTCTTCCCTTACCATCTCAGTGGTAGTGTAGGATAGTTTTCCTCATCATCGACCCCATGTATCTACCTCTATGGTTGGCCGCATGGAATACGGTTATATTCTGGCATGCAATGGATGATGGGGAAAAGATTAAGAGGGGGATTTTAATTTTTGTGAAGCGGTTTGGTTCCATTATAAGAAGATCAACTATAGAAGCGATGAATCTTATGAGCGGACTTATGGAATTTTAGAGGGGTAGAAGAAAAGGATTTGCATATGGTGTTCATTTATATTGAGAAGGCTTGTGATAGGGTGCCTTGAGAAGTGCGCTGAAATTGTGAAGAAAGAATTATTTACCTTCTTATTATGTTTATTGAAGATATGTATGAGAGAGCGGAGACTAAGGATTAGGATGTCAGAAAGAGACCTAAAGGACTTCCTTGTTGATGATAGGTTATATCAAGGATTGGGGCTTTAAGCCCTTTTTCAATCATCTCGGATGAGTTCACAAATGACATGTAGGATGAAATGCCATGATGAATGTTGTTTACTACCTATATTGTCTTAATAGAGAGACACCCGAAGGAACCTAACAATACGTTAGAAAAGTAGAGATATATTTTGGAGCCTAAAGGTTTTAGATTGAGTACTTGGAATGTAAGTCATGTGAAAGGAATGAAGAGGCACGGGAGGAAGTCACCATTGCTGCGGTTATTTTTAAAGATTAAGAAGTTTAAATACTTGGGTGGATCATACAAGGCAATGAAGATATCGATGGGACATTGGCTTCGCGATATGAGGCTAGGATGACAAAAAAGGATGCATACGTTTAGAGTGTTGTGTTATAAGAAGATCCCAGGTTATAGGAGAGATGAGCAGAATTGGATTGATGTGTAGTTATGTAAGATTGGATGAGATCAGTAAAAAAGTTTTTAAAGGGAAAGTATGAGCGACACCTAAAGAGCATATGATGAGGGGAGTAAGGCTTATATGAGTGGTCACATCAACAGAAAAGGATACAGCTACACTTGTAAAGGTGTGAGATTATTGCCCTTCGGGCCTGTAAGTGGGATAGAGGAAGGCCAAGGAAGCCTACCCCTGTTAGTCCTAAAGTCGTTGCGTGTTAACCCCTAGTTTAAATTAGAACTAAGTGATCCTTTATGTAATCATGTGAGAGATGCCTCCTCAACGCGAGCTAACACCAGAACCAACTGCCACGGAGATGATATGCCAATTTAATAAGCTTAAACTTCCCAAGTTTGAAGGTGGAACTGACCCTATGGTATACAAGGAGTGGCTCAGAAGGATGGTAAACTTATTTGAAATCACGGAGTGCCCTGAGGGATTTAAGGTGCATCTGGCCACCTATCAATTCGAAAAAAAAGCTGAATTCTGGTGGGGAATGGTAAAACCTAGAGCGGATGAACCCGTGTTGACCTAGAACCAACTGAAAGCCTTGATGGATGCTTAATATTACTCTCATGATGCAAGAAAAACTAAGGAATGGGAGTTGTTATACCTAAAGCAAGGAGAAATGAGCGTAATAGAATATGCGCCAAAGTTAAACGAGCTGAGCTGCTTTGCACCTAACCAAGTGGCCACTAAAGAAATGAGGATGGACCACTTCGAACAAGGATTAAAAGGAGAAATAAAGCAGATAATAGTGCGGTATACCTATGCTAACTTTCAAGAAATGTATCAGAGGGCTGTGACAGTAGCCCGCATCATAGATGCGACCGAGATTGAAAACAAAGAAAAAGGCAGAGCAAAGAGGAAATTGGCCCTGGAGAATCCAATTCCCAAGGAAGCAGAAATTTCAGAAGGTTTAAAATCTGGGATAAAATAGGATAAGGGGAAGCAAGCTGTCCAATAGAAACCAAGGATAATGCGTGGCCAATGTGGACGTCAGCACCCTAGCCTATGCAGAAGCTTTACGGGCTCATGTTTTGAATGTGGTGATATGTGCCACAAAGCTGCTAATTGCCCGAGGGCCACGTGGAATAATCAGGGTAATATTCAAAGATCTAAAATGGGAATCAACCCAACGGCACAATAAGGTCGCCCTCCAGCTGGTGGATCCCTAGGAAACAATAGAAACCATAAGAAACCTCAAGCAGGAGGTCAAGCATTTTGATTCAAAGGAGATTTCACTAAGGCAGTACCAGGTACTCGTCCGATTAACCATCTTTATGCTCAAAATTTAGTTCATTTCTAATGCTACTTAATCGTTTGTGAACTCGAGAATTGCAAAGAAGCTAGCCAATAAGTCTAATGAGATGGATACCCAACTCCTTATGTCTACCTTTTAAGAACTAATCATCATATCGATCTCACCTCTAGAGATTGTGTTGTTATGGTTCAAACAAAAACACGTTGACTAGGTAAGAAAAGAAACCAAGGACGGAATGTTACTTTAGAGACGTAGTGGATAGCTAAGCATGAAGTAGATCGGGGTTGTCAAAGGAGTGCGAAAGAAGTACACCCCTGCCATTTCCAACAAGTAAGAAATATATATGTACAAACACATATACATATATATACATATATAAATACATGTACATATACATATATATCTATATATATATATATATATATACACACACATATATA